>NW_017566682.1:2638205-2789163 GCF_001854935.1 Bemisia tabaci
CTTTCAAAGCTAGAGCATTTTAAAATTGTTTGTTGTTTAAATAATTATGTTCTCGTATCTCATGTATTTTTTGTCTTCGTGCAAAAATGCACACAAAAATGTGTGGTAAAGAAAAATATATTTTCAGTTTTTAATTTATAGGTGCAAACGGCCTTCCATACGAGTTAATATCTTCAATTCACATCTATCTGTCTCGTGGATTCATCCATACGACGAACTTTCAACGGTCAAACGACACCCGTGACAAATATGGGTGTTACATCGATTCGGGCTCCATCCCGTCCGATGACGAGGACAGTAAACCCTCCGCCCGTTCAGAAAGAAGAACCAAAAATTTTTGAGTTGCAGGAAATAGGGCAAGACATCTTCACTCCTTGCGTGCTCGCGTAAAAGGAGCAATCCCAAAGGCAGTACGAGTACTCTCCCCCTACACCTCGGGGGAATCAAATGTCAACAGCAAAGCTGTAGCATCAATCGTATCCGGGGACTACCCGACACCCGCCAATATACGATTCTGGGATAGTGTAGCTGGTTCGCTGCTTAAGAATCAGACCGTATTTGACAACTGCGCCATGTATGCCAAACTTATGTTCTGGGCAGGTGCTATTGATGTCATGGATCACAGCGGCCTGGCCACTCAGGCCATAGCGCTCCCCCAGATGGCCAATTACATCGACTACATCCAGCTAGACGCTGGTGTCCCCGGACCTCAAACAAGCGATTTCTTGCGCGCCATCAACAACGGGCACATCATGTTCACGCGAGACAAGGACTTTGCCTCCAACCAGTATGACGTACTGTGTTGGTTAGCTGCCCCAGGCTACCGCGTTGCGGCAGCAGCTAACGTGCGTACGCCCGACTTCTGCTACGTCAAGTGGCCGGAAGTGATAGTTACCATCCTCGGTTATGGTGCCAATTTCGCAGCACCCGCCAATGCGATGATATCTTCCGCAAGAATACGCGAGTTTGCCCGTCAACTCGCAACCGCCCGTGGTGAGGAGGCAGACCTCTGTCGCGGCATGTACATTGCTTTTGATCTGCTAGGCACGCGGTACCGGACGCACGAAGACGTCCACTACCGCTTAGACTCCTTCCTCAGCCCAGCCAAAGCTCCCTTATGGTCTAGATTGGCGAAATCAGAGATTCTGTACCGGGAATTTATCCTCAGAAATGTGGATATCGCTCCTTTCAAGGAGCCTTGGGACAGCATTAATCTGGTGTCATCATCTAGACTTGTTGCTTGGGGAAGATCGGCTACACCAAGGGCAACAGTTGTCTACGACACATCTGCAGCCGGGGAGACTCTGTTTCCAAACCTGTCAAGCCTTTCCCGGTCTAAGGAGGTTGCTCAAAAAGACCTCCCGACTGTCGTCTCAAGGATTCTAGCGTATCCGGTCCAGTCAGTGGCGGAGGCTGCCATCGCGGAAGCCAAGGTCATTTATCCTGGCATTGATGCGATAGAAGCTCTTGAGACAGCAGTCAGTAAAGGTTCAGCCGTCAACGCGGTTAAAATCCTAGTGGCTGCATCTAATGCCTTCAACGCCGTGGAACCGCGGTATGCTGAGTCTCTCTTTATGCACACTGTATTGGCGCTGGTCAAGAAAGGGACCATCTCCGACGATTTTGTCAACAAGTTCAAGCAGGGAGTTGCTCAGTTTCAGCTTGATATAACCGTCGATAAAGCCCTTCTGAAAAACATCTTTGACGCATTCAACAAGGCAGTCGATGCGAATTTAGTGCGTGGTATGGCAGAATACTGGCTGAGCATCTGTCCTCCAGAGTGCCTTCGAGTGAGTTTGACCATCATTCAGTGTCAGTGGGAGGGCCTTGCACTGTACAAGGCAATCAATGATGCTATGACCACAAATCCAGACTTTTATTGGGGAAGTCTCATCAGAATCCCCCAGGGGAGTAGGTAGGTAGTATCCTCCCAGTACAGGACTGAGTTTGCATAATTTGGTATTGCTCATAAGACCATTGACAATAATCCATATATTGGATTCAATAACAATCTCGGTCAAGTAGCTTCAACCAATTACAAGGCTTTGGGGACAACGCTTTTATCGTTTGCTTGTAAATGCTCGTGGGGATCTGCCAGGGACGAAGATTAAATTTTATACTAATTGATGATTCAAGATAAACGCAAGCAAAAAGAAAATTGGCGCGTATGTACCCAGACGCCCCCAATATGGACCACAATTTGCCTCTAATGCAGAGGAGTTCCAACCCTTACCACCCCTTGAACAATCAAAATCTGAAACCAACAACCGTCTCCGCTCTCGCCACGTCTAGTAACGATGTGGCAGTGAGTGCTAAGACAGTTCGCGGCGACGGGGATGGATTGAAAATAAAATATGAAATGAAGCTAGAGAACGCGGAGCGTTGCTTAGACTCGGCGAACAAACAAGAATATACATGGTCGGAGTTGAGGAAATACCTCCTCTGGTTTGTCTTTTCCTGGTTGGTAGTCGCCGTGTTTTCTGACACTGACCAAATGACTAGCTGGATGGGCGGTCACCATCTCTCCGATGTCATAGGTCACAAAGAAACAATCCGCATCCATGACCTCATGAAATGGGATAATGCCTTAGGCAAGTTCTTCGTCTTTAAGTCTCATGTCTTCAACGAGACTAGTCAAGACAAGACTATTATAGGTGCGACCAAGTGCGTACCTGAAGGTGGTTACGCGCCAGTGAACGCAACATGGCTAGGGACCGCTGACTACATAACTACTCGCACGCGACTATTCGTTTGGAACCACACGCCTATAGTCTGCCTTGCTTGTATGTTGGGATTTGTCGCGTGTTTCCTGGCCCTGAAGAGTGCTGACGCTACCAAACGAGTCTTTTTGGCGGAAAAGATAGAAGCCACGCTTGTGCTGAAGGCCATTAGGGAGGGAGAAAACATAAAAGGCAAAAAGTCGGATTACATCTCTCGGGTAGTGGACGAGGTGCTGCGCAACATGGAGTAAGGGTGGCTCGGGGAGCGATGAGCTACAGTTAATAATGGATACAGATATTCTGAAGCAAACGGAAAAGAACCGCAGTTTGAACACCACAGGTTGGTTCCCTCTGTCGCGTTACCCTCACACCTGATCTATATATGTGTGTAAAACAGAATAAATATGAAGTAGATAAAGAAATAACCGAGTGGAGACGTAATATTTTTCTTCTTCTGTTTATTCATGAATTTTTTAAAAAAAATTAATACGAAACCTTAAAGGTTTGATGAAGCAATTGTCTCATCCTCGAGGTTAGAGTTTTCAGTTCACCTTCCAATGTTTTTAAAAAAAAAAAAAAAAATGAAAGACAAACTAATATCTGTTGGTATTCCCGCAGTACGGAGGGTGATTACATTGCACGACTCTTGTCAAAAGTCGGTGGAAATCGCCTGGTCCCCAATTTTGAAAATGGACCCGGGGCCCGGGAATAAGTGTGATTTCCCCGCTCCATTTTTTGGATGTAGCATGAACAATGGAGGTGGACAATTTATACTCTAAAACACCCGTCACCCGAAATTTTCCCGCTCAATTTTACATCATTGGTAACGTAATAGCATGAAAACATTGTTGGTAAATTGTCATGGCCATTTCTCCGTATCATATGTGTCACCATCTGTGACACATCCATCCGGCGGCAGTCTCCTTCCGCGCTTGTATCGGCTTCCGGGTCTGCCCGTAAGGCAGCCCCGAGTCGCCTCTCTCAGTCAGTCGTCGAGTACAGCTTCGTCAGTGCACCACTCTTGTGTTCTTTCTTTCCCGCTCCTCGATTGCTCCCCTAGCCAAAGGCTTGGGTCACCACAGTTGGCGACGAGTAAAACGGTTATACGCGTGCGAACACACTCGCGATACCCCGTCACAACAATTTTTCGCGTGCAAACTCGCGTAAAAATTAAATTTTCCAAGTGCTTTCGTTCACGCGACTGTCATCTGTGCTACTCACCATGGACGCGCAGCAACTCAAAACCCTCCTTGAGAACTTTCAGGAAAACCAGACCAAAGTGCTCAGACAAATCCAGGAATCTGCAGACAACAAGCAAAGTGAGTTAGTTCAGCAATTTAAAGAAATGACAGCCAGCATGCAGTCTAGTTCATCAAAAGGGTTCCCAGGAATCCCGGGCTTGAGTAAATCTGACCTGATTACCCAATTTGAATCTTTCGACAAGAAAAAGGAACACTTCAAAAATTACAAGAAACGCTTCGAAAATTATCTGGCACTTAAAAATGTGGATCCATCTAAACCAGGCGATGAAGCACTAAGCAGAAATCTTTTACTGAATTCCATCGGCTCAGATAATTACGAAATGCTTGTTCCTTTATTGGCCCCTGTTGAACCTAGAAAAGCACCCTACAACGATATTATGGACAAATTGGAGCATTACCTAAGCCCACCCATAAACCCTATCGTTGCTAGACACAGATTCTTCAATACGAATCAAGAACCAAACCAAAGCATCAATGAATTTACAGGTTCACTGCAAAAAGCAGCGGTTGATTGCGATTTCACGTCCACATGCCCATGCAACAAGGACCTTGCTCCTTTCATGCTCGGCATACAAC
This sequence comes from Bemisia tabaci, assembly GCF_001854935.1. Classification (NCBI taxonomy): domain Eukaryota; kingdom Metazoa; phylum Arthropoda; class Insecta; order Hemiptera; family Aleyrodidae; genus Bemisia; species Bemisia tabaci. The sequence goes on from NW_017566682.1 coordinate 2,642,764, forward strand.
TCGTCCGCGGTGTTGCCGACTCGCGCACCCGAGAACATTTACTTCAAATGGACACTTCAACTACATTCAGTAAAATGGTTGAAAAAGCCCTAGCGCTTGAAGCATCAAAATTGAATGCTAAAGAAATCGCACCACAATACAAACCAGCCACGTCCTCCAGCGACATACATGCTTTCACACAGCAGAAAAAACCCTTTTTCAAAGGTAAGAAATACAACAATTCAGGAAAACAAAATTCCTCCAAGACAATTCCTTCAACGAAGCAAGAGAGCAACATCTTCAATCTCTACAATCCCAAAACCCTGGCGCCGTCCCTATTCGTCAAACTTTGGTGTTTCGACCATCCGTGGCAAAGTCTTTGCCACCAACAAACAACGTGGCCGCCAATACCCTCTACCTCGGAATCTCCTCAGTTCGTATTCACGATGAATCTTCTAGGATCTGAAGAGAAAATAGAGGTGATTAACACCGGGCCCGCCCCGAACCTCAAGGCTTCGTTACCATCGCCCTACGATCACGTGCAATCCTTTGTCATCCTGATCCTGGTCGCCCTGGCAATCTACTACCTCTACCGTCGCAGGCAACGTAAAATACAACAGAAACTACACCGACAGGTACAGAACTTGATATCCTTACACGTACCTGAAACTGAGATGACGGATGTACGCCCGGCTCCTAGGCAGCTGCAGCCGCAAGACCTCAAAATGAAGATGCCATCCATTTAAATCTGAAATTTAAAAAAAACTCAAAATCCATTAAAATTTTAATAAATACTTACCTTTCCTTTTTTTGGATACTTACCTTCTTTTCTGGATGAAATACTTACCTCATATATTGTTTCTCATATAATCATTCACTGTACGTAAATTCACTGGTGGTCACCCTTCAGGCGACCACAATTTTTTTCTTTTCTTCTCGATCTTCGATCTGTGGGGGAGACTGTCATGGCCATTTCTCCGTATCATATGTGTCACCATCTGTGACACATCCATCCGGCGGCAGTCTCCTTCCGCGCTTGTATCGGCTTCCGGGTCTGCCCGTAAGGCAGCCCCGAGTCGCCTCTCTCAGTCAGTCGTCGAGTACAGCTTCGTCAGTGCACCACTCTTGTGTTCTTTCTTTCCCGCTCCTCGATTGCTCCCCTAGCCAAAGGCTTGGGTCACCACATAAATCATTCAACACACGTAAATTAACCCCGATTTTTCTGCTCAATTTTACTAGACTGATAAGAAATAAGCTTACCCGTCACCCCCTGATAGGTAGTGACGTCACACCATGGCACCATGGTTACAAAATCATAGACGCTACCTCACCCGACACCCATCACCCGTAATTAATTCAAATTTACCCGCTCAATTTTACAACGTTGGTAACGCGTGACAGCATGAAAAGGCGGATGCCATTTTATACACTAAAATAGCCATCACCCGTAATTAATTCAAATTTTTCCGCTCAATTTTACAACGTTGGTAACGCGTCACAGCATGAAAAGACGACGGTTGCCATTTTATGGAGTAAATCACACATCACCCGTAATTAATTCACATTTTTCCGCTCAATTTTACAACGTTGGTAACGTCACAGCATGAAAACTTTGTTGTCAGATCATACACTAAAACATCCATCACCCATCAATTAATCACGATTTTCCTGCACAGTCTGACTACGCAGGTAACGTCTATACTTACCCCTGATAGTCACGCAACACGCTACCAGTTGCCCCTTGCTGGGTAGGCAATCTTTGTAGGTGCTCGTATATCCTCATTTCTATACTACTTCGGAGCACCCCTGTTTCTCGCTGAAATATCGAAAAAGGACCGGAGTGATGAAGGATGAAACGTGCGGTAAGACGGTGATCGAATTCTTGGGTCTGATGAGTAAGATGTACAACAGCAACAACAACAAAAAGATGCAGCTGATTCAAATTCTTCCTATTATTGAATCACATTTCCATGTCCGGGTCGGGAATCCCACCTCTCGACCCATCATGATTAATATTATGGGGCCCAACTATATGCAAGCATACACAGTCCGAACAACAACAAAGAGATGCAGCTGATTCAAATTCTTCCTATTATTGAATCACATTTCCATGTCTGGGTCGGGAATCCCACCTCTCGACCCATCATGATTAATATTATGGGGCCCAACTATATGCAAGAATACACAGTCCGGCGACTTGGGGAGGTTATATCCACCTGGATATCATCCAGGCCGGGGATGATAATCGTGGAAAATACTCCAGGGGGGTATAACCTCTCCAAGGAGGGGAGTGTATGTATGCTGCAATATTGGGCGACAGAGGGGGAGAGCAGTCTTTCCCTGGTATTGATGGGAGGATGATAAAATATCGGGGATAGGTTTCTCTCTCTCTCTGTCCCCCTGTCTCCTTCACTCTCTGGCAACGCACCAACACCAGGTGCTATTTTCATTGTTTCAGGAAAATGATATTGAGGGTTAAAATTTAAAATTGCTAGTCAAAGGAATATGATTTATGGTCTCTCATCTCCTGTTTTTTTTTCTCTTCTTATTTATTTAGTTGTAAAATAAACAAAGGAAATAAAGAGTTTGAAAATGATAAGTTCTGGGTGAATGTCTGCTTTAGACATCAAATAAATTTTGTAAAATAAGATAAGTTTTTTTTTTCGGGGAAATATTAAGTTTTACATTTTGTTTTAGGATAATTTCTGAGAAACTGGAAGGAAGGTGCTTGTGACAATCGACATCATTTTTTTTTTCTGCTACCCACTCCTACATTGAGAGATCCTGCGACGATTGCGATCAATTTCTGCTACCTATTCCCATACTGAGAGATCCTGCTCGTCTTCTTTGTTTTACTCCATTCATCCGAGCAATTTGTGCTGTTTCTTCTCTTCTAACTCAAGCTACCGAGTTAAATCATTATGTACAATGACGAGAAAAGAAGTGTTGAATCTGAAGATGATACATTTTCATTTTCGGAGCAGGGACCTGCAAAGAATACACGGAAACAAAAAGTTGTTGTTTTCGTGAAGGGGAATATTGGAAGTGGGAAATCCACTCTGTTGAAAGCTTTGCAGGAATTTTCTATCTTTACCGATATACAACTGGAACCTGTTGACATATGGCAGAATTATCATGGGACGAATGTTCTCGATCTTTATTACGAAAATCCATCCAGATACGGTTTCTTTTTTCCAAGTCTCATCCAGTCCTCCATGAGAAACAGTAGGAGGAGACATGGTGATTTCTCTGTGCATGAACATTCTTTGCATATTTGCACGAAAGTGTTTTTACAGTACGCAGAAACGCAAAATTGGGGGTCGTTGTTCAGCAAAGGATACAACATGCCACTGAGTTCAGCGGCTACCACAGCTGGCTCAGTCGGTGGAGACATACCGTCGAGACATTAACGAAGGATTCATACGAAGTATATGCCAAATAGGAGAGCGAGCCGACATGCTCGCTGATCAGATGGTCCCCTGCGACTATGTAGGGTTTGATTCCTCCATCAGCAGTGTGCAGAACGGCCCTTTCCGCGATGACTTCACAGCGTTAGCTAAGTTGTGTATGTGTATCCCGAAAAGTCGGGTTGGATCTGATGCGAAGGCTTTGATATCAGGTTCAACGCCCGTGTTGAAGACAGTTAACGCGTTGCAAAATTTTGTAAACAAGCGCTCCGGCCGATGATATGGTAGCTTGAATCGAACGATTTACCCTTCGTAAGGTATTGCGATCAGACCATAATATCTCTCTGATACCGCCAGATCCCAACTACAGATACGGCCGGCATCCTCACCCTTCTTTACTGCCCTACATCATGTCCACCCTGCCGAGATGGAACACGAACTCTGAGTTATTCCATGTCCTTCGTCAGCCAGGAGGTGAAGCTTAACGACGTGAATGTCACAATCATCTCGCGAAACATGTCACTAAGCACTAACTAGAGTGAAGGTGTGGGGCTCTTTCGTGCTATGAACCAGACCGATAGCAATTTCAAAGATTTCCAGACACCAGTGGAATGTAAGCGATTAAAAGATCTCTGTCCAGATTAAATTTTCCGTTTGCTTCCAAATAAACTAATTCAGATTCAATTTTCCGTATGTTTCCAAATAAATCAACTAAGCAAACTAAATCCTTGAAGTAAAAAAGTAGGTAGAAAATGCGGGAACCTAGGTCCGGCTGAGCCAACGAAGTATGGAGCGCGGGCTCAGCCGTACATATGTTCCCTCATTTTCTATTTCAAGAGATAGAAGTGTGAGGTGGGGGACCCATAGTACGGTTGGACAAGACACATGACGTAAATGCAAACTGCACACGAGTCTCGATGAATAGGTAATGATGAAGTCAATTATGCTTACACCGACTAAGTTGGTGGGTAAGCAAAATACAGAGCTTGCAAGACAAGCAGGTCGAAAGGTGCTGGATAATGTAAAGGCACTGCACTGCTGCTGCTTATCGACATGCAAAAATAATGGGTGATATCAGAACACGCGACGTGAACAAAAATTGCTAAAATGTGAGGCAAGCAAGAGTGACCGAGCATTGCTCTTGAGTGTAAACTTGAAAAAATTAGTGGAAATAGCTGATCTAAATGACTAAAATGACTAGGTCAAACATGAGGGGCCAAAAGGTTGGGTGAAACGGGGAGTTTGCACAATACCCAGACTAATGAATAGTAGACACAAATTATGCTGATCATGAACATTACTGGTAAAAAATAAAGACACTATTTTATGAAAATGCATATAAATTGAATTCAAAAATAAGTGGAACTTTCAAACGAGCTAGTGAAGTGCATCAATTTTTTCAACAGTGATTCATCAACGGTGATTCATCGACAGCTCCAATCAAGGTACCTACCTAAAAAATGAATTCTTCCCGATACATTTCTATTGAAGGAGGCATTTCCGCAGGAAAATCGACACTCCTGAAAAATCTAGTTGATTTACTCGAAAAATTCCATCCTGAAGAAGCTGAGATAGTACCCGAGCCGCTTAAGTTATGGACCAATTATCGTGGCTACAATACGTTAGGACTATATTATAGTAACCCAGCTCAGTACAGTTTTCAATTTCAAAATGTTGTGTTACAGACTTTAGCAAAGTCACAAAAAGATAAAATAACCCCATATGTTATCAGAGAAAGAAGTTTCGATAGTAGTATTAATATATTTGCGAGAAGTGCTTTGAATAAAGGTCATCTATCCAATAGCGAGTTTCAAATTCTTTCAGGTTTGAAGGAGCTAATGTGTGAGGAATTCAAACTTAAAACTGATCGAATTATATACCTAAAAATTGACCCTAAAGTCTGCTTTGAAACTACTTACTAAACATTTGCTTCTGTCTTTGGCTAAAAAAAACTTATTCTTCGGTTCCCTGCCGTCACGGTTTCCACAGAAACTTGGATCTAGCAATTTGTTCCCCAAATAAACTGCTCACTTCAATTGCTGGTGTGGGTAACTCTAATTCTTCAGCACAGCACTGAGAAATATAGGGAGTAAACTTAGGGTAGTTAAGACTTACCACCAACTGGTCAAAAATACATACAGGGTGATCCAAAAGTCCCTTCCACCCCCTCTAACTTTTTACCTAATTGAGGTAAAGATTTGAAACTTGGGAGATATTCCTAGGTCAAAGGGAGCTACTTTTTGGCCCCCCTAAAATTTTCAGGGGGGCCCCCCTTGGGGGGGCAACGGCCCCCAACTTTTAATTTTCAAATGGGAAGACCCCCTTTGTGATAGCTCGTTCGAAAGAGCATAAAAAAAGAAAACTTTTCGCGCAAACCCGAAGTCAATATCTCAAACCGTTTCAAAATGGCGGCCGGTTAAAGTTCAAAATGGCCGAAAATTCACACCGGTTATTTGTCGATGGATTTGCGCGAAAATCGGTATGTAGGGGTATTTTGACACGAGAAAAACGAATTTGACGTTAGATTTTCAAAAAAACCAAAATTTCAAAAATGGCCACCGGTTAAAGTTTAAAATGGCCGAAAATTGTCACCTCGGTTTTTTGCTGATGGATTTGCCTAAAACTTGGAATTTGAGAGTATTTTGGCATAAGATAAACAAATTTGAACTTACATTTCTAAAAAGATCAATTTTTTGTCATTTTGAACTTTAACCGGCGGCCATTTTGGAAATTTCGGTTTTTTTGAAAATCTAACGTCAAATTCGTTTTTCTCGTGTCAAAATACCCCTACATACCGATTTTCGCGCAAATCCATCGACAAATAACCGGTGTGAATTTTCGGCCATTTTGAACTTTAACCGGCCGCCATTTTGAAACGGTTTGAGATATTGACTTCGGGTTTGCGCGAAAAGTTTTCTTTTTTTATGCTCTTTCGAACGAGCTATCACAAAGGGGGTCTTCCCATTTGAAAATTTAAAGTTGGGGGCCGTTGCCCCCCCAAGGGGGCCCCCCTAAAATTTTAGGGGGGCCAAAAAGTAGCTCCCTTTGACCTAGGAATATCCCCCAAGTTTCAAATCTTTACCTCAATTAGGTAAAAAGTTAGAGGGGGTGGAAGGGACTTTTGGATCACCCTGTATACCTAGTTTGATATGTGAAGCACTCTTGTTTTCATTCAGCTTATGAAGTACAAGCACCGTACTCTGGAGACATTGTTTCCTCTTGGAATACTCTGAATGACACCTGTACAATTCATCTAAAACAGAGAAGAAAATATTCATCATTGGTAACTGACTAGAAACTGATGCATGAATTAATTCATTGTACCTAAGAAGACTAACTGCATGGAAAGCCTGCTGACCAACACTAACAATGAGATCATCACACATAGAGGGAGTTTTAAAAAAAACGGTTTTAAAAGCGCAAACTCTAAGATCAGTTGCCTTTCTCCTTTCCTTTTTTAAGTACCCCTCACTGGAAAAAAAAAACACATTGAATCTAGAGTCCAGACTCTTGAAAACATTGACAAGAAAAAATACTCTTGATTCAATCGGATTTTTGCTTGAATCAAAACGGAACCCGCTTAAATTAAGAGGCTTGGTTCTTGATTTCTAGATTCTGATTGAATCAAGAGTACTTTTTCTTGTCGCTGTTTTTAAGAGTCTGGACTGTAGATCCAATGTGTTTTTTTTTTTCCAGTGCTTCATAAATAATCCCACATTTACAGTGAAAGCCCCTCCCTCCAGTCTCCGATGCTGTTCGTAGAGCTAGTGCTACAACTACTACACCACTGTAAGCCAACAAGAAAAAAAAAACCAGAGGTGAGTGCGTAGGAAAGCGTTGAAGCCGCCGCAATGAGCGCATTGTACAGCAAAGTGACATCGTTTGAAACCATATTTAACACTGACCGACTGACGTTTCGGTCCATGTTGCTAGAGTTGTGTATAAAGTATCCCGTTGAGTTAAGAATACTGCGCGTTCTTGCAGTTCAAAACTCAAGCCTAAGTAATGCAGTTTAAGTGTATTTTTAAGTAGCAAGTAGCAAGTAGCAATCCACAACATCAGATTCAATTACTAGTGGATGGCATTTTCCCCAACAGAAGAGAGGTACGCAATATCTCCCCCAAAATTCATCGAATCCTCCGAAATTACAAGCTTTTTAACTCAGTATCGCGGTACTTACGCGATTCTACATAAAAATTCAGCAATTACTCGATAATCGCAGCGATATCGTGGCAATGCAATACTTTGAAAGGTTATTAAAAATGACGCGTCGTTTACCTCGATATCAAGGCGAAAACGCACATTTTTCATCGGTTCATTGAAATCACAAAAATTCAACTAAAATTTTACCCCATCGCCAAAATGACGCGTTATTCGTGTTGATGCGAGTTAAATAGTCATTAACATCCGTAACTTGAGATAGGCTAAAAGCTATAAATTTCCTTCAATTTCGCGTGATACCACAGAACTACACCGGAGTTCGAATAGTTATTGCTCACTTAGATTCCACCTCTTGAAAAAGGAGAAATTACGAGAATTTCATTTCAAAATCGCAGGAGGTATGCTATATCTCCTCTGAATTCACCGAATCCTCGCAAGTTACCAGCATTCTTCTCGGTTCCTCGGTGAATACGCGATCTTTCATTTATTTTACATAAAAATTCAAACAGTACGCGATAATCGCAGCGACATCGCGGCAAAAGAGCTGTTTTGAAAAGTCATTGTAAATTACGCGTAGTTTACCTCATTATCGCGGCGAAAACGCACATTTTTCAGCGGTCATTGAAATCACAAAATATCGACAAAATGTTCACTTTATTGCCGAAATTACGCGATTTTCGTATCGATGCGAGCTTATCATTCAATGACATCTGTAACTCCAGATAGGCAAAAATCTGTAAATTTCCTTCAATTTCGCTTGGTACCACAATATTGCACGGGAGTTCGAACAGTTGCTCTTTAGGATTCCACTCCTTAAAAATGAGATATTACGCGAAATACACTTCCGTGCACTTCAATGTCACAAGAGGTGCGTCATGTCTCCTCCGAATTCATCGAATCCTCAGAAGTTATAAAGCTTTTCATCTCGGTATCGCCATGCCAGGGTGGCTAGCAAAATTTCATTATACCATTCCCTGACTTTTCCCTTACTTTTTATGAAATTCCCCGACTTGAAAGTCATGAGAAACACAGCTTGAGAGCGCCACCCGGTTATGGCACGTTGGACCAACATTGCGATCAGGTATAGCCTACCGCCCACCCGTTTTTTACGTGGAACCTGCGGGCTCCACAAAATATTCCCTAACGATTCCCTAATTTCTCTCCGTCGAATCTTATCCCCTGACTTATCCCTGTTTTCCCGGTCGCTAGCCACCCTGAAAAAGGTATAGACAAAACCAAGACGTTTCAATGTTTTGTCACTTGATTTTCAACCAGCAGAGAAACATGGTTGTGCATGTTGCTACAGAATACTAATTACATAGTGAATAGACTTGCTCCAGTGCGGTGAATATTGGAGTGCATACACCAAGGCAAAGATTATTTTAAAATTTAATCACTAGTTCCCTCTTAAGAAAAACACTAATGATAAGCGAAGAATGTACCATCAACGGTGCTGCGGTGATCACAAACTGTGCCTCAACACTTAAGAATGTCACACGTTTCCTTGTTATAATTGTATTTTTTTCTTTGGAGGTAGAAAATAAAGATGTAGCACTTTCTTCAAATACTAAACATCACGGTTCGTTCCAATTTCTTTTTGTTTTTTGTTTTTTTAAATGTATAAAAAACTGGACAGCCTTCCCCCAGAACAAACTGAATAGGTATTAGAAAATGAGGGTATACAGTTTGTCAAAAAAGAACTAAGTCAGTAGTGAAACTACAGGACTGACGGATATTTGAAGACTTCTAATGGATTACAGGCCATGTGCCCAAAAATTGAGCGAGATAGCATTTCAGTCCAAGCGACAAGGATAACATGTTGCTTAGTGGGGAAAATATCACCAACGTTAGTGTGGTGAGAATGCTGTAAGAGAGATACTATTAGTGGTATGCTCCGCAGCAGTTCCCCGAGAATGTAATGTTAAAAACTCGATGTCAACTTCTAGGCACTTGGCCAATTATTGAAGATAAGTTTTACGTTGACACTGGGCACAGTTTCGTTCAGTAATTAAAACGGGTTCAAAACTTGTCCATGGGAAGGGCTGGCATATCAAAGGCTCAAGAGCAAACCCACGTCTCCTTATCGCGATGTCTCATTATTCCGCCCTTTTTCTACTTTTTAGAAGAGAAATAAGCAAGCTCTACTCCTCGAGTTTTACATCTACAGAATATCATGCCAACGGAGAAGAAAACTCAAGATATTTTTCAAGAAATTACATTGACTGGTTTTCCTAGGAGAAATTGGGTATGATAGGAGGTCTGCAACATTGCAAATGGAGATTCGTGGTTTGGCAATTATGTCATCGAAATGGGAATTGGTCTTGAGAAACAGCAGAGATATTCATTTCGGCTTTAGCTTTGGAAAATCCTGAATCCTGGAGTTACAGGGCTCTCTGCTGAACAGCATTTAAGCTAGATAGTTTTGTCAGCACTGCAGCTTTAACGACCTTATTCTCCTAAATTGAATACATGGATTTAAAAGATAATTTTTAGAAATAACTTTCAAGAGCTGTTTTGCCAGCAGTTAAATTTCAATTAAGACCCTCTGGCCCTAATCTCTTCATTTTGTGTGACTTCACTTAAAGGCTGGAGTTGAAAAAATTATATATTCTAAAAAGCTTTTGATAATCTCCGAATGCTTATGTTAAAAGGAAATAAAAGGAAACTAGCCGACATATCTCATTTAAATTTTTTGTCAATATTTTGAAACGAGTGAAGAAAATAGGCAGGAAATCTCAAGAGGAACTGTTGAACAATTTGCTATAAAAAAATAGAACAATAGAAGTTGCAATGCAGCTCTGGCATACTACAGGGATTTGCAATTTAAGGCACATAAAATAATGTGTAAGATTTTGCGAGAAACACAATGGTGCCAATGATTCTCTTTAGAGCGAACTCCCAAACTTAAACAATAAACTCTCCCAGTTACGGCCCTAAGTACGAGAGGAGAATGCCCACATTCTAAGAGGAGTCTATCTCTATTTCAGGCCAGGCTCTCCATCCATAGGTAGATGCAAATAATTTGGCAGAAAAGGGACTTGGAGTAAGAACTTTGAAGCTTCAGCCACAACAACTCTTCGAGCATCTTGTCTGGCCATGGAGATTATGACTAAAAATAGAGATGGACTCCTCTTCCCAAGTAGCACAGTGCGATGAAAATATTGAAATTAAATTGCCTCAATTAGGTAAAAAGTTAGAGGGGGTGGAAGGGACTTTTGGATCACCCTGTATATCATTTACTCGATTTATGCCGATTTTAAGCGATCAAAAAAATGAGCTGTATGTGTTACAAATATATACAGGCAATATGCAATGCAATGAAAAATTGCAACTTATTTAAATTTGACTGCAGTCAGTTTCAGTAAACGGGGCCCCTTCAAATAGGAGCCAGGCAACATACACTACACTCAGTGGTATTGCGATATTATGAGTATGCAATTGCCACATATTTCAATCTGTGCTACTTGGATATAACGCAGGCGATCCCCTCAATCGTGCATAGCCTCAGCTTACAGAACTCATGTCTGAAAAAGCCAGTGACACTATCAAGTTGATCCCAAAAAAATTACATAAAATGAAGTATTAAGATTGCCGATTCCTGTGGCATGCAAATGCTCCATTAGAGTGTTGAACCCTGGAATTCTATACATAATCTTGACAACTTGACAACGTCGCATTATTCCGATGGTGACTCATACTGCGAATAATGAGATTCATATTTCCATTTTGATAAGAACTTACGCTCATAGCTGCCCCTCCCTGTTAGCTAGTTCGTTCTCAGATCTCCTCGTCGGGCCACGTTTTTTGTACTCTTTTATTAAAATATGTAATACGTACTCTAAAATGACTACTCTGAAATAACACCTATCCTCATTAGAGAGGCGCCGTTTTAAAATGAAGTAGAACACACTGAACTTGTCCTCAACACCCAGTAACACTGGGCCTTGTCCGCACAAGTGTAGTTTGCGGAACTTCCGGCAAAGAGGTTGTTCCAAAAACGCCGATTTTGGCCCCCCCCTGGATTTGGCCCAAACTTTGCTCAGATTTTGTACTAAGTGTCCCCGATGCTTGGGCAAAATTTCAGCCCCCTCGGATAATTAGGGGGGAGGGGGCAGGGGGGCAAAGTTGCAATTTTTTCAAAACTTTAAAAATCGATATCTCGCGAACGGTTTGAGTGTAAGTGTTGCGGTTTGCGCTAAAAAACGTTAAAAAATATTCTCTACACGAATATTGATGCTGTTTGCATGGTTGCGTAATTTATCGTAGTCATAAATCGATTTTTTCGATTTTGAAGGTTCGACTTTTTTTCGTTTTTCGTCTCTCCTCTCCAGGCGATCGTTGCTATGTGAATAAAAACCAGTTGAGGTGATTCTCCATAAAATTCTGCATCTACCACACTTTGTTTGACCTTGGGGAAACGATTCATTCTTGAGTTATAGCGATTTTTCTGCGCGTTCCCGGTTACGCGCGGGCGACATATCGGCGGCGCTTCATCCCCCCCGGGCGAGGCAGAGGTTGTTTCACTGCTAGGGCCTTATATTAATACTGTAGGCTGTAATTATTGATATTTTCTCCTTCTCCGACCCTTCCCCTCCTATAAATATGTTTTTTATACTTCGTTATACAGGGTGTCCCCGACCACCCGTACCAGGTCTTTTTCTCGGTTGGTTTAGGTAGTACGAAGTGGGGGACCGCGGGGTTAAACAGGGAATTGACCCCAAGGTATCCGAATTTCATGGTCCCGAAGCCCCCCTACCCTCCCTTGGGGGGTGAAAGAGGGAGGCACAATGTCTCCCAACTTTAGGGATCGTGACCCCCTCTTTACCCCCCAAGGGAGGGAAGGGGGGCTTCGGGACCATGAAATTCGGATACCTTGGGGTCAATTCCCTGTTTAACCCCGCGGTCCCCCACTTCGTACTACCTAAACCAACCGAGAAAAAGACCTGGTACGGGTGGTCGGGGACACCCTGTATAACGAAGTATAAAAAACATATTTATAGGAGGGGAAGGGTCGGAGAAGGAGAAAATATCAATAATTACAGCCTACAGTATTAATATAAGGCCCTAGCAGTGAAACAACCTCTGCCTCGCCCGGGGGGGATGAAGCGCCGCCGATATGCCGCCCGCGCGTAACCGGGAACGCGCAGAAAAATCGCTATAACTCAAGAATGAATCGTTTCCCCAAGGTCAAACAAAGTGTGGTAGATGCAGAATTTTATGGAGAATCACCTCAACTGGTTTTTATTCACATAGCAACGATCGCCTGGAGAGGAGAGACGAAAAACGAAAAAAAGTCGAACCTTCAAAATCGAAAAAATCGATTTATGACTACGATAAATTACGCAACCATGCAAACAGCATCAATATTCGTGTAGAGAATATTTTTTAACGTTTTTTAGCGCAAACCGCAACACTTACACTCAAACCGTTCGCGAGATATCGATTTTTAAAGTTTTGAAAAAATTGCAACTTTGCCCCCCTGCCCCCTCCCCCCTAATTATCCGAGGGGGCTGAAATTTTGCCCAAGCATCGGGGACACTTAGTACAAAATCTGAGCAAAGTTTGGGCCAAATCCAGGGGGGGGCCAAAATCGGCGTTTTTGGAACAACCTCTTTGAGCCAGGATCTCTTTAAAACTAAGCTATGACTTGCTCAGCAACCCCCTGATTAGTAAAACTAATGCCCCCAAACTGCGCTCGTGTGGAAAAGGCCTTGCACTCTGTCACAAAAGACTGACCAGCATCATAGCCTGGTCCAAACATTTGTGGAGCTTAGCTTCCTTTTCAGAGAAATACAGATGGATAGAAATAAAAGAAAAACTCCTCCCGTGAGAAAATTATGAATACAGAGTAAATGCAATTGAAAATATAATAGTCTTGAGTATCGTTTAGCGGTTCTCAGCATATCACTTAGACATCGAAACAAGTAAAGATATAGTATTTGATATACATGAAATGCACTGGTAGATGAAATGAGAAGATAATTATCAAAGCAGGACCATAATGGCATGTCAGGAAGAATAGGAATACTACGATTTCTCAGGACTGCTTCATTGACAAAAATCAGTGAGGCAAGACTGGGGCATATCGCTTGATCAATGAGGGCTAGCAGTTCAAGGAAGCACTCACCTAGGCAAGTTAGGGCATGACAATCTACAGGATAACCGGACAACCCGAATGTCAACAAAAACCATGGTGACGGTTTGATGGCCACCAAAAAACCTAGCAGGAAATTCGAGTAAAGGCAACTCCTTCAATTTTATCCGTCCACAAGGATCATTTAATTTACTTTTCACCGCTCTTTTTTTCTTCTTCTGACTTAAGGTGGACTGATAATACTGTAAGTAATTGCTGTTTATTTCATTCTTAATTGAATTTTCAGAATGCGTCAATTATTAAAATTTTGCCTGAGAGACTGAGATTGACCATGTGCAGAAAAAACGACTATTTACAAAGAACTATAACTAACTCTTAATCTAACCTAACATGACATTAAAAATGCCAATGGAATCATAAAGTTGCTAATGTCATCCTAAAGTCGCTAACGTCCAGTGGCGTAGATAGGGGGGGGGGGGCAGGGGGGGNGCCCCCCCTCCCCCTTGGCCTCATTAATTGTACCTCTTGAATGGAACCCCCCCCCTTAGAGAATTTCTAGCTACGCCACTGCTAACGTCACTCACAAGTCATGGAAAGTAAGACGTATCAACGTATGGAAAGGTTTAGAACCTTACCAAAATTAAAGAATAATAATTTCAAAAATAAAAAATAATCCAATCTTTCAGGCTTTGTACCCACGTTCATCCTCACATGTAGTGTACGGAGCCTCTTATCACTTGGCTATGGCTTGTTGTGAGGAGTGAATTTAACGGTACATGTACCAATAGGACACTCGTCAGCAGTGAGGTAAATCTGAGAGTTCAAAAGAATCGATTGAGCACCAGGGAGAGCTCTGGGTGGTGGGGCCCGCAGGTGGAATCAAGAAATGTCAACGTTACCACGGTGGACCTCCATCTATTTCAGCTGGCTGAGTGCCCATGCGATTTGAAAATGATTGTACCTAGTCCGCCGTGAATAGGATTGAGAGCTTCCGAGTGTTTTTAGCTCAACCGATGCGAGAAGCGAAGCGGCTGCTAATCGAATACTTACACTGAACTCCAAAATTATTGTTTCATGTGATATGCCCAGATGGGCAAAAGAAATGCTTGATACCTACTTGACGCTTCATAACTTTTTCAATGTTCGAGCTAATGTTCCGATTTGGACCGTTGTTCTTATCATCAACAAGATTGGGTCGGGATGATGTGACTCCCCAAAAATTTCTCTCTACAGCTAAAAAGTCCTTACAGTCTCAAAGTTTTCACAACAGTCCTAAGCAGAACATTTTACTTGAACATGGAAAAAGTTATGGCATACCTGTCAAGCGTTCCTTTTGCACAACACGGTAGGATATGATACTCAAAGAAGAAGAAAATCCAAGTTTATTTTCCATGAAATTAAAAAAAGGGAGGCATTTTCACAGACTTGTTTCTGAATTCACAGAAATGAGGCATTGATTTTTACACGCAATTTTAGTAGAGTTTTTCACTTTCATTGCAGAAATTTGAAGTTCATTTTATTAATTCTTCCATTTTAAGGTGCATAATGAAGGTGAGATCACTTAACCACAATCCTATCTCCAATTACATCATTGCAGATGTTGTTTAACATTTTACTATTTTGAAGGGTAACTGATCAGTACATGGAGAAAAAAATATGTGTAATGCAGCGATTCTGAGACGCTATCACTCCGTGCGCAATCGAAATTATTCTAGGTTCACCATTGATGTGTATGTCTAATCACATTAACAGATAAAAATAAATAAAAGAAGCCACTTAGCCCCACTAGCCCCAGCTGGGTGCCATTAGAAAAGATATTATAAAAACTTAACTTGCTTCCTAGTATCGGAATGGAAAATCATGAGGACCTCTCTCTTCAAATCATGGTACAAAATTAAGAGGAGAATGTTACTCCAAAGTTCATCTTTAATTAAGTCTATTATTGGACATAGCCTTTCTCAAAGAAGAAAAGGAAGACATTAATGGAGACGCCAGGCTTTTACTGTTCGTCTATCAGGGTCAAATTAAAACTCGAGACCTACTTACTTATCTACTTGAAGGGTCAGAAACAAAGCATAAATTTAGTTTAATTTATACCCATTGATGGGATTTCCTGATCCACTATAGATGGAGCAGCCGCCGAAGAAACGATTACGACAACTGAGTGGACAAAAACCAACAAAAACACCAGCATTTTGCGCCTGTCTCTCGCCCGAATTCCGGATGACGTTTCATGATATCACCTGCGGGCTCCATCACGGGAGCTCTCCCAATACCATCTACCCATACCTGGTCATGGGTTTGGGGTTAAATATTTGTAACTCCCGAGAACACACAGGATCGTATAGGGAGGACTTAGAAAAGGATGTTTTTTTACTTGAAAAAGTGAATTTATTCTGGTCGTGGAATTCTCAATTGAATATTTTGGCAAGTTTTATCAAGAGAAACAAATTTGTTCAGCAGAATCACATTAAAAATTAAGGAAAAATTATTAAGGTGATTCGATGGACGCCATATTTTGTGTCAGAACAGCATGCGATATATCGCATCAATTGGTTCCATTTTTTCAGCTTCTCGTCATTTTTCTCCAATTTTAAGATCGCAATTCTGTTATCAGGAGACTATAGCACTCACTTACCGATTTTAACAAAGAAATTCATTGGAATAAAGACGTGGTTTTTTCAGAGAGAAAACATCGCATCCGATACCGATATCGAAACTGCACTCGAATGCAATATTTTCTCTCAAAAAAAACCATGCCTTTATAACGTAGAATTTCTTTGTTAAAATTGGTAAGTGAGTGCTTTGGTCTCTTGACAACAGAATTGCGATCTTAAAATTGGAGAAAAATGACGAGTAGCTGAAAAAATGGAACCGATTGATGCGATATATTGCATGCTGTTCTGACACAAAATATGGCGTCCATCAAATCACCTTAAATGTAAGTCACTATATGGAATAAGGGCAGGTAAGGGGTAAGGGTGAAAACGGATGCAACCTGCCAAACGTAGTCCGGCGGCTACCTTTTATTCTCCGGAGATATTACTCAATCACTCTCACACGTATTCTCCAATGGCCAGGAATTCTGAGTAGGAATTGGCTCTCCCTGGTGCTCAATCCAGGGCTGCCGATTCGTGAGTAATTACTCACATCGTGAGTAATTTCAGCACCGGTGAGTAAAACGTGAGTAATGAGTAATTGGTGAGTAATCCGACGATCCGTGAGTAATCGTGAGTAATGCAAAATCAATGGGTAATACTCAGTAATTCTCCATTTTTGGCGCGATTCGTGTGAGTAATCGGTGAGTAAAATTTGGAACGGTGAGTGAAAACAATGTCAATGTGAGTAAAATTGGGAAATGGTGAGTAAAAAGTGAGTAAAATTGAGAACGGTGAGTAAAATCGCGATCAGTGAGTAGCAAGTGAGTAAATTTTAGATTGGTGAGTAGCGTGTGAGTAAAAAATTCGCGAAATGTGAGTCCGAGTATCGGCAGCCCTGGCTCAATCGCAAAAGAATGGCCAAATAAGTTTGAGGAGCAGACTACAGCAGCTAAGATTTGATGCTGTCCGGTTTTCCTGCTCAGGGCAAAACTTGGTAAGAGCAACTAAAGATTCGACCGTCAAAATCCCAAATGAAGATGGAGGAATTTGCAGACGCAGGCATTTTCATAAAAAGCATGGAAACAAAATGGAGTTACGTCCATCCTTACTGGCAGAAGTTGACTCCATCGATGCAGTGAAGGGTAAATAAAGGGCAAGCTGAGAGTTAGGAATTAGGGCTGGTTCTCAACCTAGGAGGAATTAATTGTGCTTAACTAGGATCCCAGTGATAAAGCACTTATAGAGCGACTCCAATTGAGACTATGATGCCAGCAATACCGCCTACCCTAGTAGCCACGTAGGAATTGATAATGCCTAACTAACGAAGCAGTACCTCAAGTGAAGAAATTGTAAAATACACGAGAACTCACCGATGATTTGCTCCTGAATTCAGTAGAATGATGTACACTAATCATTGTAACGATAACTTGAGCAATTAGGACACTTATTTTCTTCAAAAGTAAGAAGCTAATTAGCTGCTAAGTACAATCGAACAATGAACATTGAAGAATGGCGGCGCTACAGGTGGCAGCAGAAGATCTTGCAAGTCACGGTCACGGAATCACACAGGTCAGTCATTCCCGAGGACGAATTTTGGTACTCTACTGCGCAGTGACGTAGTATTGAGTGCATACAATGTATTTCTTATGGGAGCACTCAATAGTACGTCACAATGAGTGCTGCGAGTTAGGGCCGGGCGGGGGAGTGGATTTAAAAAAAGCTGCGCAATGACTGACCTGTGTGGATTGGTCTCACGGAATCAAAATGGCAGGGTCCGCCGGGTGCCGAGCCGAATGGCCCCCGGACCCGGCGACTCCGGTGACGTGC
Source organism: Bemisia tabaci (assembly GCF_001854935.1). Taxonomy (NCBI): domain Eukaryota; kingdom Metazoa; phylum Arthropoda; class Insecta; order Hemiptera; family Aleyrodidae; genus Bemisia; species Bemisia tabaci. Next base: position 2,660,832 of record NW_017566682.1, read on the forward strand.
CGTGCTTTGCGATATATCGATTCGTTTGATCTGCGATTTAAATCTCTGGAAAAGGATCGATAGACAGGGTATTTGCAACGAGCACCTTATCTATCGATCCTTTACTATAACTTCAAATAGGGAAATATCGATAGTCGATCATTTACGCCTCGCCACTGGCGGACTATGTCCTGCCCCTCCCCCNNNNTGTTACAATGTCTTGAGAAACCGGAAACGCTCCCAACGGAAACATCGGAAACCACTCATGTCGGCGGAAATGGAAACGGGTGCGTGATGAATAAAATTAAATTTTCATGATGTAGAACACTGTGAACACTTGGGAAAGTACCAAGTTCGAAGAGTTCGCGTTTATAGACTGTCACCAAAATATTAAACCTGTCCTTAAATAAAATTCAGTGTGCTGTGCGAGAATCTGGAAGTTATAAATTCGTACAGCGTACTAAGTTTTACTTGGTGATTTAAGAATAAAAGGCCGTTTATAATAGTATAATGTAGAAGGAAGAAATTTGTTATTTGCTACACATATTGTTTTGTTGCTGTAAACTGATTTATGTACCGGGCTATTTTGGTTTTTTTGTTAGCATTTAAGTTGACTGATTCCTTTGAAAATTGTACTTGTCTATTAACGCTAATTTCTAACCGGAGTAAAACTTGATTTTGGACTTCCAAAACCTGATGGATGCGTTTGGCAAGATGATCAATAAATATAGTTCGCTGTAATGTGAGCTTGAATTACTTCTACCGGGTTTTTTAGTCGTAGAGGCTTTACAAATTTGTTCGGCCTGGTGCGAGATTAATTCAGGCGTCCCTTATGAGGGGGGCGCCATCCAATTCCCTCCCCCGATTCCCTCCCGAAACCGATTCCCTCCCCCGATTCCCTCCCAAGACCGATTCCCTCATGCGGCCGGAACCGATTTCCGATTCCCTCCCGGCTTTGAAGTAAATTGAAATATGTGGCAACGTCGCAACACTTGATCAAGTAGTAAGACGAAATAATCAAGATCCAAAATAAACTCACCATTCTCAGATACACCTGATACCGCACATTTTCGGCCTCCCGTTATTACACCCCGACAAAGTGGGTGACTCATTCGTGAAGTTTTTCTTGTTCGCACATCCTGAATGTCCTCAAGTGACGAAATTCGTCAATTACCTACTTCAAACGTACATCGGTGAAGGAGCCCAGTTCCCCCCGAAAATGTGGGCTGAACGATCAGCTGATCCAGCGCGAACCACCAACTCGTGTGAGAGTTTTCACGCGCGGTACAACTCCTTTTATTACAAACCTCATCCCGATTTTCCGAGTTTCGTTGCCGTGCTGAAGAGACTTTTCCGCGACAGCAAAATTTCAATAAATTCCGCAAATCGGTCACTGGCAAAACCCAGATCAAAAACTGCCAAAAAAATTGCTGCTCTCGAAAAAAACATATCCGAACTTCTCGAAAACTACAACGATGAAGCCTTGTTCCACTTCATTCGTACGGTGTCTCGTAGAAATTCGCCAAATGTTTTCTTGTGATTTTTTTTTTATTTCGTCTTATTTTTTTTGACGCGACCGACTCTGTACACCCGTTTAAGGTACTTCATAGAAATTCGCCAAATGTTTTCTTGTGATATTTTTTTTTTTTTTTTTGGTCTTATTTTTTTTTGACGCGACGGACTCTGTACACCCGTATTTAAGGTACTTCAAACTTCTACAACTTCTACCACCTACTCTTCTACTCTTACGAGAAATGGCGCTGTATCAGGTGTATCTGGGAATGGTGAGTTTATTTTGGATCTTGATTATTTCGTCTTACTACTTGATCAATTGTTGCGACGTTGCCACATATTTTCAGTTTACTTCAAAGCCGGGAGGGAATCGGAAATCGGTTCCGACCGCATGAGGGTATCGGTCTTGGGAGGGAATCGGGGGAGGGAATCGGTTTCGGGAGGGAATCGGGGGAGGGAATTGGATGGCACCCTATGAGGGAGGTTTGGGGGCCCTTAAGCCGAGTCTCGCCCACCTTTGCAAAGCCATGTTCCCCCATCCCCCTCCATCTGAATACATGGGTCTTTTCGAAATGTATTTTTCCAGTCTCCGTAGATCTTTTTTGCATGTATTTTTAGTGTTCTTGCGATTTATCTGCCAGTGACAGCCCTGATCTACGTAATTGAGACGTGTGTCTTACTTTACTTCAGCAAACGTTTTTGACCAACTATAGGGCCTTTCTTAGTCTGGAAGTATACCATCCACATTGAAGGCGTTTTTATCCCCGATTCGATAATGATCTTCACGCGTTCTGTGCAATACTCTGCTTAACACCTGATATCACTTCGATGACTAAAGTATGTGAAACCGCGTACCTCCGTTTGCGATGGTTACAGACTTCCTGTCTAATTTCATGGTTTCCTCGAAAAATTGGTTTACCTAATTCATCGAAAACTTTCTCGAGTTTTCCTCTCCATCAGAAGAATATTCAGGAAAAATTTCAAGCTATGAATTTTGACTAGTTTCTCCTCGAAAAAATATACTGAAACCGGAAATTTTGAAACACCGCAATAGATACGTAGTTTCGCGCTTTTCGATATTTTTGATCTCTCTTCTAAGGTGATAATGGCTCAAATTTTAAAAGCACCAAATGAGGAATATGTGACAATTCTTTCTTTAGGAGAAGACCATGATGAAATAGCTGAAAAAAAAACATTGTTTAATTCCTTCGGGATTGTACACCAATTTTAATGTAGTACATTTTTTGGCTTTTTTGACCTCTTCCCCCTCCCTCCCATTTACGGCCATGTAAAACAACCTATAGTATCCTCCGTTATGAAGTCCATTACGTACCTAACCCACCCCCATTATCTCCTAATAAGGTGAGATTACCTTCCAAGCAGTGTTCGAAATTCACGGGCGCCAAATGCGCTTTAAAAATCGGTCATATGGCGCCTAAAAAATGAATGCTCTGCACCAACGTGCGGTCCCCTAAAAAGTCCCCCCCCCCCAAAAAAAAAAGAAAAAAATCCTAATTTTTCTTTTTTGGTGATTTTTCGAAAGTTACAAGTTACAACTGCTAATTCTGTAACGAAAACATCTTGCGTCTGACTTTTGGACCACGACTTTAGGACTTTATGGACCACGCGGCTCCGAAAACTATAAGGTGAGTTTCGAACACTGCTTCCAAGGCCGCAGTTTCCTCCGGTTATAAAGCCTAAAACAACTTAAAAAAAAAAAAAAAAAAAAAAAAAAAAAAAAAAAAGTGGGATTAATGCGGATATGAATTGAATTGAAATCACTCAAATATGAGCTTTTTTTTGGTCCATATTCTTTGGAACTATTGCTTCCAAAATAGCCGGGCGATATTTTCAAGGCAATCATGCAATCAAGAAAAGGTATATTGGCATTGCACGCTACGACAGACTAGCGTAACTGCTAAATAAGAGAAAGGAAATGTATTGTGGGAAACACACTAACGACAGAATCAGTTGGTATATTTAAAGCAGCTGGAGGGGTGGAGTGGTTGTAATTTGTTTTTTCAACTTCTCCATTTATCCAGGATATGTTGTGAATTCTCCACCCTCCTCCCCCAAATCTTCGAGAGAGGGATGAACGCGTTGAGATAATCCGCTAAGTGTTTATGTATCAGCACTATCATTACAGAGGCTAAACGCCTTCAATCATCTGTCGATGGCTACACCCATGTTATCAACGTAGGTTTAGTTGCAGCACTAGCACGGCGCGTCTTAATGATTTTGGACACATCTTGAATGAACCGAAGATTGAAAGGCGACGGTGGCGCTTTCGACGTTTCTCAGAAAAGCTTGGTGTGAACTCACCAATCACAATTCAAATAACAGGATTTGCCCAAAATAGCTATCTTTCCTCGCATTTCATTGGTCATCAGAATTAACAGTGAAGTAGTTGGCCGGATTGCGCGTGAACGGTTGCGGTTCCCGTCGAATTTTCGGGATGTTTGTTTTGTTGTGTTTTTATTCTGTGTTTTGTAAACAGTTTGCTCAATAATTGATTAAGTTAATTCCTTAAGTTCAGTGCCTTTGTTTTGATGTGCTTTCTGACAGGGAAGGATTATTCTTCGCGTTAACCTCAAGTACTCGGAGTGGAATTCTCATCAAGATGGCGGATTCGAGTTATTACCAGGTGAGATATTTTTCACCTGTCATTACCGCTGCATGCACTTTGTATGATCATAATTTTCCTAAAGAACACTTGTCTCCTCAACCCATCAATTAGTCCTACTTGCGCCCTCTTTGTCCTCTGTAGGGCTCAAACTTTCCTCCTCCAAACACCGACCCATTCACTGTGGGATCATAATTACTTTCAGAAGGTTGCTCAATTAACTTGTTGCTTTCTGTTTTCTTTTGACCTCCTCAGACTACAAGTACACATCTCATGCTTCTCCCTCGAAATATTCCGTCTCATGATTTATAGAGATCTCCATCTGATCCGTACTCATTTGAATTTGTAAACATAGCTCACTCTCAAGTTTTTCACAGTTTCTCTGTACGATTGATGTACACCCTATCTCAATTGTGTACGAAGCTGTCCAGTATTTTCAACGCAGTATCTTTTCATGGGTGTAGCTTGGTTTTAATGGGCTCACGGGCTCATGTTCACATCATATGAGTGGTCCCTAACCTCTAGACACCACTTTGTGGTTATACCATTAACCTACATGCCATCAGCTTTCTTTTCAGAAAGCTCTAGTGCTCTTTACCGAAGGCGCGGTGCTCTTATTCTTGACACAACTTCATTATTTTAGTGACCTCGGATATCGAATTCCTTGCTACTTAGTTGGATCTCCTCTTGTCTGATATTGTTTTAATTAAGATTGTCAGTTCAAGGCGAACCACTAGGTCTGCAGACCCTGGTGTAATATTTAGGTACCAACTTGTCATTAAATATGTATACTTCAGCCTGTTCTAATCTTTCCAACTTATGCTGATGACTCCAACTTAATAGGCTTTATCATGAGCTACCTTCTGTTGCCTTTGTTTTCCTTGTTGTGATAAACTCCAGTCACAAGCCTTCTTTATCTTAGAAGGAAAGTCTCTTGTACCTAAGATACTTAATTGACAAGTTTTTACAGAGACCATCTAATTGGGAAAGTATCGGTAGAGCTTACATTCAAAGCAAAGCCCCCATTGTACTATGAGGGATCAGTGTTCTACTTGGACAAAGGTTGCTGATTTCTAACCTTAAAAAAACACCATCACTCGCCACGTAGTTTTCCTCTAGGTATACCCTCTCCTTACTCAAGTGTTAAATTTGGTTCAAATTGATGTTTTCTTGAAAAGAAGTTAAGCGTAATAAATCCATCATAAAAGCAAATGTTCTTTACCTATGTTTTATCATTTTGAATGTTTAGAAAGGGCTTCAGCTAAGGTTGTCATCATCTTGAGATTCTAAGTTAGTCGCTCCAGACAAGGCCTAACATCATTAAATGTCTCAAATAACATACAGGTATTGGATACTCAATTGGTATTGATTCAGTCTCATTGATAGTGGCCTTATTGTCAAAGTAAACGTCTGGGATACTTCTAATGTCCTCTGTTCACTAGAAGTTATCAACCAGTCCAAACCACGTAAGGAAACTCTTGAGTATTTGGTAGGCTTGTCGCTAATTCAAATGTTAACTTGCAGCATATTCGGAATAGAATTCAAATGATTTGGGACATTATCGGACGATTGGTATGGGGTGAAAAGCTTCATAAAGTAGTATGAAGTAAAGTAGTTCACTTTGACAATGTAGTTAGCACCAATAAAGATTGTTTTTTTTATTGGCACACTGTCTTCTACAGTTCCTACAACCTATTTAGATCGTGTCTAATTTGCATTATTGAAGTTAGGAATATGTTGAGGTATATTAGGTTGGGTTCAGGAATGCAAGGAAATTGATTGTTGCTCAAAATTTCAAATAGACCTCTAATGCGAACCCAAAAACTTTAGATTCTTGTTGAAGACGAAGTTTCATGGAAATACTCCTTGCTCTTTGCACTAATTATTTGTGAAAAAAATTCAAAAAACCAATCACTGTAATGGTCTTCCCTTAGTAGAAGTGTCTTCAAAATGCACTGTGAAACATGCTCTTTTCTACTCCTTCAAGATTGAACAGTGGCTCAGCGTCAAATGAGGAGCTTGAAGGAGAAGGCGCACAAGTGCAGTTTTTGGAAAAATTGAGGTATTAATGATCTCAAGTAAACTTAGTCTCAATGCAAATTCCCTGGAAAATTCGCTCCCAAACTTAAATTTTTGAGCATCAGAAATTAAGTTTGGACTGTCTTCCCGCCAAAAGGATCCATGTAATTTCGAAACTTGATACAAGTATTTCTCAAAATAGTAAAAACTACACTTATGCGCCTTGTCCTCCAAGCCTCTCATGTGCTTCATCGTTAGTCAAAAACTGGAAATTCCGAATAATTATTTGAGTCGCTAGGTAATTAAAATAATGAAGACTCATATCCCCCCCCCCATCCGACGAAGACTGTGTTGATTTTTGACTCATAGAACATCAACTGTAAGTATCCTCAAATTGCACCCTTAAATTATACCCCACCTTGCTCAAGATTGATGCTTCAGCTCCTTGAAGAATGAGCTGACAGTCAATGAACTGATAATTACTAGATTCTAGGACATTTCTATAGAATTTCCAAGTACCTCACCACGCTGCAGTACGTCATGTATTTTTTTTACAAAATTTCGCCAAGAAACACTTTGCAATCGCTTTAAAAGTAGGTACGCAACGAGTAAATGACGCAAATCAAAAAGGAAACCTATGTGCTGTACTCACTCGAGACGTATACCAAGTACTGAAGTTAATTCAAAATGTTTCTTGGTCACATTTTTTGTATTAATACCTAGCACACTACTGCAGGGTGTGAAGCGACCGAGGGATCAAGGTAATGTCAGGAATTTTTTTTTTTTTTTTTTTTTTTTTTTTTTTTTTTTTTTTTTTTGGTCAGGGAAACGTTAGGAAAGCCGCAAAAATTCAGCATGTCAGGGAATTTCATTTTGCAAGCGATTTTGTATGAGGGAAATCGAATGATCTATATTTTTCGAAAATGAGTTTAGGCACCGTGTATTTCACTCTATTTATTTCATTATATTCTGAAAACACGAAAAAGTTCTTCCTTGCATCTTTTTAGTTCAACGCTTCAACTGTGTCGAAAAATTACGTATACTTTTCCTTTCTATCAGAGTAATATCAGGGAAATGTTTTTCCCTCGGTCAGGGAATTTTGAATTTTTTTTGTTTCCAAAAAAAAAAACAACAAAAACGCTTTTCCTGTCAGAGAAGTGTCAGAGAATCTTTTTTTTTTTTGAAAATTGCTTGACACCCTGTACTGCGTAATGTTTTGCCCGGAAATGCTGAAGGAAATAAATTCAAAATTCATCAAAGGACCAGTAGACAAGGACTAGGTACTAGTCAAAGCATTCTGACATTGTTTTCTCCGTGTAAAGCCTTACATTATATTTAGAGCCTCAACTGAAAATAATCGGAGTCAAGCCTTACATAGTTTTGGCATCTGCATATAGATATATCTTACTCAACGTGTACAAGGTGGTTGTGTAATAGAAGTTACCTTATTTAGGTATTTGAAACTTAACGACGGCTTAGGTCCGCAACCCCGTATCTAGTTTGCGGTGTTTGAAAATCTCCGCTCTCATTTTATTATTTTAAAGGAGGACAAATTGACGTCATTCCTTGAAATTTTCGCAGAATATTCTTGGCACAGAGAAGAAAAATCACTGCAGTTTGTAAGAATTGCCGATGAATAGTTTTCCATTTAAAAAATATAGTATGACAGGAAGTCTGCGACGTCGCAAACCGAGATACGTGGTTGCGGACTTACATCGTCGTTAAGTATGTTTCTTTTTCCTGACTTGAGCGACGCGCGTGTTTTTTCGGCGCTCCGACTCAGCTATTGCATGTTGTTATCACTCTTAACAAAGAAGGTTACCAAAACCGATAGGGTACGTGATTTGATTCAAGTAGACAATTGTTTTTCTTGTGAGCGGAGTATTCAAATTTCTTGCAACCAATGTCAAATAAAAACGTTAATATCTTAGTAAGGAGTTCTCAGTAATGGGCATCCCACGAATCGTTTTCTGCGTAAAATTTTGGTAATGGAATCAGTATCAGAATGTTTAAATCTGTATCTTGTCTTCTGGTATACAAGTCGTCCGACTACCTGCCGAATCATTCTCTCGAAAGTGCCACCTTTAATTCTTTCCCTGGCCAGTGGTCCATTTCCATCCGCGCAGTGGGTCCTTGAAATTTGGCAACACTCTCGTTCCTCCATTTAGATGTGTGTAAAACAGTCGATTCTTGGTGAGGTAGCTCTCCTCACCGCTCGATCGATATTTTTAATGGATTTAAATTGAGGAATAACAGTGTTGCAAACTTCCAAAATCGCCATTGCATCCGCGGGGGAGGTCGGCTCAGGAAATGGAGCGGCCGATTTCGACGACTACTTTTCCTCGGTGAGTTCCCAATTTTTCCCTCTGCGGGCTGATAATTGAAATTTATAGACAAAGCAATAGACAAGGAAGATATACGAAGTATGGAGCGATTCTATCGGTTGAAATGGGTGGCTACGGGGGTGAATGATGGGCTAACTATAGGGTCTCTGGTGGGTTACCGTTAGTTAGTCTTTGGTCTACCTCCTTTGCCCATTGCAACAACTCGCTTCCACCGATAGGATCTCACCGTGTCCCTTTTGTCTTCTTTGTCTACAGCTTTGTCTATCAACTTCAACGATCAGCCCGCAGAATTCTCAGTGGCGAGAAAACGCGGATGGTGAAATGCTCCTAATTAACCGCGGGAACGGAAGTGACGTGTGAACCCGCGGATCGCGAACCATTGACGATTATTTCGCCGAAGGCACTGCTGCACGAGTAGGTGCAGCGCCCGTCGATCTCGGTACTTTCATGCGCCTGGCCGCCGACTTTCCACATTTTTCCGGTTGCCTTTCCGCCGAATTTTCCTTCAATTGGACGTTCCCTGTTAAACGGAATTAAGCGCCAAATTGAGTTCTTTTCGAGGAATCCGAATAGCGCGCTCTGTCAAACTGACCTAAGCGCCAGGGAGAAGTATTGCGAGTATAGGACGGAACGAACATCGCGTTCCGCAACACCCGCCAATTCAAGCTCCTCTCTCCCTTCCTCCCCCTATGGCGCTTAGTTCCGTTTAATAGAAATACGTCCAAATTAAAATGTGATGACTTTTTTTCTATTTTTCTGCTTATGCTTCCCAATAAGTTTGATACTCGAATTGACGAGTTTTACGCGTTTCTGTTACTATTGTGTTGAATTGATTCAAAGGTAAATTTAAAAAAAAAAAAAAAAAAAAAAAAAAAAAAAAACCTGCGTTTTGCGATGCACTAACGATTGTATTGAGAGCAGATGTAGCTCTCGAAATGCTGTCCTCCTAATTTTTTCCGTATTTTGGAACTTGGCGCTATTCGCGAGGCGAGAGCAAGACTAGAGAAGAAAAGTTGGACAGGGCGAAATGCGTGATTCACCTATTTTGACTTCCAAGTTGTCAAAATTTCATATCGATAAAATTGAGGAAAGCGTCAAATCTTTTCGTTTGACTCAGAGACTTTAACGTAGAGTAGAAAAGTTGGATGGGGCTAAACACGTGATGGTACTCATTAGAGCTCCGAAGAGGTCTGACGCTAATTGCAATTTTTGAAGTTTTTGGCCTTGTTTCCCCACTGAAATTGTGTGGACCCACCTTGTTCGGGCCATGTATCTTATCGTGTTTTTTTCTCGATCATCTCTTTGTTTACATCCGAATATCGATCCACAGAAAATCATAGCCATCAAATGAGTAGCGCAGCCAAAGTTGCACCCTTAAAGAGTAAAGTGGGCGATATCTTCCAATGCCTTCATTTCATTTTTGTTTTTCACAACGGAAATTACGGGGTCCGACAAATCACGCTTTGATACACGACTCATTGCTGAGAAAATTGTCCACGAGCTGAGACGACCAATACTTCAACTCGGAGATTGGACTGGAATCACGATTTTCTCTCACCGCATTATCGAACATCGATGAATCGAAAATTTTAGCCACCAATAGACGGATTTAGTGCGGGTACGTATATACGTAATTCGATTTAATATCGAATCCTGTGTTCAAATGTAAACAAACACGGAATCTTGTTTCTGATTCGCGCCCCTTACGCCATGGTGGTAAATGCGTCCAAGGGTTTCTTACAACCGGAATTTCTCGTGTTTAATGAGTCTTTAATCGATTTATGACCAGTCAACGACCGAATCTGAGTAAATTAACTTAATTAACTTATGAAGAATTCGTACATGAGGGTATGCCAGTTTGTTTTGGTTCAAACCAAAAGTTCGATATTCAGGGTGTCTACAAGTCCGGAATTTCCGGAAAGTCAAGAAAAAGTACTGATTTTTTAAGGGCGGTCCGGAAGCACTGAAAAAGTGCGGAAATTCCGCAAGAAGGTCCGGAATTTTTTGTCACTCTTGACGTAATTCGAGCGAGAAATTCAAATTATTGAAATTTTTCGAATTTCGCCAATCGGAGGTACTGGATTTTACTATTGAACGGGTACTGAATTTCTTGGGAACGCACTGAAAAAGTACTGATTTTTGGCTAGCCTGTTTCAGTGGATCCCCTGATATCATATCGAATGACGTAGTCACCAAATCAGTCTAACGAGCTTAGTGTGTCCGAGGACGCATCCGCTTGAAGTGTCCACGGCGAGCAGTGGCGTGGCGTGCTTTGCGATATATCGATTGATCGGCCGTTTAAACCTATGGGAAAGGATCGATAAACAGGGTTTTCGCAGCGAACACCTTAATAATCGATTCTTTACCATAGGTTTAAATGGCATTACAATCGATGTATCGCAATTCACGCCGCGCCACTCCACGGCGAGGGGTCCTCTCGGCATTCGCAAGTGCAGGACCCCGCGGCTGTCCCTTCAGGTTTCTCCGCGCCGAACGCGGACAGAGCTTATTAGCTCGTTAGCCCACTCACCCTTCCCCCCTCTCCGCCTCTCGCTCCGTCTCACTCTCACTCTCTACCGCCGGCCGCGTTTGAAAGCTTTTTACTACCGGTTCTCGCCCGAGGGGGGGAGGGGGGAGCACCACGTTGGGGGGGAGGAGGGGGAATCGGCGAAAGGAGACAGAGCTATCGGCTCCGTTCACGGATTTCAGTTTCAGATGACAGTTGTGCGCCTTCATCTCGCGAGACGCGTTCGGTCCGAGTGCCCGGCGCCCCCCCCCCCCTTTTCCACTCCCAGGTGATGCGCGGATCCGCGATTTTCGGTAGCGCCCGCGAGGAAATCGCGAGGTTTTCGGATTTTCGCGCGCCGAGCGCTTGGAGTGGTGTCGCGGTCGCCCTCGCCGCTCGTCGGATGGTCTGTGCTTGAAGTGCGCGGATGGTTCGTGTGGAATATATTTTAATTTTGTTGCATTTTTCGAGCGGGAAAATCCAGGTTCTCCGCCCTATTAAAAGAGTTGCAGGTTGAAGGATTTATTCTACGCCGGCCCTTACTGAATTCTCGGTATCCGATTGATTTTTTCACGTGTGAACGAGATGCACGCACATTGCGAAGCATGTTCTCAGTTAGAGAGTGCGTGGGAAGGAATCTGTTTTGAAGTGGAGTAATAAATACACTGAAAGCAAGGATTGGTAGAATTTACTATTCCTTCACGCTGTATTTCACACAGCGCGAAGGAATGGTAAATTCTACCAACCTTCAAGTCGATTCTGCCAGAGGAATGGTTACCTGTACCAGTATATAGTAACGTTTACCTTTCTTCTGGTAGAATTGACTCTAAATTGAAGCTGTGTGAAATGCAGCGTGAAGGAATGGTAAATTCTACCAATCTTTTTTTTTCAGTGTATGATCTGACATATAAGCGATCTGCCTCTGCCATCCCCGACTTTGTGCTCGTGCGAAAACACTGGCAAGGGTGGTCTGGGACACCCTGGATGTTATTTGAGTCAAATTTACGGTGTTTTAAACTAATAAGTGCACTTTTTAAAATCATTTTACACAATGGACCACTAGACAAGGTACGAATTTAAGCAATCTGATACATGTTTCTTAACCAGAATTTCACGTAGAACACGATTCGCACAACGAAAATTATTGAAACCAACTCCTAACGGAGATATTAACGTTTTTATTTCACATTGGTTACGAGGAATTTGAACTGCCCGCTCACAAGAAACTCAAAGCTCTACGTGAGTCAAATCGCGCACTATAATGGTTCCAGCAAGCTTCTCAATTGAGCCATGTTCATTTCCTACCATGTGTTGTTTAAACTATAAGCAATTTACTATAGCTGAGCCAAAGCGTCAAGATTGAGGTTGCCAGACTTTTACATCGCAGAGACTGTCATGATAATGTTTAGTGCGCGATGTGAATCACGTATAGCATTGAGTTTTTATGAGCGGGTGGTTTGAATTCACGCATCATGAATCATTAAATATCTTCGTAAGGAGTTAATTGCAGTATTTTTTGTTGTGCGCATCGTGTTCTACGTGAAATTTTTGTTAAGAAACATGTATCAGAATCCTGAAACTCTTCCCTTGTCTAGTGGTCCATTTGCTATAGCTCCCTTGGATCCGAGATATAGCCCTATCGAGCCCTAGAGTAGTCCCCCAGTGTCTATATTGTCCCGATATCTACAGTTAAGGGCCGAAGAATCGTAACCACAGTTTCACCGAATCAAAAAATCAGAGGAAAACCATGCGACAAGCGCTCACAGTTCTGCTGCCTGCAGGTGTCAGATATAACCAGAACCGGGCTAGCGCTCCGGGATCCTGCAGGATGCTGGTCACTCTGGACCCCAAGTTCTAAAATTAACGGCCTAATGACACCCGACATTCTAGTCATAGGGCCTCTCTATATCCGTCTTTTAGACTTTGAAGAACTCAAGTGGATCCAGAGCAAAAAACCGCCATGGGGGGCCTGGGGTGCTACAGCACCCTGGCACCCCCGCTAAGCCTGCGCTGACCATAATCATTTTTTTTACACTCATGTGAAACCCAGGGTTGCTGCAGTCAGGAAATACTGGGAAAACCGGGAAATGTCAGGGAAAAATTGTCAAGTCACCTTCATTTCCTTTCCAGAATGGGTTTGACGTTTTGAACAACAAATTTTGCTCGAAAACTATCTCAAATCAAGTCTTTTCAAGCATCTGGCATATCCGCAATCGTCAAGGAATTTTACCCAAATGTGTCAGGGAAAGCAGGGAAACGTCAGGGAATTTCATTTTCTAAATTTTGTGGCTGCCCTGCAAACCCCCCAAGTATGTCAAAAATGCAAATAACTCGATTTTTCCAAAATTGTATGTTACATTTCTTTGGCCCTTAATTGGATTGCATTTTGCGAAAAGGAACCACTAGTATTGCAATGTTGCTAAGATTGTGCAACTTCTTTTGTCTTGGAGGAAAAACCCGATTATCCATTAATAGTTTCTATTTTACTCGCTAAAAACTGTAAATTTAAGACAAAAATTACATATCTAAATTTCATAGTTTTTCGCGATTTCCGCAATTTTATTGCAAAAGATGAAGTTGCACAATCTTAGCATCATTGCAATGCTAGTGATTCCTTTTTGCAAAATGCAATCCAATTATCGGGTGAAGGATCGACTGGATCCAAGCGGCTATAGCGAAGAGTTTTCATTTTTGTCTATGTGCACCACCGATATCTACTCAGTCATCTTTCACGCTAACGAAATTCAGTTAAACAAACTCAAGTCGATTTACATGTATAGGTGAATATTCTGAAAGCGCAACTGACTCTGCTGAACTCCGCGTGGCCCACTTGCGAGCACCCGACACACGCAGTCCGCACTTCAGCTTTCGCGGTTTGCCCGCGCGCGCCATCTCCGCGTCAAATGAAACGAATTAGCAGCCAGCAATTCAATTCCCGGGATAACATTAATTTCATTGTGCATCGCACACAGCAACTCCTAGCGGTGGTCTAACGGAGCCAGTGCAGTGCGTGTTCATTTAAATATTTATTCCGGACCAACTCGCGTTTCGACTCGAGCTAGAATGGGAACGCTGTACTTTTCTCATTCCAATTCGACATCCAAGCGCGAACCAGTGGCGATATTGAAAGTTGGCAATACTGGGTATCCTACATTGAAATGCATGTGAAACAATCGATTCTTGGTGAGGCAGCTTAACTCACCTAAAATCGATATTTTCAATGGATTTAAACGGTCTTGCCAACCTGCAGAATCGCCACTGGCGTGAACCTCGTTGCCGAGCCGCGCGAAAGCCTGTAATTTTGCGATGTGAATAGACCATGAGACAAAGTACGATTTTAAGCATTTTGAAACATGTTTCCGCTTGAAAATTTCACGTAGAATACGAATCGCTCGACGAAAATTACTGAATGTAACTCCCAACCGTGATAATATCGTTTTGATTCAGCATTGACCACGAACAAATTGAATCCCCCGCTCAAAGGAAAACCCGGGACTACGTGGATCGAATCACGGAATAACGGTTTTGACGAGGCTCTCAATCGAGATGTTTCTACCTCGACCTGTGCTGTTTAGAGAAAGAGTAACGGGTAACAGCTGAGCCGAAGCTCCGAGATTAAGGTCGTTGCAGGTTTATACCGCAGAGATTGTAATCGGAACGTTCAGTGAGCGATTGAAGTCACTTGGATAATGGTTTTTGTGATTTCATGCACGGAAAAACGTTCATATCTTAGTCCGGAGTTACTTATACAATAATTTTCCTTTCACAAATCGTGTTCTATATACGTGAAGTTTTGATAAGAAAACATACTTGTAAGTATCATAATGCTGAAAATCCCACATTGTCGAGGGGTCCATTCTGTTACACACGGTGATTCAGGATTGAGTCGGGATACCCATTCGGCGACCAGCGGTCAATATCCCGAAGGCTGAAAGCCACATACAGAAAGAGACAACCAGGGTATCCCATTATTTAACGAACAATCCGAAGGGCTATGTTACAGGGGTCAACTTTTAACGTTTTTCCGCCGTAATTTTTCACCTCAAAGGTATCTCCAGTCAGAGTTTTAAGCCCCCTCATTTTTAGGGGTGCCCTTTTAATTTTTCGGAAATTTTATCGGTTTTTTTTTTCTTAATTTCGATGTCAGTGACGCACCAACAATCATGAAAAATAACTATCTCCCTAATTCTTTTTGCTCAACTCATCCGTAGTCTTATAAATTTTGAAGTCTCCCGTGAATGGGGGATTTCAGAGGGGTCTTCTATCTTTCAGGGTAGAAAAAGTGGTTTTTTCCCTTTAGACCCCTCGAATCCCCTTTTCACGTAAGATTCCGATATGTTTGAGGCCATGTTGAGTTTCAGCCCAAAAAAGTATAGGGTGTTAACCTTTTTTTCATGAAATTTATTCCGTAGCCGTTGCTGAAATTCAGGAAGAACAGAGAGTTTCTCAATATTTTTGGTGGGAGGCTGATTTTTCCCTGGGTGGGCAAGAGCCTGTCGATTCCAACCCTGAATCACTCCGCAAAGAGGACTAATTCTTGGAATTGATAGACGAAGTGATAGACAAGGAAGACAGAGGGAGAGTGAAGCGATCCTATCGGTTGAGACGGATGGTTGTTATAGACTAGGGGCAAACGATGGACTGATCTCTGGTGGGTTGCCGTTAGTTATTCTATTACTTACCTGCTTCTTCCATTGAGACCACCCTCTTCCACCAATGCACTGAAAAAAAAAAATCTCGGTGTATTTACTAAGAAAAGGGTAAAATTACCAAGAATTCAGGGTTCTATTTGATCCCAGTTTTTTCTTGGTAAAGTTATCATTTATGGAATTGGTAATCTTACCAAGATATCTCGGTAAAATTATCGACTTTCTCGGTAATTTTACTGGACCCCGGTAAAGACGCCAATATTTTTTATCGACTGTGGTAGAATTACCGAGATAAAATGGCAAAGGTACCGGGCATTGATTACCAATAAAAGTGGTATTCTTACCTAAAAAAAAAAACAGTAAAAATACCGGTTTTTAGGTAAGCTTACCAGTCTGTCTCGGTAAAATTACCAATAATTGGTAAAAAAAGTGAGATGGTAAAGATACCAACGGACCTTGGTAAGAACGCCGAGAATTTTTTTTCAGTGTGAGGTCGCTAGATTTTCTCCTTCGTCTTACCTGTCTATCACTTTGTCTATCAATTTCAAGGATCAGCCTGCTGATGCACATCGGCAGCGTTGCTCCGCTGCGCGGCGGGAAAGCTCGATTTCGAAACGCGAATGAGGTTGGAGCGCGGGAAATTGTGCGAAGCGCTGTTGCCGTTCCGCGTCGTTAACCGGATGATTTTTCAGTGATTCAAGCCGGGGACCCGTGCAATGCGGCAAAGTGGCCCGAAGGCTCCAGGATTAATTAAGTGACGGCCGATCGGCCTGCGCCGTGCCTGATGCCGAGGCTCCAACTATGAATGTGAACACTGTGAACGTGACCATGATCATCTACGATAAAGTCAAGCACAGCAAGCTCAAGTCCCTCTACTTCGTGGTAAGTTTTTTCAAGAGATCCCCGCACCTCTGGACGCGGTTATATTAAACAATTTGGTGTCCAGGACCTGTTACAGGGTGTCTACAAGCCCGGAATTTCCAGAAAGTCCGGAAAAAGTACTGATTTCTCATAGGCGGTCCGGAAGTACTGAAAAAGTGCGGAAATTTTGCAAGAAGGCCCGGAACTTTTTTAATTTTTTGTTATTTTTGTCGCAACTTGAGCGAGAAATTCAAATTTTTCGAATTTCGTCCAATGGAGGTACTGAAAAAGACTGAATCATTATGTTACGGAGATACTGAAATTCTTAAGAATGCACTGAAAAAGTACTGCATAAGTACTGATTTTTGGCCAGCCTGTTTTAGTAGACACCCATGCCTGTGTAAAAACCGGGGATTTCGGGAGTACATCAGGGAATGAAAAGTAACCGGGAATCATGTCGTTTTTCTCACAAAAGAATCAAACGAGGGGTTCATAATCTTCCAAGCTTTCCAAGAATTCTAGATCAGCGTTCACTACCTTCCAATAAGCGGGATGACTTTTTTTGTTTTGTTTTTTTGTTAAGAATGAGTGAAAATGGAAAGCTTGTTAGTCAGATGGTATTGTATTGCATCTTGCATGTTATGTCCATCTTTTTGTAGACGAAATCCTGTACGATTTTGCGGAATGGGCGGGAGAAAAAAAATCGTAATTTCGCGAAAATATATTAATTTTTTTCCTTTTCCCGGCGACTTATCAAGATTTTGCAGGTTTGCCAAATATTCGCGCAATCTAGAAAAATATCGACTCCTGAACGTAACTCCATTTCAATGTTGCTGCATTCCCTTCGCAAATTGCATTTTCATCCGGGGAATCTTAGGTATCTCTAAGTGAAAATTTCGTTGAGGTTTCCTTTACACACTTGCAAAAATCAGACAAATTTTGGGAAGGAGAAGACCATTCTTGTAAAAAATTGAATTACTCGGGTCAATTTTGCACCCTCCGAATGGAGTCACGTTCCTTCGTCCGGAAAACGACGATTTATCAGGGAATTCGGGCTGAAACCGGGAATTTCATCTTGATCCCACCCTAGATCAAATTATTTTCAAAATCCATACCCATGTTGACTTGGCTTAAGAAAAGCAGCAAAGAAGGCAAGATAGCTGGGACCTAACTCGAGGTCGAGTACCAAGTTTTTTTTAGCTTTCTGGAGCAAATGTGTTTTCTCAGAGATCTACAGTCAAATGAGGGGAAACCTCCGACCTCCGGTTCTCATCTAGGATTATTTTCGTGGAATCAGGAAAAATCAGGAAACACAGAAGCCAAGAATTCTAAACATCGCACAGTGGAACGAGCATGAAATTTTTGGCTAAAATTCCAAAATTTGATGTTTATTTTGTCACAAATTCAATGTCACAAGGTGTTCCTGAAAGGAAATTTCACGAAAAAACGGATGAAACCACCTTCAAACAGTTCAGTTTCATATTTTTTAAAATATAAGCTTCCAAAGTTCCCTCATTTCGTCCGACATCTTCTATCGACTCGTTCCAGTGTGCACTGTGTTGAGTAGGAACGAAAATCGTTACCAGGCTTAATACCTAAATAGGTATACCGAAAACCTCAAAATAGTTTCTCGAATCAAGTGAACTCTGAAATTACAGTGACGTCGGTAGGACGAACTCAGTGGCGCGGCGTGCTTCGCGATTTATCGATTGATCTACCATTTAAACCTATGGTAAAGAATCGATTAAGGTGTTCGCTGCGAACACCCTGTTTATCGATACTTTTCTATAGGTTTAAATGGCATAACAATCGATACATCGCATAGCACGCCACGCCACTGGACAAACTTGCTCCGTGGATCGATGTCTTCCTCTCGATAAGTATGAGTTCATTTTGTTGGCATGCAAGCTGACGTCAGAATCTCGTTTCCCTCATTGCCGGTCCGTCTAGCTACTTAAAATGTCATGAAGCCCCAAAAGGTTTGATTAGCAGCTGTGACACTGAGAACCAAGATCAAGTTCACGGACTCAATGCTCCGTGCAAGCCATAGCTTACGAACTAGCTCGCTTTGAATTTTCGACTTTCGTTGAGTATTTATACAAGCCTGGAAAATGTGATAATTTGGGGGGAAGGTGGAAGGTGGAAGGTTTACTTCACCTGATTCAAGGCATTCATGAAAGACAGTGTAGGCGCTCAATTTCTAATGGTTATTTTCTCTCTCTCCGCATCAGTAATTACTGTATTTCCCGAGGGAAATCGAAAATTTGTTTCTCTCATTTTGTTTGCTATTTTTATCGTCTTCCTCAAACTGAGGCTACAAGAAATCTCGTGTTTCTTAATTATTCGTTGGAAAAGAGCAAAATTGTTGTATCCATCCTAGTGTTGTTTCCTGATGTTTTGATGGCACATCTGTCATGCGTTCCTTTCCGTGCAAATAGTGCTGTAGCCATTAGCCATTTAGTGTCTTCACCTCTGTCCAATATTGCGTCCAACAAATGCCGAAGCAAAATATACCTCTGATAGTAGTATGGACTAGTGGACCACCCTTCAGAAAATTTGCATGCGTTTGAGATCTCACAATCTTCTTGTTTAAGCAGAAACTGTAATGAGTGTTCCCGAGAATAAACTCTAACTCCAATTTGAACGATTATATTGGTGGACATTTTTGACAAACTGACCTTAAGCATGTACTATAAAAGGGAAAAGCCGCTTGAAGTCATAAGGTAGTACGATTTCTCACGATCAATCTATTTGTCTCCGCTTTCCCGTATCCGAAATTTTTTTAAAGAATACTACAAACTCAGCTCACTAAGCAATTTCAGATGAAGTGCAAATTCTTTATTACTTCCAAAATGTCGCGATTAATAGAATAATGCTTCCCGTTTCAAGAAAGAATTACTTTTAATGCAATAGCTCTCGAAATTGAGGTTGTTATACCCTCTTTTTGTCATCTTTAAGGAGAATCCTCCAACACCTTTGTATGGAGGCGTTTTTAATTTTTATTCAGGAAGAATTTATGTCCGGGGAGACTTAAACGCAAATCAGCAAAATTGCCATCTTGTATGCGGCTTCCAACAATCAAATAAATGCATTTTTCGCTCACATTAATAGAATTTCACAGCCGTTTTGGTTTACTCATATCCCTCTTTTTCGCTCCCCCCCCCCGTCCCCCTTCGCATTTTTCGTTTGATAAACGGGAGGTGGAATCATCCTCTTCCTCCCCTCCCCGGCCACCCTTACATACGTCTAATCGGCGCTCTAAAGGGTAAAAATTTGTAAAAATCTTCAAGAAAACATGTAATTTAGCCATGATAACGATGCATTAAAAATTTAAGGCCTATCCGCGGTAATAGAGGGTCAATTTTATACGGCGAAACTTGTACTTCATTTTGGGTCCATTTGGCAACTTATTTTCGATGATACGCGTTCCCCCTCTGGAAGTCGAAAATTTCGATCCACCCGAATCGACGCCGTTCCCATGGTAGGTGCCGAATTTCTGGGTATTCCGTGCTTTTAGCAAGACCAATCTAGTCAGGTCAGTTACTGCATCTTTTTTAGATCCACCCCTGACCCAGCTATAGTCTGATGACGTAGAATCGGCCGTCCCATCCCCCGTCCGGCCTCCACTCGGCCTGGCCAGTGTGACGTCACATTGACTGCTCGCGTAAGAAATGCAGGGCATTTAAATTTCCCGACGACGCGAAAACGGCCACAGCGCAATTGAGTTCCAAAACTCGTCTTCGGGAATGACTGACCTGCGGGCTAATTATTGAAATTGATAGGCAAAGCTATAGACGAAGAGGAAATATAGGGGGTATGGAGCGATCCATTGGTTCCTATTGGTTGAAATTGGTGGTTCCTATAGATTAAGGAAGGAAAGAATGGGCTAACTATCGTGTCTCTCGTGGGTTGCCGTTAGTTAGTCTATTACCTACCGCCTTTGTCCATTGCAACCGCCCACTTCCACCAATAAGTTCGCTCCACATCTCTTTTGTCCTCTTTGTCTATAGCTTTGTCTCTCAATTTCAATAATCGGCCTGCTGTGTAAATTGGTCTCGGTGCGTCCTTTGGCAACGATCGAGGACTCACATGCGTTTTTCGTAAGCACACCAGGAGCATTTGTCTCGGGCTAATCCCCGCGACCCCCGTAATTTTTCAGGCGTAACGCGGGCGATAGGTCGTGAGACGGTGGCGCGGAGGATGACAGGTCAGGAGAGGCATCGAGAGGGAAAGGAGAAAGGCTGCTGGCGGAGCGGTGTCGCGAGTCAAGACCAAGCCCCAGAGGTCGTTGTGCGTCGATTGTTGCCTCCGTCGCGTCGCGTCGCCGTCGTCTCCATCGGGGGAAAAAGTATGATCGCGTGGGACGCGCCGCGCCGATGCAGCATCCCGCCCGCGTCATCGCATCGCGACGCCAATGTCGCGCGCCCAGACGCATGCGCGCGCCCGCGCTCCAACCGGTCCGGTCGCCCGCACACCGGTCCCGTTCAGATCTCCCCGTCGGAATAGGAACGTTTTAAGCGAATTTAATTTAGAGGTTCGGTACTACTTTTGCTCCCGAACCTCCGAGCTGCCATTCTATCTGAGTTCGGAACTTCCGATTCGGTGAATAACGAATCGCAACGTGGGTGCGTGATTCTGGTCCAACAGATCTGATCGGCCGGATCTGGTAACAAAGGAGGCCTCTGGTGTTTGTGATTGATGAGACAAACCGGGACAGAACTTCCCAAAGAGGTTCGGAACTTTGAATAACATTCGCTCTTTGACCGCGTCGTTCCTTTCCTCAATTTCAACAATCAGCCCTCAGGGGCTCAAAAACTTCTCGACCACGCAATGGAGATGTTGCATGTGTGAGGAATTTGCAATTTGACCATTGATTCTAATGTAAAAGTTCGCGAGAAACACGATGATCCCACTGGTTTTCTCTGAAATCAACTCCCAAGCTCAAAAAAAGCTCTCAAATTGAGGCCAAAATGGAAGGGATACCCCACCCTACCCTGAGAGTCCACCTCTACATCACAACAAACCCTCCATGCAAAGATAGGGAGCAAATACATTGACAGGGCTGCCACTTTATTTGGGGACTCCAAAACTGAAATCACGGCAACCCTGTCAATGCATTTGCTCCCTATCTTTGCATGGAGAGTTCGTCTTGATGTAGAGGTGGACTCTCAGGATGGCGTGGGATATCCCCTCCATTTTGGCCTCACTTTGAGAGCTTTTTTTGAGCTTGGGAGATGATTTCAGAGAACACCAGCGGCACCATCGTGTTGCTCGCGAACTTTTACGTAAGAATCAATGGTCAAATCGCAAATCCCTCACACATGCAACATCTCCATTGGTCGCGTGCGAAAATTTCAAAGCCCGAAAACGGTATTTCGAAGTGGGAAAACTGGAAAAATCGCGATAATTTTTGCAAAACTGAGGTAAAAATCACGGGTTTTTCGTAAAATGGCGGTATAAATCTCGCGCTATTCGCAAAATTGCGGCAATTAATACGTACAGAGCCATAAAACAAGCCTCTAGAATTGCTTAGAGATCCTAAAAAGAAGCTTTCGAAACCGCGATCCTGAACATTTTGAAAAAAGGGAGAGCAACGAGAAGGCGAAGAAAAAAGGTTTCATTTTCCGCAAGCTGCAGGGCTCTCCACGGGCCCCACTGTGAGTTGATAGTCTGCGCGCTTGAAAGCTGACAACCAGTCCGACCTAGTTCCGTTTCTACCAAACACGCAACTCCGGGTGTCGGCTTTAAATATTTGCGAAAGTGTTTTTGAAACCGAAGGCAGTCCCTCTGAGGGTAGCCTTTGTAAAGGAAAATACCAGAGAGAAATGGGTGAAGTCATGATAGTTGCGAATTTTTTCGTGTCGCATCACGTACTTTCAGCAATTCAGCATGTTTCCTAGACGGATCGAACTAGCTGAAAACTTTCAGTGTCCAGTGTCTCATTCTAAGTTAACATTTTCTTTAGATCGGTCGGGGAGCGCACGGAAAAGTCAAAGAATGCCAATTTCAATTCCAAACGGTCACCAAACACGATTTTGAAATTTTGCAACACTGTTTTTCCTGCATTGAAATCCATTAAAAATATCGATGCTAAGTGAGGTAAGCTGCCTCACCAAGAATCGATTGTTTTACATAGATTTAAATGAAGGAAAAACAGTGTTGCCAACTTTTAAGAATCACGTTTGGTGACTTTTTTTTTCTTTTCTCTTTTTTCTTTTTTTTTCTTTCACATTACTTTTGAGAATATTTTTCGTCTAAAGGGATTCGAGGGGGAAAATACCAATCAACGAACGGAATAATCGTTTCAGAACTTCCGAACCTATATTTTAATCGCACCAAGTCAATCATCCATTTCAAAATACAGTCTAAAAAAATGAGACCTGATGATATCTTGCCGTCACCATTTAATTTGCTTTTATGCAGGTGACCGAATATGTGAACTTGTTGGCCTAAAACTAGCAGGGGTTACGCAACAGTCCAAACGTGGACACAGGACATCGGTCGAACGTCAAAATAATCCTCTAGCCCAGTAGTCCGTTTTTAGAGACTTTTTTACTATCAGAATTTTAAATTGGCCCTAATTTCACTATCTGCAGCGACCGTTCAGAATTTTTTTACGTCCCATTAATTTTAAGTCAGCGGCTAATGCTGTCCTTTTTCGCTATGAGCGCCGTAAATTCTTTTTATGCCTGACATTAATTCGTATTGGTGAAGTTTGCAAGTAAGCCCTCTTTTGCTCCAGTAAACAACTTGTTTTACTGCAGAGAAAAAAAATTATTTAATAATTAACCTGATCGTTTTCTGCCTAAAAAATGGTGTGCGTCCAAGTCGGGATGATTCTTTTTTTCCCGTGGTTTTTGTCGAGATCATTTTGAAGCCTCGGGGATTAGAACTTGCGAAACCTATCGCGGCGTTGCTGTCACTGTGAAAGCTTTTGGACCACAAAGGAAAGAAAAAATGTAAATTTTTTTCTCTTTGTTTATGAACTGAATAGTATAAGTTTCCATGACTCTTTAGTGAGATTCGTGATTTGATCTCAAAGGCTGCAACTAATAAGTATCTTGTCGGTTGTGTCATCTTTCGATGTCATTCTTTCATAATTACATAGTGAATTATTTGCTTAAATTTCTGCAATGGATATAGACTAAATCGGTCAAATTTAATGGATAGACTTTTGTATCGTTTATGGTAAAGCATTTTGCGTGTTTATTAAATTGTTTTACTGATATTTTTTGTACCAAATTGTTCAAGCATACTCCAAAGGTGTTCTAATCATTTTGATTCCCCCATCAATCAGAAGAGAGATTGCGGTCGGTTTGGTGATACATTTTTTTTTGCGTGGAAATCGATCAATATTTGGAAAAGTTTTTTATTCCAGTGAATTATCTCGTCTTATTGGAGTAGTACGTCTCCTGCCTTTAACCGTTCGTCGGCTTTCTTCTTTTTCGCGACTTTTAACTTCTTACCAGTGGCGTGGCGTGAATGATCGATTATCGATATTTACCTATTTGAATCCGTAGTAAAAAATCGATTACAGGGTGTTCGCTGCGAACACCCTGTCAATCGATCCTTTTCCATAGGTTTAAATGACAGATCAATCGATATATCTTAAAGCACGCCACGCCACTGCTTTTTACTTGAAGGTTCTCCAAATTTTGGACCCACATTCAGCCAAAAAAGACCGAAAAACAACGACGCCATTGCGTCTCGTCATACTATCGTATGTAGGCCGTAGCCCCGTGTTCGTGTGTATGGCGGCTACAATCCGCGCGCAGTGATTAGATATCGGATATCGGTGCACCGCACCGCGCAAAAATCTTGCCAATTTCTCAACTTTGCACTTGCCAAGTTCTTGGATTCTCGGTGCACGCGAGAAAAATTTCGGCCGAAGCCAGCTGAAATTTTATCACTCGCTCCAACTTCAACAATCCCGATTTTTTTCTCTTTTTGAGAATACGCTGTCGATGCGACGAATGCAGCACCTGAAACTCGGAATTGCATGGCTTCCCTCTGAATATAACGCTGTAGTCTGTTAAAACATGTGTTGAAGCGACTATCTCAAATCCGCTCGCCTGATTCCGCTTCTTAGCGTCGATTTTGCGAATTTTTCAAATGCTGGAAATCCGTTTTCTCAATTGAAAACTAACGATGAGTAGCTCTTTTTTTAAGGAAAGGAGAAATAGATTTCAATGTGAGAGAGCTGTCTCCCTTAGAGACGACTTGCGACAAAGCGTACTGCTTCACAGTGTTTTATGTAAATAGTATTCGGTAACAGTCACTGTAAATAGTATTCGGTAACAGTCGAGGAAAATCTGAGATGTGCCACAAAACCCTGAAAAATCACGGGAATCAGCTATAACATACGATATGTTTGCTGCCACGAAATGAACCCGCAAAAGCTTACAATTTCTTTTCGCCAAAATCGTTAACCAGCAATGTATAATTAGAAGATTTTTCACACCCGTAATTCTTGAGGGGTTGAGAAATCCTGAGTACGAGTATGAAAAGGCAGATTTTTTTTTTAAAATTGAAGAAAACTACTCAGTATATTGTTAATAAAAAATATAAGAAATTGGAGCTCATCGCGGAATTTCATTCAACGAGTTATTTTATAATTAAAAAAGCGCTGCAAATTATCTGTTAATTTTCTTAAGATTTCCGAAACCTCCCCATAGCGTTTGCTAAAATCTCTTCAATTTTGGCTTTACCCTTAATTTTTTCTACACCTCTAGTTAGTTTGCTCCGATTTTAGGCTTGCATCCTCTAACATCTAATGTAATCCTCCTCATATTTGAATCAGGTTCTTTACAAAAAGTCGCATTTTCAGGTGAGGCCCAGTTTGCATGTATTTTTAAGCACTTCAGGGCTCGTATGAAAATCGACTTCTTTTCTTTTGTAAAGAAATTGCTTCATTTGTTCTTGCGCTCGATCCTGAAACTCGACATTGATGCGCTTCTAATCCTCCTGTACATACGGCGTACCGCGTACATGGTTAAATGTCACCTAATTGATTCCTTTCTGTTTGACTTCGTCTTATCCTTCATTGTCCCCTAATTAGTGCGCTTGGAAAGCGACGCAGCAATAGTGTACCGAAGTGCATCAGTCTTTCGACACTACACCAATGCGACTCGCTAACCTCATTAATCAAACCAGTTTGAACGTCAGTCGCTCTTAAGAGCGGAGTTCCGTAGGTTGTTTTGAAAAATATAATATCACGCATTAATTAACCGTCCCGACAGTGAGGCCTTAGAAGATAAAGGAGAATGATTATCGCTCTACAACTCAGTCGTAAAGGACTCGAAGTTTTGCGTGAATATTTTTGTCAGGGATTTTTGGTTTAATTTGTCCGGTTTCTTTGGATTGTGTCATAAACTGTATAGTTTGTAAAATTATGTTAACTTCGAGGAAGGTAAAAACTTTGTGGGAACTCTGATCGAACCATTCTTCACTGCACTGGAAAAAAACCACATTGGATCTAGGATCCAGACTCTTGAAAACATTGACAAGAAAAAATACCCTCGATTCAATCGGATTTAAGCTTGAATCAAAAGGAGATCCGCTCAAATTAAGAGGCTTGGTTCTTGTTTTAAGCTTAAATCTGATTGAATCAAGAGTATTTTTCCTTGCCGATGTTTTTAAGAGTCTGGTAAATCCAATGTGTTTTTTTTTTTCCAGTGTGCAAATTCTTGCAACCAAATTCGGTTCGGGAAGGAAGATTTTAAAGGTTGTACATGAGCAGAATTTTTTTTTTTTATTTTTTATAAATTATTTAAGGGATGCGTAGGCGAAGAGATGTTGCGGTGTCAGTTGCCCGATAACCTCTGGGAAGACAGGCATATGTGGCGTTTGGGTGTCGTAGAACGCCAGAGTGCGTTATAAAGCGACTTTATATATATATATTTAAGGGATTTGATTCATTAGAAGATTATGCAACCTTGAATGAACATCGGGTAAGGGTTAATGCACATCCATGCTCCGGGCTTTCAAATTTTCAGGGATGAAAGCCGAGTGGAATCTGTTTTTGCAGATCCGCTCGTCAGTTCCACGAAAACTTGTCGCCACCACCGGGATTCAAACCCGGGGCCTTTTGACCTAGAGTCAGACGCGCCAGAATGTTTTTTCCCCTCTCAGTGCCCGATACGAGGAGACGGTTGATTTTTTTTCCAGCGATTTGGAGTGCGAGAAAATGTATGACTTTTCTTCTCACGATCAGTTACTGAAATGCACAGGGATGCACCCAGCATTCCGCGGTTAGGCGTCGGACGACACGTGTGCAGTGTGCACGGAATGCTGAAGTTCCCAACCGACCGAGAGTGCGTTACAGCATGAAGTCTTCCGTGTAAAAACGACGGATGCCCCATTTAAAATACTTTGCACATCCGTTGTTTGTACGTTTAAGGCTTCGCATTCGCCGTCTCTGAACCAACGTGACGTGGACGTGGACGTGACCCCGAAGTCGGTTGACGGTGCGACAAGTGCACCGGTTCAAGTGCACAACGCCGCACAAGGACGAAGCTCGATTGATCTACATTACTTAATGAGTCGCGCTATTGCGTCGCCCGCTGATGAAGAAGAACGCCGTATGTGCGCTTGAATGTTGCCAAATTTCTCGTTTTCAAGGAACACCTTTGACGGTTTTGTGGATAAAATTGCGACCGATTTTTGCCTCGAATGACCCTTTTTACCTCGGGAATCTTCTTGTTCGGTCGGAAATTTCGCACATTGCCAACGGGACACGCATGCTCGTCATCGAAAAAGCTCGGATTTTGAACCTGCTTTGTCTTAGAAGACGTAAATTCATTCCCAAATCGTCTAAAAACCATGAAGGTCTAAGGAATTTTGTATTTTGAAACCATCAAAATGCATAAGTCAGGAAATTTTGAAATTCAATGCAACTTGTCACGTGGATTATTTCCCGAAATTTTCAGATGTATCAGATTTAATGGCAATTGAGATAGGAGATTAGAACGTTTTAAATAGAGGAAACTTGGGTTCGTCAAAATCCTGCTGGAAATTTGTAAACTTTTCCGGAAAAATCCGCATTTTATCCGCGGAATTCCGGCAGCGTTGGATTGCTGATATGGCGTTTTTCCTACGTCGACATCCTGGGTGGTCTGTTCATCGGCGAGTGGGATCCTAGTCGTAGGCGGCGTGCTCAACTGCTCAAGCTTCTTCGGAGCAGTGCGTGGATCGACCTTTGATTTTTTTTTCTTTTTTTCTCTTTTTTCTTTCTTTTTTTCCCCTACTCCAAGTAGCCCACAAGGAGTATTGCAATTTGCGAGATATTTGGGTCGCACTCCAGAGGAACAGCCGATTCTGCTTAAAATAAGCGGGAAAAAATGAACATCGCGAAATGATGGAATAAAGACTTTGGTTACAAAATTAACGCACTTGGAAAACCGTTGAAAATCGGGATCCAAAGGAATAAGTGATAAACTTGCGACTCTCCCAGGAAGAGACATGAAATGAAAAAAAAATTGCAATCAGGAACTACAGTATCTGGCTCATCCGTGAAAACACCTCTGTACGTAGGGAAACTAACGGTACATATGTTATTTCTAAATTGAGTCTGAAATTGTATTTCCACATTGCAAAATAAAGTCCGAATGTGCTCGTGTGCAGAAAGCGGCGACCATGCGACCGCGGCCCGGTCGCGCAAATTTGAGGAAATCTAGTGAAAACGAGACAAATGGGCGAGCGTAAAAAATATCCCTTTTTGCCTTTTGTTTTGATCCCAGTCCACACTGCTCTTATTCGAGGATCGAAGCACAGCAACATGATCCGAGCAAACTACATGCATAAATCGTATACTCTCTCGCGAAACGTCGGGGAATTTCGAAATCCTAGAAAGCTTGTCTCCCTGAATTTTGAAATGTGAAATCCCAAAAAACTCCACCGAAAGGAAAAGTTATAGGCTATACGGACGGGCCGAGTGTTTCGGGTGCTGGAGCCGTAGCTTTGATTGCTCGTCCTGCGGCCGGAACTTTCGGCCTCTGAGCCCGGAACACGGACGGTATGTCTATATACATCTCTTTAGATTTACAGAACTAAATTCATTTTAAGCTAACTAAAATTCTTCCAAAAAGAAGCGGACACCCAGTGATATTACAGCAGATCTCTCTGAAGATTGTGGTGTCTGCGCGCAGATTTTGGAAACCACCTTCCGATCAGAAAGCCAATCAGTCGAAGGGGAGCTTCGGAACCAACAGCACCTCTGACAATATCCAAGCACATACTGCCCTTTTCAAATGCATAGTAGTAGAGCCCACACATACTGCATGTACCGTATACGCTCTGGCAGTGTAACGTGGAAGCCGCCCCGATGTAGCGCGAAGGAGGCACGCGTCGCGGATCGAACAGCGTCAACGAGAGCGGGCCATCCCCATTTTGGCATGAGCCCTCGACCAGGCAAGATCACGGGGTCTCGGGGGCTCACGGCGGAACGGAGGTAGTGTCCTTTAGCCGAGCGGCGACCAATTAATCTAATTACGAGCGTGACTCGGTCCGGGCGCCGGCGAGGTAATGAGGTGTTAGCGGCAGACTGGAGGGTAGACGGCGGCGCTGGGGCTGTGGGGTTGCGCGGCGGGAATACTGGAGCGGCGGCGTACTGACCTACTCCACGCGGCGCGGATGGGCGGTGGCGCGCGGCGCGGCGTGCCGACGGAACGGGGAACGGGATAGGACGGGAAGATGCACTCGCTGCGGGTCCAGCCTAGGCCGGACGCGGCCGCTACAGGGTGACCATTAGAGAGTTCGATTACATTTTGCAATAATTAGGAATTACAATGTCAGGCTCATTCATAAAAGCACCCAGGGGTGCAAAAACTTCTTGATCCTGTGACTGGGCGAATCGCATGTTATATTTGAAAAAGCCGGCAAAATCGCGTGTTTTTCTCAAAATTGCGGCAAATGCTACTTTACAGAGCCATTTTAAAGTCATTTTTGTTTAAACTTTCTGAGGGAGAAGGAGTTTTTAAAATGGGAAGGTTAATATGAAAAATGGGAAGGCAAAGAACTCCGTGCTTCCCTGAAAGCACCTACCTGCTGCTTAAGGAAACTTATGGCAAAGATGATGTTTCTGAAACGAGTCAAAAATTGTTGTTTCTAATTGCAAAAAGAAGCCCAAGTTGGAACTGCCATTTCAGACCCATCCATAAAAGCACCCATCTGCTGAAAGAAACTTATGGCAAGTATGCTGTTTTTGAAATGAGCCAAATATCGTAGTTAGTATACGTTACACTGTATATAGTAACTGTTTCAACAGTTTTCGTATGAACTTGAGTGTTTTTACGGATTAACCAAAAAATAGAGTTCATAGTTAAGAATTTTAGTTCAATTGAAACTGGAATCGTATGCCTCACTGGATGCCCCTCTGAGGCAGAATATTTTTGTATGGAGGAACAAGTGAGTGATGTAGAAACTGGAGAATTTTCTCACTGTTTCCCATCGACTCCAGTAGAATTTCCATGCGGGGAGTCTCGGACAATGAACCATCCAGAAAGTAATGCATTTTCCGTCCTTTACCCTCGTTCCTAATTTACAAACCGCCTTAAGTTTTGCGAAAAATGAGCGATTTTCACCGCTACGGTCTTTGCTGTTGACAGAAGCCGCTCTCCATGAAATTAGGGGTTTTCTTGATTCATTAAGTACGACCGCAATGACAGGTGAACTCAACGGGTACAGTCATTTTGTTCTACGTTTGATCCATCGCGTAACTTTTAGGGCACCCTTCGACAAGCCGGGAGGATGCGCAAATTAGTGCTGTTAAGCATACACTACGTCGCCGCTTGTGCGTCCGGTATGAGCGGGATACACCGGTGCATGATCAGCTTGCAGTCCTTTGGATTTGCATACCAGTACGAACAGCATTGGTGCACAACTGCCATGGGGTTAACTTCAAATTGAGCCCAGTTTATTCGAAACGTTTAAATTGAGTGAATCGTCAGCCGTATCATACCGCCGGATGTGAACTCAAGCCCTTATTCAGGTACACCTGTCTACAGCGAGGGATTTGGATGACAATGTTCATAAGTGCAGTTTCTTTAAACAAATTTAGATTTCAATGAATTTAACTGAAACGAGTTTAAAAATATTCTCTGCGAAAAACTTACTTTATATAATCCAATATTCAAGCATTCACAGGCGAGTTTGAACTTTCTCTCCGCCATAAGGCTCCATGCAATTCTTAAATGTAATTTTAAGCACGTATTTCTTGAAATAGCAAAAACAACACGTATTTCTCTTGTCCTCCAAGCGCTTCAATTGATGTTTGTCTCAAAAGAAACCGAAGACTAAAGACCCGAAATAGGCACGGGCATAGAAATTTACCCAATAAAATATCTTTTTCGTGATTTTCAGGAGTCCTTAAGCCTTTTGCTCCTTCAAATCGCTATAATTAGACGTTTTTGAACATTCACCAGTCTCCATTAACTTTGGTGTTGAAAATTGATTCGGTATTCGGAGTTTTAAAACAAAACATTACGATCGGTGGAGCATGGTCATGGATGGGACGCATAATTTATTCATTCGGGATGCATTACACGGTCCTACCACAACATTCGAAGGTCAGCTTTAAATTGTGATTGTCTCATCCTTAATGCTCGCATTTTAATGTATGTACGTTTCGTACTCACACTTAACCATTCGTTATGTATTCATCGTCAGTTAAAATATTATTGAGAAACCATCGGGATACTCGTATAACGCTTGCACCTAAACGCCGGTTGGAAGAAAACATAAACAACGCTATCTTTTCGAAGTTGTGTAAAAGTTTTTTTTTGACATTGGGTCCAAAGTACGCAGTTGGACCTCTCCACATATTTTACCTCGTCATTATTCCCGAACAGCAGAAGCATTTAAAGCTCACGAATGGAGTCTTTTAGGCCCAGCGTGAAATCAGATGTGGAATACTGGCAAAACGCGAATTTTCGTGGGTATTTTGGCCTGCGGACCAAAGTTCGGGCTTGGGCCTCCGTTTCCAAACGCTTAAGTGTGAGTATCGCTAAAACACAGATATATTTTTAAAATTCACATCATTAAGCGGAAAATATGGAGAATTTTTAGGATTCCAGGAGTATAGGCCGATTTCGGTCCTAATTGGTGCTCCTCACTTAGCTGTCCCATTTGGCATTTTTTTAGAAATCCTGCCAAGCCTTCCAGGACCTCTTTCGCGCGTTTCCTTCCTTTATCAGAACACTGAAAAGAATATTACGGGATATTTTGACATACCGTCTGGTCCAGGCTCAGAAGCCGGAAGTTACGGGTGCTGCAACCGTAGCTTCGACCGCTCTGGGTGCCACGCTCGGAACTTTCGGCCTCTGAGCCTGGAACACGGACGGTTTGTCTATGTAGCGTAGCCCGTAAGTACGGTTTCTACGGCCGGAGTTTTTTTTCTGTGAACAAATGCCAAATCCTCTTCGCGGAGGAGCGCCCCCCCCCCCCCCCCCNAAAAATTTGAGACCAGTCATCCTGTAGACCTATCCGAGCCTCTCAGTGGATGGCGACGCCTTGCACACACAAGCCGGCAACCCGCGGTGCACTGACTTCCGCGTCTGGTCGATTATGATGGATGCGTCGGCGAGCCTGGCGGAGCGACCGGGGAATCCAGAAACTGGAAATCAATCGCCGTCCCGATGCCGAAGCCGTGGTGACGCTCGAAATAGAAAACGCTAAAAATAGTGGCCGGAGCCGCCGCCGGCCGCGCCACTGCAGTCGAGTCGCCACTCCGACGAGCTTGGCTATGCCGCCGTGCTAAGGAAGAACGCCGTATCAACATCAGAGAGTTGCCCAACTTCCTCCGATAAAATGTTTATTTTTGATGAAAATTATGATTATTTCTCCTTGAAATTTTCAGACGTTTTAGATCGAATTACAAACTGAATTATCCGAGAAATTGGCAGACGAACATTCCAAAATTTACCTGAAAATTAGTGATTTGCCAGGGGAAATTGGGCAACGCCTGAAGGCTCATACGGCGTTTTTCCTTAGCACATGCTGTATGGCGCCCGAACGGGAGGGAATGGGCTACTCCTCAAGTGTTTAACTCACGCGATGTCGATCAGATTGATGAAGGCCACCGCTGCCGGCGATGAGGACCTCCGGGCAAACTAGATCAACGTCATTCGGTACCTAGACGAGATCTGATCTACCTGCGCCTGAGAGGAATACCTTAAGGTGCACGCAAAAAGAAGCGGATTGCCTCTCCCCTGTGGCAGTTGTCAATATTTAGGTGTCTTGCTGCGGAAAGTTACATTTCTAGGTTATATTTGTCCCTCGTTCAGGTACAGAGACAAGAGACTCTCCACTAGTATCTTGACCATTGTGGAAGCTTTTACTTTCGGGACTTCGGCATTCTACTGTTGACTTGCCTTCATGGTTGATGTTCAACAACGTGTTGGCAGTTCCGCTTTGCAAGCCGAAAATGGCCGACGTTTGGGAAACTTGTTTGGCTCATGACGTCATCCGAAGCTCATCAAACGACCATGTAGGTAAGTCAACAGCCGAAACTAGGGTGATGACTGTTGCTCCCCAATAATTGTCCGTAAGGCATTGTTGAAACCCCGAAAGTAAAAGCTTCCACCTGTCGCTAAGAGACCAGTGGAGGGTCTCTTCATCTCTTGTCTCTGTTCAGGTAGCTGTGTTACAAGCGAATGTAGAGGTAAGTGAACCTGCTAGTAGCAAAGCTACGTGGACAAGTAATATTGGTGACTTTTAGGCGTAAAATTTACCGGAGTAGGTCGTCAGAATTTCAAGAACCGCGCCAGGTGGGCTAGGCAATGCGCTTTCCTCTTGCGTGTGGATTCCCAGCTTTGGCGCAATGCATTCATAGATGCAACAATCCTTTCAAAGATGCAAGTATGCACTCGTAAGGTGACAGCTTCTTAAAAAGACAATTGAAAACCTGGAAAAACCAGGGGCATATGTTGACCAACGTGCGCGTACTTGTCTGCAGATAGAGCCCTTATTTTGCATATCACGCAGCTAATAATGTATCATTTCGTCGCTTGGTTAACATAAATGGCATACGGGAGTGACTACACTTAGGGATGAGCCCGGGAAAGCATTTATTTATATGGACGACAGGGTGCATCGCGCAGTGTAGTTACGTCCTAATATTAGGAGGGCGATGAATCACGCATGCTATTATTCCCCGGCAAGCATCATCAACTGTGGAGACCTTAGGGACTTTAAATTTCCTGAGAAGATGATTGTGTTAACCAGTTATTGCCAGATATTTCAATGTCTTCAATCAGTAGTTCTGGGTGACATTATCACAAGAGAACATGTCTAATAGTCTACCCTCGAAATTCTACTAAATTCTCAGATTCTGGCCAGTGGTCTATTGGGAGAAAACTTGGAAATCTAGTGATTTTCATCATCACCAAATATGATTGTCTGGAAAAATCGCCGATTATATATAATCACCATCGGAGGATTCTTATCATTATCTGCGAACAGCAGCACGTATAATAACGTATAATCGATTGACTGTGGTCAACCGGCGCACGGTGGATCGAGTCAATCAGAGGGGTCGGACATGAAACTCTTGACTAAAACCGGAAATTTTGATATTTATTTCGTCACATTTCAAATTTCAATGGGTGCTAACAGATGAAAATTTCGCGAGAAAACCAATGGAACCACTTTTACAACCTCAAAATTTTGTAGAAACGGAGTTACGAGCGTTTAAAGTTTCCAAATTATGTCCCACCTCTCCTATTGACTCGATCCATTGTGCGGCGGTATCTGTACTAAAACAGCTGAAATAAGCATCGCAGTCGTCATAATGTGAGGGTAATTTGTCGCTCCTCTAGCCTCTGACGTAAGGGCGCATCTCGATTTCCGCATGAGCTCCAGAGAGTATGGATTTATAAGTAAAACAGGGGTCACGTTACATCTGAAGGGCGACGAATTTAATCCGTCATTTTCATTGGCTTGTTGTGTACATTACGTTCCTTCGCGAAAACAGTACGTGCTCCATGTGTGCATATATTGTGACGCCGTGGCATGAATCCTGAATCCCAGCCGTATTTTACTGCTGGCTTTTAAGTTCAAGCACCTTTCATTCCGAAAATCTTGCTAGTACACCGCAACTATATATCAATAAGCTACTTATCCGGCCAAACAGGATTACAATCTCAAACACCACAGTCGCGAAGTTAACACGTGCGCAGCATTGTCTTTTCGACGACGTGTTAAGTAAGGGGTTCGCTCGGACCGTTCGTAGCCGCAGCCTTGTTTGAGCCTTAACCCTGCGGTATTTTACACGGATACTTATGGTGGTTCGCGTTGATATTTTGACGTAGCGTGCACTAAAAAAAAAACTTCTTGGGATATTACTTTGACTTACAGCGTTGTTTCTCGTCGATATAATTAGGTTTTTCTTTTACTTACATCCGTGTGGCTTTAACTTAAGGGAGGTTTTTTGAGGTAAAGAAACGGTTTTTTATAATTTTTAATCTTAAAAAAGATTACAAAATTACGCTTCCAATACTAAAATAAACTGACTTCAAGTTGAATCCGCACGGATTTAACTATAAAAAAAAACTTAATTTTGTCGATAAGAAACGATGCTTTAAGTTAAAGTATCATATCTCAATAAATATTTTTATCAAAGTGGGATTTCTCCTCCATGACGGCCTGAATTTTGGAAGCTTTTTTTGAACTTGAGATTTGATTTCAGAGAGAGAGACCCAGTGGCACCATCGTGTTTCTCGCAAAATTTTATGTAAGAAAAAGTACTTACATCGCAAATCCCCCGCACATGCAAGACCTCTATTCTTTGATCCAATTGGACATATTTCTGCTAAAGGGAATAATTGACGGGTGGGAAAGATGGGGTGTGCTTTAGAATGCTGCATAAGAAACAACGCAAAAGAGGGCGTGATCACTTTTGGAGAAGTGGAAAAGCAGGATTTTACATTCTACCAAACGGAACTAAGTGCAAACGAAACGCGGCTCTCATGAGTCGTGGCCATGGTAAAAGATCGTTGTGGACGGGGCTCATGAGTTGAACCGGGAGACGGGCGACCGCGACGGCGGCGGCATTTCGTTGCCACTGACGTCACTGGCGCTTTATAATTCCCGTTTATTCTTATGGCCCTCGACTAACGAGCACACCTTTTTTTTCCCACCTTCCTGTGGTTTCGTTTAGCAGTAATACGTTCAATCCATCCCTTCATCACCTCCGCAGGTCCGATTTTCAGTTTTGTTTTCACTCGGAGACCGCGCATTACGCATGCTCGACGCGCCGTTTCTCCGCGTCCACGTTGCGCGACGTTGCGGCAGCCGGGAGCCGCGTCAAGGTGACAAATGACGCTGCAGATGCTGTCATAAATCGCCTTTGTAATTGCGTCTCTCCCCCTCTCGCGCCAGACTCGGCGACTCGTCGGGTTTCTCTCCCAGAAGGAAACATTCGCTAATTGAACCGACGCGACCGCTCGTAGCGTGTTAATGATTCCACGCAACGTTTCAATTTGCGAGCCCCGCACGCGCCGATCCCGAGAAGTTTGAAGTTTAACCGAGAGCTTTCCCTCTCTGCTTGCCGGGAGTCGAGATCGGAATGCCGAAGTTTTTGGAAAGTGGGTCAAGTTCCACCCCGTTGGGTTTTGGAACGATTTGGAAATTGATAGTTCCCCGGAGAATGTCTTTTGAGCATTGTCTTGTATGATGAGCCCTATTCCTATGACTTTCTTCACTTACGTAAAATTGCATCATTCGTCGCGCTACAGAATGGTCAGCGGTCCAACCACAACCTTATC
This sequence comes from Bemisia tabaci, assembly GCF_001854935.1. Taxonomy (NCBI): domain Eukaryota; kingdom Metazoa; phylum Arthropoda; class Insecta; order Hemiptera; family Aleyrodidae; genus Bemisia; species Bemisia tabaci. The sequence continues at coordinate 2,697,086 of NW_017566682.1, forward strand.
ACATCTATGATAAAACCAAGCTCGCTTCTGGGAAAAAGCATCCTATAGATCTGATTTGGATCCATCGCTTTTGATGGATGAGCCATGCAGTCTGTGGTTGGGCTGCAGACTGAAATTGCATGTTTAATGGTTCAAAACAAGACTTTTCCATTAGCTTTTTCCAAACATGCCCCCTGTAGTCGGAAATACGGCTCACCATTTTTTATTTGATATTCAATTATCTACTTTGAAAAATCATCGTTCCAGCTAAATTTTGGCGAAAGTTATTCAAACCCGAACACACATGAACCATCCTCCTAATCCGTTCGTTCCGAATTCATCTGTGACATTAAACATATCGAAATCTCAAAGAGCCTTGGATCCTTCAAGGTACCCTCCCAAATGACCCCTGGTTTCGGAAAAACCTTTGTTGACTTTCCCTGATTCCACGCTCTTGAAGAATTTGACAAGAATAAATACGCTTGATTTAATTGGATATTTGCTTTAATCAAAAGGAAATCCGCCTAAGCTAAGAGGCTTGGTTCGCGACTCAAGGAAAAATCTGGTTGAATCAAGGTTTTCCTACTATCAATGTTTTAAGAGTCTATCCTCTGTATCCAAGAGACTCTTTGGTCCAGTTTAGGTACTTTCGTTTAGATACTGTAATCAACACAAGCGGATGGATTATTCAAATGGATAGACAAAGAAGAGCATATATAGAGCACATAGGGAACATGGAGCGATTTCATTAGTTGAAACGGGTGTTTGTTACAGACTGAGAGGGAAACTATGATGGACCAACTGCAGGGTCTCTCGTGGGTTGCCGTTAGTTAGTCTATCACTTACCTCCTTTATCTATCGCAACCACCCGCCTCCACCCGATCCCATAGGATCGCTCCATTTCCAGCTTGTCTTCTTTTGTATATCGCTTTGTCTATCAATGCCAACAATCAGCCCGGAGAAGATCACGAGTCCGGAGAATTGAGAGGCGCCGAGAAAAAAAGAAGTTATTTTAGAAGCCAGCCCTGCACTCCCTCCCCCCTCGCCTGGGGGAAAAGAGTTCTCCGGGAGCAGGCCCGAGTGGAGCGACACACAGTGGGTCGAGTTAACAGAAGAGGTTGGATATGAAATTTTTTGCTAAAACTGCAAATTTTGATGTTGATTTCGTCAAATTTTAAGTTTTGAAGAGTGCTTCTGGAAGAAAATTGTACAAGGAAACCACTGGCAGGGTGTCCAGCATCAGGATTTTCCCGATTCTATCAGGATCTAGTCCCGATTTCATCAGGATTTGAGGAAAAATCGGCCGTCCGATCGAATCGATCTGGTTCATTAGCGTGTATTAACATCTTCATTGATTCACACTTGTTTTTAATCTTTATAACTTAATTTTAGAGTTTTGCTTTCGCATACGCTTATGCAGAAATTTTAATTTTTTCGCAAAAAAGCAGGATTTGGAAAAATTATGAAATCAGAATTTAGCAGTAGGAAATCAGGATTTCTTCAGGATTTCCCTAAATGAAAAACAACTTGACACCCTGAATGGAAGCAATTTTCGAACCCTAAAGTTTTTATGGACGGAGTTGCGAGCGTTCAAAGTTACCAAATTTTGTCCGACCTCTCCTATTGACTGGATCCCTTGTGCGGCGCGAAACCGCGACGGCGGGAGTCCGAGCGTCTGGGTCCGCGCGCCGCGATGCCCGCTGTCTCTGGGACGGGGTCAAGATCATAGATCACCGGCGAGCGCCGTGCTCGGGCCCCGCACACGGCGCAATCGGACTGCGCAGCCGGAGCAAGGGCAAGGCGAGGAGCTAGAGCTAGATCCAGAGCCGGCCCCAAGCTACAGCACAGGTGCGATTTCGCGCCGCACAATGGACTGAGTCAATAGGAGAGGTCGAACGAAATTCGGAAACTTAAAAGCCTATAGCTCCGCTCATACAAAACTTTGAGGTTCCGAAAGTGGTTTCATTGGTCTCCTCGTGAATTTTTCTGTTCTAACAGAGTGTCAACAAGTCCGGAATTTCCCGAAAGTCCGGAAATAGTTCCGATTTTTTAAGGGCGGTCGAAACTACTGGAAAAGTGCGGAAATTCCGCTAGAAGGTCCGGAATTTTTGTTATTTTTGACCCAGTTTGAGCGAGGAATTCGAATTTCGTCAAACGAAGGTAATAAAAAAGTACTGAATTTTTCTGTTGCGGAGGTACTGAATTTCTCGGGAATGCACCGGAAAGGTACCGTAAAAGTACTGATTTTTGGCCAGCCGTTTTTTGTAGTCTGAAAGTTTGAAATGTAACGAAGTAAACATCAAAATTGGCAGTTTTAGTTGACAATTTCATGTACGACCGCTCTTATTGACTCGATCCACCGTGCGCCGCGCTCGCCCGCAGAATGTGCGCCGTGCGCGAGCTCATTCATTCGCTCCCATTCACGATGCGGCTCACGGTGGGATGGTGTCTGGTCGAGAGTGAAACGGAATCCATGATCGCCAAGACCCTCGCATCATCGGGGGAGGATCGGCCGAGAGCCGTGCTAAGGAAAAACGCCGCATGAGCCTTCAAACGTTGCAAAATTTCCTAAAAAAACCCTGAAAATCCTGTGAAACTTATCGATGTCTTCCTCCGAATTTTTAAGAGAATTTTGTGTGCGATTTGATCTTAAATATCTAAACATGCTCAAGAAAAGTACTCAACTATCCTCAAAAATTTATGTTTTATCGGAGGAAATTTGGCAATTATCGTATTTTTATGCGCTGTTTTTCCTCAGCACGGCAGAATGTGTTCGATGTCTGGTTGAATCACATGCTTTTAAAAGGGAACAATAAAAAAGATGAAAAATAATTACCAATCATGTTTCCCTTTAACCAGAGACTTAAGAGACCCTCCGCCCTCCTCTGGCCTCTTGGCACCAGGTAGAAGCTTTTATTTTTGAGATTTAGCACTCCCTTATTGACAATTATAAGGGAGCATCAGCCATTATCCTTTTTTCGGCTGTCGAGTTACCAATTCCTACCAATATAGGTGAATGATGAGCTTCGGGCGACGTCATAAGCCAAAAAACAAGTTTCCCAAACTTCGGATTGCTTGCGGAATGAAATTCTGCAGAACACGTTGTTATAACAAGCCACCTAGTGGGGTAGGTCAATAGTTGAATGAACAGGTGAGGCAGCGTTCCTCATCTTAAATCGATATTTTCAATGAATTCAAGTGAAGGAAAACCCGTGTTGCCAACTTTCAAGTATCGAAACTGCGTGGATTCAGCAATTCGGCAACAATGGATTCCTTCCATTTAAACCTATGCTAAATAATCGATTCTTGTTAGAGCGCGTGGCCCCTCCAAGAATAATATGTTTAAATGGAGAAAAAATTCCTGGATTGCCAATTTGCTGGATCCGCCAACGCGACGCTTCAATTGGTGTTGCTGCTCAAAATGTTTAACTACGTAATAATTTCGACATGCTCAGAAAATGTCTTTTAAAAAGGTACCAAAATTATTTTTACACAAAGAATTATACGGAGGCAGAGAACGACGTGAAAAAAAGTAACGGAACACCGATAACTAGGCAGTCATCTGGGTATGTAAAAACTTAGCTGTGTCCCAGTGAATCGTATTGTAAGACGTGTTGGTGAAGGTTCGTAACTCCTCATCTAAGTTAGAACCATCCGATTCATCAAATCTCTCGCCATTCAGAGCTTTTTCCACTCACAATCATATCATCTCCAAAGAAAATCAACCCATCTGTCACTTCTGTAATGCATCACCTCTAACCATCAAACACGTACTTATGGACTGCTCTGCCCTCAGATATCTCCAATCACAGATCTACTCCCCTACAATTAACAGAAATACAAACCCACTTACATGCGATGAACGCAATATTACTACCAAAATTCTGAAACTCTTCACCTCTCTTAATTTAAAAATCTAAATTTTCATATATACTCCCATTTTCAAAATTTTCTGTAAAGACGTTAACAGCCTGTGACGCTAAATGTCTTAAATAATACTAACCAACTAACTCTATTAGAAATACACAGATACGGCGCCATGCTCTTATTCCATCCAAGTCTAAAATTACGAATTCTATCTACCGGATCGGTCAGCTTATAAAAAATGATCAATGGTCCGGTCTGGACCGAGCGGGATACGTGACACACAAAAAATTCATAAATAAACAAAAGAATGCAATGATGCAATTCTGAGAGGGGTGGTGGGACCTGTCCGGTCTGCCGGGGTATGACAAAATGTAGAACTCGATACCCAAATTAGGGAAGAGGAACGAAAACCAGGTATTTTGATTTGCATAAGCTCAACGAGAACTTGTCGGGAACGCGTGCATATGGTCGGTTGAGAAGCCACTCAAATATTATTGGTCGTCGCTGGCTCTCTTCTCGACACTGAAGTTGTGGGATTGTATACCTGCGGGCTGATTTTTAAATTAATGGTCAAAGCTATAGACAAAATAGACAAAAAAAGTAGACAAAAAGCGATCCTATTGGTTGAAATGGTCGGTTCCTATAGACTAAGGGAGGGACTAATTATAGGGTCTCTCGGGGGTTGCCGCTAGTAAGTCAATTACCTACCTTCTTTGTCCATTGCAACCACCCGCATCCACCAATAGGATCCGTCCATATCCCTTTTGTCTTCCTTGAGTAGACCTTTGTCTATGAACTGTCTGAGCATTGTCTAATGTGAAATTTCGGGGTAGCCACATCCGGCAACCGGTTCCATATGACCCGAGTAGTTGAGACGTCTAAACAAAAACCGACAGTCTCCATTACCGTATCTAAAATGTGTACCATCATTAATTATTATAATTTAATATTAAAAGAACAAGAAAGCCTTCCTGTTCATGTTTTTTTGTGACTTTCTTGTTATCAAGCGAGAAAATTTTTAAAATGTTAACAACAGCTGGAAGTTTTGGTTGCTCCTCGTAGAAAATTAATATGATTGCTCAATTTCTAGACAGGGCAATCGGTATTTAATTGCCGGTGTTTTTCTCAGTTTTTCTTTGCCCTCAATCCCTATTGCTTAGTTGACTAATGGACGAGTGTCTAATGTGAGTTTTTGGTGTGATTTCAGGGTGACTACATCCGGCACCCGGTGCTGTACGAGCTGAGCCACAAGTACGGGTTCCAGACGGACTGCCTCCCGGAGGCCGGTCCGGGCCTCCCCGGGAAGCTGGAGGAGCTCAAGGAGCACATCAAGCGGGAGATCCGCAAGGAGCTCAAGATCAAGGAGGGAGCCGAGAAGCTCCGCAAGGTGGCCACCGACCGCAAGAGCCTCTCCGACGTCGAGTCCATCGTCAAGATGTCCAACTACAAGCTCGGCGAGCTCCAGGCCGAGCTCCAGGAGCTCGAGTCCCAGATCATCCTCACCCAGGGGCAAACCACCCTCACGCCCGTCCTCTCACGCAACCCCGCTTCACCCCTCGCCAACCACAACCTCAACGGACACGGTGAGTGCTACTTCGCTTTCTTACGGGGTTCAGGGTGAGTGCCGGAAGTATACCGGGATACTTTGAAATCCCGGGAAAGTTCAGGACAGGGTATTGAGAAAACAGCTCAGAGAATGAAACCTACATACTGAGAAATTTTTTTCTTGAGATATTATTTTGACTTAACGCGTCGTTTTTTGTCTACAACTTTTTTTTTAAAGTTAAATCCGTTTGGATTTAACTTGAAGTCAGCTTTTTGAGTTGAAGAATCGTTGTTTTGTATCTGTCTTTTTGACTTAAACTCAACGATAGCAAATCGACGCTTCTTTAACCCAAAAAACTGATGATGAGTTAAAAACTCACGGATTTAACTAAAACAGCACCAAATTTTGTCGACAAGAAACGACACTTTAAGTCAAATAATATATCAAGTACAATTTTTTTTTCAGTGTATGTTTCTTACACGAACCGAATCGTTGAGCAGACGATTTTGGTGTAGTAGACTAAACCCGCAGTCGAGCGAACAACCGCTTCAACCGACAGAACTGAAAGTCTGGTGAACCTAGGGTTAACTTTTACGTACTGAAAAACTTTGATTCACACGGAATGTGTTCTAACACTTGAAAAAAGTGCATTTGCATCTTGCTCTAAAACTGAGTTGACCTCCCCAGCAAACATGTTTAGGTTACCATCGTCACTTGTACAAGTAGATGCACACTGCACAGCCAGCTAGATGATCCACACTTGTGCCAAACTTTGAAGAGCAGGTCAACTCAATTACAGGGCGAGATGCAAAGTACTTTTTTCTCGCATACGCGCTAACATGCTGAAATTCCTTTGAATTATTTTCTTTATTTTTCCTTAAATTTAATCGTTCATTGAAAACCCTACCTATTGGGAAGAGAGTGGAGCCTACTTTGACGGTTCTGGCTTTTCAGCTAGGCCTTCAACTGTAGTTGATATGAGGAGTCGAGGACTTCAACATTCATCTACATACATACATACATACATGCATACATACATACATACATACATACATACATACAAGTCGCTTTACAGTACTCCCTCGCGCTCTACGACTCCTAACCTCCACTGCTCTCTTTCAAACCACAAATCTTGGGGGATTGAGCACCTTAACATTATGCTTCAATCCCTTCCCTCCAACCTTTCATTGGGCGCCCTCTGCGTCTTCTCCCAGGAGGAACCCAGTCAAGGACCTTCTTCGGCAACCTGTCTCCTGCCATTCTCTGGACATGACCATACCAAATGAGTTGTTTTGTCATAATGTCATGCACGATGGTCTGCTTGGCATCCATGATCTCCCGTACCGTCTCATTCCTGTCAACATTCATCTAATTATTCGAAAACCAGGGAATTTTTATAGAAAACTTTAACCATGACCAAATTAAACAGAATTCACGTCGAAGCTCAAGATTTTTTTGGTTTTTAACTCAATTTCTTTTGATTTTGTTGAAATGACAACACCGCTGTTCGGATCAACATGTCTGCAACGCTAGTGAAAAGCAAATAAACAGCCTCGTATGGTGTATATCGTAAAAGTCACGCTGAGAATGGTCCCTCGTAATCGCGACTGCCGCTGAAGCGCATACTTAATTGCAACTGTAAATCAGCAAAAAATTAAACGCCGTTAAATACGAACCACTTTAGATCTTGTTAAGGAAAAATCCAAGGTTTGGTTAGAGATGTTGTTGATTTCTTCAGCACCCATGATTACATATCATAATTTTTTTTCTTACCTCGACACCTGCTCACGGGAGCCCATATAGATCGTAGAGATTATTATTTGATAGCGCATAAGACAAATTAACAGAAAAATGTTTAAAGTCTATCTTAGTGTGCTTTTGAGTTTTTACGGGAAGTAAGGTTGGGAAACCAATAAGCGGACATACTTTAATCGGAAGCATCACGAATTACACCCTCGGTTTTAATCGAAAGGTCACATACTGAATAACGCCAAGCTGGATTTAAAGTTCAATAAATTCTGTCTGAGGCCCCTAATTGTTCCCTTCATATCTCAGTTTACCTATCCGGATCATTTTCCCTATGAGCTTTAGTCACAGACCTCTGATACGTAGAGACGAATGCTTTTAACTACTTCCTATGTCCATAATGCCTCACTCATCAGCATTTTTTTGCGCTTTCATCGTTTTCCGCAGAAAGTGAACTTACAACTTTACCTAACCATACTTCTGCTGAGGAATTTTCGTCCGAACCTGATGCAGCAACACCTGCCCTTTCAGTCATTATGCCGATTCAGTGTTGCCAACATGTAAAATCCTTCCTTACAATGAACCGTGTCGCATCAAAATCAAACATGTTACAAAAGTATTATAGTATTATTTTAGTGGCAAGGATGAATTTGTCAATCAATCAGAGAAAATTGCGAAAATTCTCTTAGCGATTATCCGTTCACAGTTTCGTTGGTCTACTCATCAAAATCAGTTCCCACTCTCGAGTTTTTGAACTTGGTTATTTTTCCAATTTGAAAGAATTCTACGCTTAAAATTCCTCCCGGAAATGATCTCCGTGCTCAATTTCTCGGAAAGTCACGAAATTTTCTCTCTCCTTTTCCTCTTCTTTTTCTTCCTGCATGTGTCTCGGGCATATGCCTTATTTTTCCAGCCAATATCGTATCAGACACGTGGAAATGCAAAAGGAATACACTTTATATAAATTGACAAAAATGTGTGTTTCCCATCAGACAGTGTCGTCAAAATTTACACGCAAACCACACTCTCATTTTCTGGTGATCGTCGCTTTGGCGGGCATCGAAGCAGTCCCCGCGCACGGAGAAAAAAACTTCGTGCGTGGGACCCGAAGTTTAGGTCGTATGGATCTGTGAAGTTTTCGGATTGAGCATCTGAACACTTTAGGTCCAGCTACTGAGGTTTGGATCACACATCTGAAACTTCATTTCTTACATCTTAAGTACTTCGGTTTCCACATCCGAAAAACTACGGTTCTCACATCTGAAAAACTTTGGTTCTCACATCTGAAGTACTTCAGATGTAAGAACTGGAGTTTCAGATGTGTGATCCGAACCTCAGCAGCTGGACTTAAAGTGTTCAGATGCTCAATCCGAAAACTTCAGAGATCCATATGACCTCAACTTCGGGTCCCAGCCACGAAGTTTTTTTCTCCGTGCGGTAAATCACGGAATTTCGCATTTCAGAACTTCGTGAAGGTCGGGTTGAAGTTGAAGTTATGAAATTTTAAAAGCTCAGGATATTCAACTCGGAACGAAACGCCCTCAATGTAACGATCTGGCGTCCCGGCATCGCGGCCTCATATGACGGTGAAAGTGTTAATCTGCGAACATTTACGTGTAATCAAATGCATTAATTGGCGGAAAACAATGCGAAACGCTTCAAATGAGCTCGCGATCCAGTCGAGCCGAGGAACCCCGATGATGCGACTCGGCGTTTCGCGTTTCGGGGAGGATCGCGGAAGGAGAGCCTGCTCCGTCGTCGTGGAACTTGGAAGTCGCGCGAGGGAAAAAAATTCGATCGAAACGTCACGTTTGCCCCGGCCGGCCACCTTTCTCCGCCACCGGAATGAAGCTTATCTGCTCCTCCGAGATGTTGATAATTATGTTGATTAATAAACGCCGCACATTGGACCGAGTCAACACACTGAAAAAAGATTCTCGGCGTTTTACCAAGGTCCGTTGGTACCTTTACCATCTCACTTTTTTACCAATTATTGGTAATTTCACCAAGACAGACTGGTAAGCTTACCTAAAAACCGGTATTTGCACTGTTTTTTTTCCAGATAAGAATACCACTTTTATTGGTGATCCATTCCCGGTAACTTTGCCATTTTATCTCGGTAATTCTACCACAGTCGATAAAAAATATTGGCGTTTTTACTAAGGTCAAGTAAAATCACCGAGAAAGTTCAATAATTTTACCGAGATTTCTCGGTAAAATTACCAATTCCATAAATGTTAATTTTACCAAGAAAAAACTGGGATCAAATAGAACTCTGAATTCTTGGTAATTTTACCCTTTTCTTAGTATATACACCGAGATTTTTTTTCAGTGTAGGAGGAGTCGGACAAACTATGGGAACTTTGAAGGCTACTATTGCGTCGAAAATATGAGGAAAAAAATATTATAAAATGATCCATTGCTTTTTACGTTGAATTTTCCCACAGGATCACCCCTTGATATTGAACTTGTGACGAAAAAAACATCACAATTTGAAATTTTAGCCAAGAATTCCATGCCCGACCTCGTCTATCAGGTCGATCCACCGTGCGCCGCGCAATGCGAAAGTCAATGCACTCCGGTGTTTTTCTACTTTTTTCTCTATTTTTTCCGCAGCTGATGTGAGTATGGTCAGTGATGAGTGCAGCGACCGATAGCGGTCTAGGGATCGCAACGGTTTTCTAGGAATCGGAATACTTTCCGCAGAAACTACGTTTGAAATAAAATTGAGTGCACGTCAAATTAATCCGCTATTTTGAAAAGAGTCGCTCAAAATCCGACTGTCTAAAGCTCCAAATAAAAGCTTCAAAAAAGGCTTTCAAAAGCTCCTGAAGAGGAAGTAAGTCAGGTCGGCTTTTCCATCCATTGAACTTCTGCCAAGTTTACACCGAAGATGTGCTTACATGCAAAAAAGTCCAAAAAATGCAATAAAAACGATTAAAAAAAAATTGGACTTTCGTCCTTTTAAAAATAGAGGATTCTCATAAGGTTATGCACTTTTAGACTTGTGATGTAAGATCGTCTGACTTCACTTTTACATTCGGAGTAAACTCAAGAAGTAGGTTGGCGGATCTTTTGTCGAATTCTCAAGTGGGGAGACTTATTTGGCGTACAGAGTCTACTGAAATTAAGACGGGGACTAGTCGGGAAACGTAAATTTTGCCTGCATTTAATGCACGCAGGCCGTTTCCAGAACGAAATTATCTATTGGAAGAGGAATATTAAAATCCAGCGTGCATTTCTGCCCGCCAATCACGTCATCAATCACTCATAAATTAAATGATTTATGTTTTTCTCTCTTCTCAGGAGGATACTAATAAAATTCGTTTAAATTGTCAAATGTCAAGTCTGGAAACTTTAAAAAACAAATGGCTTAAAATCACGAATTCACCTTTCCAACTCATGAGATCGCCAGGCAAAATTCCAATGCGTCATAGCGGAAATCGGTCGTCCCCGCGGAATATATTCATCGGCCTACTCGCAGTAATTCCATTTAGAGACAATAGTTTTCAATTTTCCAAGCGCAGATCGGTCGATGATCTTGATCATCGATAAAACATCAGGGTTGCCACCATTTGCATTAAGATTCGCACCCGTCATACGGGCCCACTACTTTTGATGTCGGTTTGCGGCTAAAAATATGGGTTTTCCCTGTAACCAGTGGCGAGGTGTGAATGATCGATTGTCGATATTTTCCCATTTGAAGCTGAGGTAAAGAATCGACTATTAAGGCACACCCTGTTTATCGATCATTTTCCATGGGTTTAAATGACAGATAATCGATGTATCGCAAAACACGCCACGCCACTGCATGTAACCTCGTTGATAATGTTCTAGTCGCGTGGCCTAAGGCTGTGCTTGATCCGAGAGTCGTCAGCATGAAGGACTATTAATACATCAATAGACGCGTAAAACGCCACTGAAATGTATTGAAGAACGAATTTAAAATGAGGGGGAGACATAGAGTCTATATATTTTATATCTGTGAGGATAGCTGGAAAAATATCGCACCGGAAATTCCGAAGGCAAGGATTATGTAACTCGACTTTTTTTCTTCTGCTCAAATTGAGTCACTCTATAGTTTTCGTCGTCTCTAATTGGGCGCGACAATCTCGCCTATCTCGTGGAAAAAATTGTTGCATGAAAACTTCATGATGGAAAGGTCCTAATTTATTTCCTTGACAGATTCATTTAGTTTGTTTGTTTTTTAATTAGTACATTTAACAGGATGACTCTTGTTCTTCATCTCTCTCTCAGTACAGTGTGGATTCAAATACTCTGCACAATTAATACGCCTCGCAAATATCTCCACCAGAGGAGGTTGTTAGTATGGATAAAGAGATGAAATCAAGACCTTAGTGTAAATTACGGAGTGGCTTCTTACCTGATCATGGCTTCTTACCTGAGATCATCAACATTTTGAAGAATCATTCGCTCTTTGATTCCTGAAATGAATCAGCTTTTACCGTGAGGCTATGCTCATCTCCGTATTATATCCATATAGTAAAAATCTGTAATTTTGTGACCCATAGAAAGCGAAAGACCCTATATCGTCCCTCTATTGGCTAGTATCATAAGTATAGTTATTGGATCGCCAACTCCTGCGGAATACTCTGCACTCCAAAATCGACGTCCCAGTAGTCTAAAGCTGTGTTTTTAATGTGGTCCATGCAATTTCTGAGGTTTTCGAAGACTTTAACGCGCTAAAAGTATTGACATTTCGCATCACTCCTCCTCAGTTACGAGACGGTGTTCACGGGTCAGGAGAACCGGGAACGTCAGGGAATTTCATCTGGAAATTCAGGGGAAAATTATGGAATTGTATATGGAATATACTTGAAATTGGAAGAATCTTGAAATTAAAAACCGAGACACATCAGCGCTGCCCATATAATCAGAGTGAACGTAGGCTAAAATCTCTGAGATACTCTCTGAATAGTGAGCAGAAGAATGAATTTCAACGAGGAATTTCACTTCAATTGTAATTAATTGAATGATATAATCCTGAAAAAAGGTGGCTTTTATTTTCCTATCACTCACACTGGAAAAAAAAAACACATTGGATCTGGAGTCCAGACTCTTGAAAACATCGACAAGATAAAATGCTCTTGATTCAATCGGATTTAAGCTTAAATCAAGAACCCAGCCTCTTAATTTGAGCGGATTTCCTTTTGATTTAAGCTTATATCTAATTGAATCAAGAGTATTTTTTCTTTTCTTTTTCATCTCTTTTTTCTTCTGATGTTTTCAAGAGTCTGACCTCTAGATCCAATGTGTTTTTTTTTTCCAGTGTACAGTGGAATCAATGCCAAACAGTGTTTACTTTCCACTCTACCCGTGCAAACTGTTGATGCGAAAAAGCAGTGAATTTACATCAGCTTTGTCACAGGAACCCTGGAAAAGTCAGGATTTTTTCCCTCCCGGGTCTGCTGTCACCCTTTCGGTTCGCCCCTGACAATCCAACGATGCAGCGAGGCAGTGGCAAAGCGTGAATGATCGATTATAGATATTTCCCTGTTTGATGCTGTGGTGAAGAATCGACTATTAAGATGTTCGTTGTGAACACGCTGTTTATCGATCCTTTCCCATAGGTTTAAATGGCAGATCAATCGATACGTCGCCAAGCACGACTATCTCTCGCCGTGATGCTGAAATCCTCTCGCCTCGCAACTGTCGCGTCGAGTTATACCCGAATTCAAGACATCTCCGCGCCAGGCGCCAAAGGCCGGTCCACGATGTCACTTCGCCTCGACCTCTGTTGCCAAATCTCTTCCATCCGTGCCTAAAACAACGGGAAAATGCGTGAATTACGAGCGGTTTGGCAATGTGGAGGCTCGCCACTTGTAAGTTCAAAGCGGTCGACCTCTGCATCGCGACGGTCGGGATCCTAATCTGCGTGAATCAGAATCGAATCAGCCTGGTCTCTGCCCTATAACTGGCCGTTGCCAACTTTTTCCCACTGTTTTATAAGACGATTGTTCGTTTTCTCCATTCTGGTTTACTGGTTTTCTCGAGGAACGGGATGGCAAGTTTTTGAAAATCTAGCTGCGTGTCTACTAGTCCGAAATTTCTGGAAAGTCTGGAAATAGTTCTGATTTTTTATGGGCAGTCCGGAAGTACTGAAAAAGTGCGAAAACTCCGCAAGATGTTCCTGAATTTTTTTTCCATTATTTTGTAATTTCGTCGCAATGTGTGTGAGAAGTTCAAAATTCGAAATTTTTTGAATTTATTCAAATGCAGGTTCTTTAAAAGTAATGCATCTTTCTGTCAAGGAGGTACTGAGTTTCTTGGGAATGTACTGAAGAAGTACTGTAAAAGGACTGATTCATTGCCAGCCTGTTTTAGTAGACACCCTGAGTTAGAGAAAAACCTGGAAACGCCGCTCGTGTGAGAATTGGAGAAGACCGTTAAACTTATAGAAGACTTTGTTTTTTTTACTCATTTGGATCAATTTTGAGAAGGAAACTGTGAAGCATATTGATTCCTGTGCCGGAAGCCTTACAAGCGCGCTGCTAATTGGGGATGAAACTATCAAACGCACTCCTTTTAAGGAAGGAAACCGCTAGGCACGTTGTTCTATGTAGAGGCACAAATTTAGTAATGCATCAAATTTTGGGGAAGGAACATTAAAATTGGGGAAGGCCAAGAACTCTTGCATCCCTGCCCCAGGGTTACATAATATAATCAGAAATCCAGTAGAGGCGCACTTTATTCTTTCCGTGCACAGAAATAAAAAATAAAAAATCTACAATAACAGTTGTTGCTCTCAAATTTATCTGGTGATCCCTGGCTTCGCTCTCCCTGCAATAACATTTGCATTGCCAGGATTTGTAGATAATTGCGTGGGCAGTCAAGCCATGCAGCATCTAGGGATCACGATACAAATTTTCAACAGCTCATCCTTCGTTGTGTACATTTTGAAGCGTAATCATGCCCTTACGTCAGCTGATCGATGTATTTAAGCTCTTTTACCGCTCCTCCACCGATGCCTGAACTTTAACTTTTCGGTAAACGCAAAGGGTCACCTACGGTGATTAAAGCCACAGCACATCTGTTTCGCTCGGTCGAAATGCTTGACATCCAAGTCCATCAACGTAATTGATCTCGGAGCCCGTGCGCCGCGACAGGTTCGAAACACTCAAAATCTTGTCGCACGCCCGAACGAACTGAGCCGCAATTATTTAATTACCGAGCTTGCGCAACTTTAAGTGGCCCTGCCTTCCATCGCGTCGTTTTTGGGAGGTCGGAACACCACTTAAAGACCCGACGGCCATAAATGAACGAAAATACAGTCTGGCGAGTACGAAAGCGTCCGGGGTTTTGGTCGTCCACGCAAGGTGGACAAGGCGGAGAGATAATCAACTTTGAGTACCCGGGTTGCAAGTTTTGTGACATTTTAGAATTTTTTGACTCGGGTATTAGCTTCCAAAAACCCTTCGAATGGCGCGGCATTAACCCTTAGCAATTTTTTTTGTACTTGGCAGGGTTTCCGGAGGCAAACTATGAGAATCCTCTGCAAGGATCCAATTTCATGGTGATTTTGGTTTAATTTTACCAAATTTTTCTGATTCGTTGTTGGAAACCTTCTTTCCGCAAAATAAGTTTAACGAAAGTACACGCTCCTCCCCTATTGAAGCTCTTAAAATTGACAAAACGCTCAGCTCCGTTTGCACCGTTTCAGTCTTGGCGAGCAGTTTGAAGCAGGGTGCAGATTCGGTCATATCATTGGTCCGCGTGCATGCCCATGGCATGTCCAGGGGCTCAAACGGACTAATAAAAATCCAGTCCGACCGAATCGAAATTTATTTATTTTTTTTTTGCAAAGACCGAAACGGTGCGTACGTAAGTGAGGGTTGTGTCAATTTCAAGTGCTTGACTAGGGGAAAAGCGTATTTTCGTTTAAATTATCTCGTTTTTCCCCCTTTTTTTTGAAAGCTCCCCTCATTACACTTATCAAATTATTCATTACTTCTTATTAGCCCTCAGGTAGAAAACGTTACTGTGGTTTTTTTCCCGATTTTTTCGATTTTTCGTGAATCTTTGACGTTTTTCGGTTTTTCCTAACCCTCACAACCCCTAGTACACACGGCATGGTGATAAGAGGCAGTAGGGTAACCATTGAGGTGAAGTCTAAGGAGTTGCAGGGCTAAAGACTGAACTGTTCAGAAAACTAAATCATTTTTTTCAAAGTATACATCATGCTGAATAACCACGATTTCTTCGCGATAAACTTGCGAACCCGTCTTCGCGTCGACGTCAGTTAGTCCATTTCAAAAATAGAAGTCGTCCTCTCTCGCTGTCTACAGCATAGAGCTATCAGTAACTTTTATTGCTTTACAATCAGACTGCTGTCAAGAATCGCGAGGGTAAATACCTCCTTATCGTGTGAACTCACTCAATTGAGATCGGTCTGGGTTAAAGGTTATCGTCTATTTTATGGGTAACATATTGTGAGCCGCATGTATTCCGGGACCGATCACCAACCGAAAGTCGAGATGCACTTATACGGTTCGTTCTGACGCCTCACTGCACCATGCACTAAAAAACTTACTTCGTAGAAAAATTGCATTCCTGGATACAGTGGGAAATAAGTTTGAACGTAGCCGTTGAATCCCACAAAGATTATAATCATAATTAAACGCGGAATAATAATACCTGATTAGTGCAAGTCTCACGATGGGTGGGGATATTGTGACTTCCCGTGCATCCGTCGGCTCTCAAAACTACGCTTTTAGAAATTGCTGAAACTATCGTAACTTTTCTTTTGTTCGACATTTTGGGAAATTGTTCATGGAGATGAAAAGGAGATGATGGCAGTTACTTTGTAACATAGGTTGCTATGGTATGGCGTCATTATCTCTTAAAAATCCGAAATTCCAAGCATAAAGAGCGAATCGTAACTTCCTTTTTTTGGCGTGATTTAACTTACGTCATAAAAGGTTTTTAAATTGTGCCTTTTTTATAAAAAGCACACGATTTTTGAGGAAATCGATAGAAAAATTCCGTACCCTTTCGCGTCGTCATCTCCTTTCTAAGATGAGCGATTTGTCATAAGTTTACAAGTGTAATCTTAGCAACATCCGATAACGCTTACCAAAATTTTAATTTCTATTCTTTACTTGTACATTAACATAAACCTATACAACCATCAAACAAATATTGATGTTTTTCTGCCGAACGGACCCCTGTGCGTTAAGACACGAGCCCTGAGACCCACACTGAAAAAAATTCTCGGCGTTTTTACCAAGGTCCGTTGGTACCTTTACCATCTCACTTTTTTTACCACTTATTGGTAATTTTACCAAGACAGGCTTGTAAGTTTACCTATAAACCGGCATTTTTACTGTTTTTTCCAGGTAAGAATACCACTTTTATTGGTAATCAATTCCCGGTAACTTTGCCATTTTATCTCGGTAATTCTACCACAGTCGATAAAAAATATTGGCGTTTTTACCAAGGTCCAGTAAAATTACCGAGAAAGTTCAATAATTTTACCGAGATTTCTTGGTAAAATTACCAATTCCATACATGGTAATTTTACCAAGAAAAAACTGGGATCGAATAGAACCCTGGATTCTTGGTAATTTTACCATTTTCTTAGTAAATACACCGAGATTTTTTTTTTTCAGTGCGTACCCTTTCACGTCATCATCTTCTTTCTAAGATGAGCGATTTGTCATAAGTGTAAGTGTACAATCTTAGCAACATCCGATAACGCTTACCAAAATTTGAATTTCTATTCTTTACTTCTACATTTACATAAACCTACAACCATCAAACAAATATTGATGTTTTTCTGCCGAACGGACCCTTGTGCGTTAAGACACGAGCCCTCCTAAGACCCATAAGAATATATGCATGACAAGGCCCACGTCATAATGCACATAGTTCCGTTTGGCAGATACACGTCCATGTACTGAACCGAGAAGCTCAATCGGCAACGTGATATCTCATTGCATGCAGTGGCGTGGCGTGAAGGATCGACTATCGATATTTCTCCCTTTGAAGCTGTAGTAAAGAATCGATTATCAAGGTGTTCATTGCGAACACCTTGATAATCGATCCTTTTCCATAGATTTAAATGGTAGATAAATCGATATATCTCAAAGCACGCCACGCCACTGATTGCATGCCACGCGATGCTGCAATCCTCCATCGCGTTTGTGTCCCCCTCAGATTTCGGCGGTGGCATCAGGTGTTTACGTTTCGGGGCGACGCGCCCGCCCGGTGTTGCTCAAGCGGGGATGCCCAATTCGGGTGGGCGCCGCGACGCGGCCGTGCCCCTTGCCCCGACACCACCCCCCCCGCTCCCCGCGGAGAGGTCCATCGGAGGTTGAGGCCCATCATGCATCACGCGTCGGTCGTAATTAACGTGGTCGTTAGCCACGCACCTGCCCGTGTCCATGGGTCACCGGGTCATCACGGCCTGCGCGTGTAGTAAAAAATTAAGCGACACAAATCTCAACTATACCGAAATAATATGAAATGGACCGCATTTTGCAATTTGGAACTATAAATTGGACTACATTTTGCAATTTGGAACTATTAATTCTAGCCCGGTTTAATAACAACGTATGTGCCATTAGTTTCCCTATGCACTTAAGTGTTTTTCTAGAAGAGCCAGAATTTATAGTTCCATATTGCAAAATCCAGTTCAATTCTGGCTCATAAGAAAAAACACTTGTGTGCATTGGGAAACTAATGGCACATACGTTGTTTTTAATCCGGGATAGAGTTTATAGTTCCTTATTGCAAAATGTAGTCCAAAGTATATGATTCAGGTAAATGAACCGCGTTTAACACACTGGAAAAAAAACACATTGGATCTAGAGTCCAGACTCTTAGAAACATCGACAAGAAAAAATACTCTTGATTCAATCAGATTTAAGCTTAAATCAAGAACCAAGCCTCTTAATTTTAGCGGATTTCCTTTTGATTCAAGCTTAAATCTGATTGAATCAAGAGTCCTTTTTCTTGTCAATGTTTTCAAGAGTCTAGACTCTAAATCCAATGTGTTTTTTTTTCCAGTTCAGAAAAGAATCAAGCCACATCAGCTATTGCCAAATTTGACTGGGCAATTTAATTTTTTACAGACAGTTCTCAGACAGACAGACTCCTTGTTTTGAAAAGAATTTCATTACCTCGTCCCGTAGTGTCAGAGATATCCGGGAAAACTCTCAAAATTCAGGAAATCACTCGACCTACCCCAACGTCCAAAGCGTGGATTTTTGTCGCTCCTTCCTTTTCGAATCTTGAGCTAGGAAAAAAGGGGGAAAAGAAGGACGCAAGAGGTAGTTTTTGTGGTGACAGCACGAGGCTGTCAAAGCGACGGAGAGTTCTCGATCGAAAAACAATGCCTGGACTTCTGTGATGAAATAGGACGATCTTGAGGTCAGGCGCTGTCACTTAATTTATCCTTCCTGACGCAATTAAGCCCAAAAACGAACACTCCGAAAGAACTCGCCTCGAAGTTCCTCGAAGTCAGCAGTTGATCGCTGATTAGTGACCACTGATTACTTGACGACACACAGCTTCGGGTGTTAAATAACTCAAGCGCGGTTTTTTTCGCGTTGTCGCTTGCTTCCCACGCTCTATCTCCCGTCCTTACGTTTGTTTTTTCGTCTATTTTTTGTCTTGCATTTATTTGTTTATCTCGTTTTTTTCGTATTTAAATTATGTTTGTTAAAATACTTGCCCTTTGAAGTGGTCATCATGCAAAGATCTTTCATATGATATGAGGGAGTAAATCGAAGTTTAACACCCATCGATGTCGAGTATAATGCGCCATAGGCAGTGGGATTGCGAGACAAATTCAGTGCCATTCATACAACTTATTTACCGTGGCAAGCCGTCAATCCGCCATGTATTCCCTTCATTTTTGTAGAATAATGCATTACCCGGAATCGTCCAAACTTATCATATTTTTCAGTTGTTTTGAGAAAATTTGCTCTCAAATTTGAGGCAATTATGGAGGGGATATTTCAATTTATCCATGAGAGTCCACCTCTTCATCAAGTCAAACTTCTCATGCAAATATAGGGAGCAAATACATTACCAGGGTTTCGACTTTGTTTAGGGACTTCAAAACTGGAGACATGGCAACCCTGCTTCCTTTGCTATCTACCTTTGCATGGAAAGTTAGACTGAATATAGAGGTACACCCTCAGGATAGCGTTGTGTCCCTTCCTTTGCACGAAAAGTTTGACTGGATATAGAGGTGGAGTCTCAGGATAGCGTTGTAGGATATCCCTTCAATGACGGCAATCCTGCTTCCTTTGCTACCTACCTTTGCATGGAAAGATAGACTAGATATAGAGGTACACCCTCAGGATAGCGTTGTGCCCCTTCCTTCGCACGAAAAGTTTGACCGGATATAGAGGTGGAGTCTCAGGGTAGCGTTTTAGGATATCCCTTTCCGTGACAGCCTCAACTCGGGGAGCTTATTCAGTGGCACCATTGTGTTTCTCGCGAAATGTTACATATGCGGGAACAAGTACTTAAATCACAAATACCTGATACATGCAAGAGCCCCATTCTAGGCTCGTGCAGATAGAGGAAAGTCCAATTTTTAAGACGTTTACATGTCTTTATAAATTACCGAGTATTCTCGATTTTAGCACGTACAACTCTTCGAAAAATTATGTCTCAAACCCTAATTCCGCAGCATGTCTTGGACGAACCGGTTCCACGGACAACTTCGCAAGTGCCGAGCACACTGCACAGCTGCAGTGCCTGAGGTCAGGGCAGGAAGATCAGCTTTCGTCCGGATGACAATAGGCGGCTAATCACTCAATCAGTCGGATTCAGTCAGTCAGCAATCAGCAGCGATTCTGCGGCCCATCGGGAGGCCCACGGCCCCGCGGCCGGCACAAAGCCCCGCTCCGCTCGCGGCCGGAAGATCAGCCACCGCTCTGGCACTCTCCCGAGGAAGCCGACCTGCCCGCGCACAGTGGATCGAGTCAATAGGAGAGGTCGGACAAAATTTGGAAACTTTAAACGCGTATAAGTCCGTTTTTACAGCACTTAGAGGCTCTAGCAGTGGATCCATTGGTCTCCTCGTGCAATTATCTTTCAAAAGAACCCTTTAAAATTTAAAATGTGACGAATTAAACATCAAAATTTGCAGTCTTATTCAAAAAATTCATGTCCGACCTCTCTGATTGACTCGATCCACTGTGCCGCGTCCGCCGACGGAAAGACGACTCTGCCATCCACGGAGGCGTGTGTGGGAATTTCGGGGGGCGTCCGCGCTGATCGCTGGCTATAAAATCAGACGCGCAGACACCGTTGTTGCCGAGGCTCTATGGCTGTTTTTTTTTTTCTCTCTCTCTTCCCTCCTTCTTTTTTTCCTTCATTGTGAAGCCTCGTGTTTGCGTCCAGGACCGGGACCGGGATTGAAATTTACAAGAACCCGATTTTTTCTGAAAAATGAAGCGTCGTTTCCCGGACGAAGGAAGTAACGCCATTCCATGGTAGCAAAATTGGTTCAAACAATATAATTCGTACAGAAATATGACTGTGTAGCGTCTGTCCAAAATCTCTATCCCTCTCTTCTAAATGGGACAAGAGTTATATCTATGCAGATTAGCATGGTTAAATCGACTGCGGCCACCTTAAAATGCCTAGAAATTATGGAATTTCAACCTCTTTTTCTTTGTTTTTCTAGGATGACAATACTTATCCTACCTGCAGGGGTAGCTAAAAAGTAAAAAAAAAAAAAAAAAAAAAAAAAAAAAAAAACCTATTTTTTGGATGCTTACGGAGCTTTTTCAAATGAGAAAGCATATTCCTGATGTTCCTTGTTTGTCAAAAGACTTGGCTCCTTCTTGTTTTACTCGATCCAGATCATTAGGAAACGATAAATGTCGGACAAAATAAGGGAGTTCATCCAATGATTGACGCTGAAAACTGGGAATTTCGATGTCCTTTCATTATTTCCGCTCCGAGATCATCATATGTGTAAACTTGGCTGTCCGCGTCCGCTGCACGTTTAACCATCAAGCCGACGATGAAAAAAAAATCAATAGTCTTTAAATCCATCCATTGGTTTTTTGCGGGTTTTTTCCTGGACAAACTAGGGGAGCTTAAGAGGACCCTCGTCGTTTCATTTGAGAATCTGCCCCTTGAAATTCACGGAAAGTTCAGGGCATGAAAAGACAAATAATTCCAATAAAGTGGCGCAACCAACGTGTTAATGAACCATGCATAACTTGAGATAAACACACCTTTGTGTTCAATTTTTTTGGCGACGCATTGAATCAGCTCCTTTAAGTGGAACCTGGTCCAAATTAAGGCTTGCCCCAAAGCTGTTTCATCGGCCATCCTGCCGTGATTAGGAAGAACGCCGCTTAAACACTTGGACGTAGTCAAACTTACCTCAATGAAATATTCATTTTTTTCTTGAAATTTACGAATATTTTACCTCGAAACACTCGGATACTTCAGATCCAAGCGCGATTAAAATTCTTCGAAAAGTCAAAAGTAAACTATCAAAAATTATCCCCGTAACCCCCTATTTTATCAGAAGGAAAGTATCAACCTTTGGAGGCTCTTACACTGAAAAAAATTCTCGGCGTTTTTACCACGGCCCGTTGGTACTTTTACCATCTCACTTTTTTTTACCAATTTTTGGTCATTTTACCAAGACCGACTGGTAAGCTTACCTAAAAACCGGTATTTTTACTTTTTTTTTCAGGTAAGAATACCACTTTTATTGGTAATCAATTCCCGGTAACTTTGCCGTTTTATCTCGGTAATTCTACCACAGTCGATAAAAAATATTGGCGGTTTTACCAAGGTCCAGTAAAATTACCGAGAAAGTTCAATAATTTTATCAAGATTTCTCGGTAAAATTACCAATTCCATAAATGGTAATTTTACCAAGAAAAAAACCGGGATCAAATAGAACCCTGAATTCTTGGTAATTTTACCCTTTTCTTAGTAAATACACCGAGATTTTTTTTTCAGTGTACGTTGTTCTCGCCCGAATTTCCAGACGGAGGAACCGGCAACGCCTGGAGGAGGAACCGCGCGACTCGTAAGTCCCGGGTCACACGCCGCGCCGGGTGCCGGGATTAGCGGCCACTTTCACTGCAGCCGATTTTTTTCGGCGTTTACCCCCCTCCCCCCTCCCCCCGGTAATCCCCCCTCAGCCCCCCTCCTGGGTCAGCGTCTCTTGTTCGCTTGCCGTTTGTAACCGATATCGAATTTCGGGGGGGCTTGCTCGAGTCGAACCCGAGCGCCAGACGCCGCACAATGGGATCCAGTCAATACGAGAGGTCGGTTAAAATTCGGAAACTTTAAAAGCTCGTAACTCCGTTTATACGAAACTTTGAGGCCCGAAAGTGGTTCCATTGGTGTTCTCGTGAAATTTTCTTCAAGAAGCACCCCTTAAAATCTAAAATGCAACGAAATGAACATCGAAATTTGCAGTCTTAGTCAAAAATTTCATGTCCGACCTCTCCGACTGACTCGGTCCACCGTGCGCCGGACGCGGACGTCCGAGGTTCGACTCCCGATTTGGAAGCGCGTTGCGTGATCGGCGCCCGCTTTCGCGTATCAGTCGAAAGGTCGAAGGAACTTTTTTCCGAAGACATGTAAGAGATTTGAAGACGAGTATTGAAACGATTATCGGACAAATTAAGCAAATTACCAACACTCATATGGGCAGATTTTAACGGTATGAAACCATCTTCTATACTATAAGCTCCGAGACCTCCTAATTTTGCGAAACTGGTAACGCTTAGTTCCAGCGTTCTACCAAGCCGATTTTTATGATTTTTGCGGCTATCGACGGGCAATTGTCTCTAGATAAGCCAACTCTTTTCAGATTTTCAAAATATGGCCTAGGTTTTTTTATATTACGTGGTAAAGTTGCGAATTCTCCCATTTAAACAATGTAAATTTATACTTTTTGTCATAGTTCGTTTGAGCGTTCTACCGGGCCGATTTCCATGATTTTTGCGTAAATCGAGAGGTAATAGGCCCTAGATGAGCCCGCTGTAATCAGATTTTGGAAAAAGGACCCAGGTTTTTTTAAAATCACGTTATAAAAGTGAGTGAGTTTACAGAATGCTCCGGTACTGCTACCGCTATGCGCGGGAGGATGCGCAGTGGTCGAGGAGGTTGCGCAGTAGCTGTGTAGCCTGCGCATCAGCTCTACACTTATCTACACTAGATTCGCAGCGGAGACCTAACGTCGAGCGGAGGCCGAGTCGTCTAAGACGTCGAAGGTGTCCACTTTAAACTCGGTGTGGGTTCGATCCCCGACTAAAGCATAGTCTTAATTATTACCTGACTATCATTGTTCATTGTTTTACTGCAATATTTCATCAAGCAGTCACTCCAAAACGCGTCCTTTTAATTTTAAAGTAATTTTAAGTGAAGTTTAAAATTAAAGTATATCTCATATCGTAATTTTTTAAAGGGAAAATAAAACTAAAACTGATAGGAGGGTAAAAATAGGGCCGCGAAGCGGCCCATTGATGGTGCGGAGCGCCTTCGGGGGGTTGGGCCGCGTAGCGGCCAGGGGGCGTAGCCCCCTAGTGTTGTACTATTCATACAAAAAATGAGCTGAGGATGCTTTGAGCTTGTTAACCAGCACTGGGTAGTCCGCCCCCTGGCTGCTTCGTGGCCCAACTCCTAGAGATTTGCTTCACTGCCATGCCAGTCTGATGAGAATTATCGAGGTAGTTATAGAAGAAAAACAATTCAGCAAACAATTTGAAAACACAATGGCATGATTATGAAAAGAGGATTGAACAGTTTGACTACGACTCCGATAAGGCACTAATATTTTAGGCCCTCTTCGTATCAAAGTGAATAGGAATAAGTATTATCCCAGTTTTTTCTTCCATCAAAGAATAAATTTTACTAACACGATTTTCTGTTTGAAATCCATTTCACCATTTTCCATTTTCCGATTTAGAATTGGAATTATCCGAGGATACAAGTATCCTGCGTAACTTCCTCTAGGCTCCTCAGTCGACAGAGAAAAACATCACAAACGAAGTAACGCTGTATCAATCAAATAATGAGAACCCTTTCCAAAAGATAAATTCCGCATTTAGTCAAATAGCCAAAAACAATGGAAGAATGTTCCAAGTTGGGTTTGAACCTGACATACAATTATTTTAACTCCGCGGAGGGCCGGGTTGCATACGCTCGATTTTGCAGGCGAAATTTTAGATCCGCCTCCCATTCTCGCAACAAGGGCACATATGCAATTTGCGTTTTCCTCGAGCGTGACGTCTATTTCAGTCAATATTTGGACGCTCCTGTCACACAGATCAATAACGCGATTCTAACAAACTGAGATGCTCTCCGGATGACAAATTTGACGAAATTTGAATCATGTCCTGAGCGTAAAATAATTGAAGAATATACAAAGTAGAGATTTGATACAAGATGCAACTATTTTAACGCGTACTTTGAGAGAACATGCCCTTCCCATGCTTTAAAAAATCAGATGCGCTTTTTACACCAATGTGTTTTGAGTTTCAGCTTATACTCATATCAGCAAAGAATGATGAGATTCGTTCAAACGCTAAGTTTCTAAGCTCAACTCTGATGGAATATCGCTGATTTAGAAAGACGCCCTATTACGTCATCCACCGCAGTGTTGCACACCATAAAAAAAATCAACCGACAGCTTGTGTCACCACATATTTTTTCTTCCCATCTTAATATAAGATTTTGGTTACTTTTCCTCACTGCGTACGTGAAATTTTGATAAGAGAATGGGATTGCCAACGAACAATACCGTCTATCTCCAAACGGACGATGTTGCAGAACGACGAGAAAACTTCTCATTTTTTGTAATTTTAAGCTTAATTTTGCAATTTTTTCATACATTACAGCGTCATTGAAGCGCTCCACTACAGAATTGGACAAAACTTAAGACAACAGCTTGCGTATCTCATACTGATGAATACAGCAAAGTCGCTAATTCATTTTTGCCAAAATTGCTAAACTCTTAGGCGGTATTCTTCGCTGCGGTATATGCTTTCCAGTGCTTCAACTCGGCGCAACATAAGGGCGTAACTACACTTAGAGATGAGCCCCGAAAAGCATTCATTTATATGGACGACAGGACTCATCGCCCAGTGTAGTTACGTCCTTACGTCAGGAAGGCGACGAACTCTGCCATGATAGCGAAGAGAGCCGTAAGTGCAAAAATGAAGTTCTGAGAAAACGGGCTCAGAAGCTTCTGAGTGCAACATTTTATTGAAAGAAGCCTCCGTTCTTTGTCAAATTGCCACTATTCGTCCGGAAGACTCCTAGAAATCATTTGGGGGATTAAAACTCGACCGATTTTATATTCAAGTACATGAGAAAGGTAAAATTCAGTTTCGTGTTAGGTTATTGTTAGGCAAGACAGCCGTAAGTGCTATCTTCAACATGCTTTCGTGGTTGCGTTTTGGACGCACAACAAACACATTTTCAGGTTAGAAATTGGCAGAAGAGGGCGGCACTTTACTGGAAAGCACTGTTTTTATTGGCTCTCATGCACCTGCGGCTGTCTGGAAAATAACTATGTCATTTTTTGTGCACTTACGGCTTTCTCATACGTCTCGTCTTCATTAATTAGAATGAATTTTGCTGTTTTAGCTGTCTCAGTAATTTCATCTTAAAGAGTTTAGACGAATTTTGAAGAAAACTCGATTTCGAAAATGTTGCACTTACGGCTCTCTTCGCTACGACGGCAGAACTCTTACCCTGCCGATTGTCGCCTCCCCCGTAACGTAGCGCCCTTGAACGGAAAGATTACATCTCCTACACGACTTACTGCGTGAATAAATAAGACCGTCCGACATGTTCTCAGCGGCAAATGACCCGCGCGCAAGATGAGCGTTCGAGTGAGGTCAAGACGTAACCCCGAAAGGACCCGAGCGCGCGCGGCGTGTTAAGAAACGTCGCCGAGTATCCGTCATTGAAATGGCACGATTGACCGCTAATGCAGTGCCACAGGACCCCTAGGCTCGACTCCCACACAGCCCGATCGGAAATAGCCGGCCGTTCCGCAAATCGGACACAATTGATGTACTAACATTAGCACTCTTAAGCAGGCCTTGCTTTCTCCGCGAGAAAACCGGCTGTATTTACTGCCGTGCTAAAGGCAAAACGCCGCATGGGCCTTCGAACGTTGCCGAGTGGGACTGTTGCACACAAGAGATCCAGCCGGCTGAATGTACATATGAGGACTTATCTGTAACAATAGCAGATGTGAAAAATTACCTTTTCGAAATACATGAAAAAAACTGTTTTGGCATCGAGAAAATTTTGAGAAAATACTTGAGATGTGATCTTCGAGATCTGTACATTATGCCAGAGCCAAACATATTAAATTTGTGTGTGCACAAATCAGTTTTTTAAGCGTATTTCGAAAAGGTAATTTTTCACATCCGCTATTGTTACAGATAAGTCCTCATATACTTTTATCGATACGATCGCAAGGAACCCTCATCAGGAAGGTAAACGTCCATTCCTCTTGGTGCATTGTTAGTACCTGTGGAACTAAATTCATTGTAAGCTAACTAGAATTCCTCCAAAAAGAGACGGGCACTCAGTGACGGTAGAGCAGATCTCTCTGAGGATTGTGGTGTCTGCGCGCAGTTTTCGGAAACCACCTTGGTTGACGCATAACCCCCCTAAAAAAAAGAAAAAAGAAAAAAAAAACGTTTCTAAAGAACGATCCGATAGTCGAACAATCAACTGATGATTCCCGGATTTCAGGCAGGGATGGACCAGCAGCGCTCAGGGGCGGGTGCTAAGATAAATAACCTTAAAAGATCTCTCAACTGGCCCGGGCTACTACCCCGGCACCCTCCCTGGCCGATCAAGCCTAATACAATTTAAGGAATTCCCGAGTATATCACGTCACGCTTTGGTCCTTCATGTATTTATGCACAAAATTTGACCACCAGAATTAATCGAAGGGTTTGTTACCTCGCACTCCACTTCCCATTGCAGCCCAACTTTTATGCTATTTTTACTTTCTATGCCTCTCCTCTTCCGATAAAACACAGATTTTTAAGGAAAAATTCGGATTTTTTCCCGCCAGACCTCCAAGATAATTTTAATTGTGATTCTGTCAAACCTAGCTGGAAATCTCAAGAAGCAAAACTTTCTATATTTTCTCCGTCAGAAATATTTTATCCAGAGAAATTTGGCAAAATTTGGATATGTATACGGTGTTTTAGCTTTGCACTGTAGTTTACGAGAGTGACGCGAACCTGCGGTCGAGGAGCCTCCAGGGGTAACCAGGTTGTAAAATTGCAAAATTCGTTGCTTTGCTAACAACCAGATTTTACAGTGAGCTTCGTCGTGTGTTTAGTACCAATATAGAGACAGTGTCTTGTTTATTAAGCTCTCTGATTGGTTCATCATCCGTGTGTCCATCGCGGACTGTATGACATACTTTGGGGAGAAAACTTTTTTAGTGATACTTGGTTTCTCATCTTGTCGGTGGTCCATTGAAAGTGAATCTGTCGGCGAAATGACAATATCCGGCAATTTTGGGGTAGAATATTTTGTTTAGTATAAAATATGAACAAGTGGATAAAAAAATGCTGAAATATTGAAACATCCATGGTCCAGGACGCTTAGAGCCGTCTCAGCACATTTTCAGCCACAAAAGCAATCTAAATTTATAAAAAGTTGAGTGGCGATCTTGTTAACAACAAGTGGATTTTGATAAACCTTGAATTTGGGTTTACTAAATCCCTGCGATCGCTCTCTAACAATTGAAGTCAGTTCACCACACCACTCAATATTTTAACAACTTTAGTAGCTTTTGCAACCAAAAATTAGTATATGACGGCTCGAAACGTCCTGCCTGCACTGTTAAAAATGCCGGCGCGAAATTCACGCTTACTCTGTTGCTATTTTGACCACCTGTTACTCTGAGTGCATGGATCCGGCGCGAAATAAGCTCGGCGCGAATTTCGCGCTCTGCAGCCTGATTGTTGAAATTTATGTCGGTACGACAAGAATCGAAGATCGATATATTACACAGCGCAGATAGGGCTATGTCTTGTCTTATCGTGCCGATAAAGCCAGTTAAAGTTTCAACAATCAGGCTGCTGGTGGGAGTAAAAATCTGACAGGCAAACGTAAAACGGAACTGCCGCAGCATGGATTTGAATTTCGAGTCGCGGCGTTGATAGACGAGTGCGCTACCACTTTGCCATTCGGCGCTCGTACCAGGAGGCCCTGAATGCACGCTACTTGAGGTACCTCAACTAATTCGTCCGTCGTTGGTGATATTCACACTCTGATCTATTCACTCAGAGTACGGCGCGAAATTCGCGCTGGATTTTTTTTTCACGCCGGCTATTCACACAGAGTAAATCATTGATTTTTAACAGTGTGATTAGTTTTAATATTTCAGCCTTATTATTGACCACTTTTTTCATTTTTCATCCTGGCGTGTACATATTTTGGGCTTTAAGATTTGTGCACTATCCTTTATTGGTTGTTCAATAATCTCGCTACCAACCCATGGAAGTTGTTGTAAGATTCCTAAGATCGAGCGCTTCGTCACTCAACTGTGAAATCCCAAGTTAATTTTAAAGTGAACCCTAAGCCACCATAAAAATTAAATGCACGGTAGGGCTCCACTCGAATTGCAATTACGTCGCGTTTAGGGTAGCGACGGATTTATTGGCGAGCACTGTTTGGTGGCAGGCGTTGACCCGGCCCGGGCCGACTGTGAGGCGGGTCTCTTTACAATCGTGTGCAATGAAAGTAATTTTTAGCGAGCGTTTTACGACGAGCGCAAACAAATATAAAAGTGAACGTTGCGTCCTCGAACCCGCTCGCGACGAAGCTTCCGTTGTAACGAAAAAAGAAAGAAAATAATAATAAAAACTACAGCGGGAAGCTAGACAAGGTCTGAGCCAGAAAAAAAGTCACATCTACTCAGAATTCTATTCACACAACCGGAAGATCGGAAATCAACACCTGAACAAGTTATTGACAAGCATTTTTAGCATTGATCAAATGAAAGTTACAAAACACGTATGATGTTTAATTAGTAGTGTATTTTTCGAAGGAAATACACTATTTCAGGGTGTCTACATGTCCGCGCCGAAAGTCCGGAAATAGTACTGATTTTTTAAGAACGGTCCTGAAGTACCAAAAAAGTGCGGATATTCTGGAAGACGGTCCGGAATTTTTGTCATTTTTGTCGCAATTTAAGCGAGAAAGTCAAATTTTTGAAATTTTTCGAATTTCGTGAAAATGAAGGTAATGAAAAAAGACTGAATTTTTCTGTTGAGGAGGTACTGAATTTCTTGGGAATGTACTGAAAAAGTACTGTAAAAGTACTGATTTCTAACCAGCCTGTTTTAGTAGACACCCTGTATTTGTATATTTGACCTTTACCAATGTTGATTGCGCCAACTCTCTTATTATGTTCCAGAGTTTATTTTCAGACTTCCCGTTCTGTAATTCGTTCTTCGTGAAATTTTGAATAGACAACGCTTTACATAGTCCTCTAATTCGTACCTTGTCTTAAGGCCAATTTCAGAAATCGCAAGGTTTTCTTGTAGCTCGCTTTAACTGTGAATCCAATAGTTGCGGCTAAATTTTTTGTTAACGTGCCTGAGTTGTCCATGTTGCTGTTGGCACGGAATATTATTTGAACCTACGCATGCATATAAAAGTTTAATCGGGCCTTAGTGTGAAAATTAATTTACGAACGCAAATTTCATTGCGGAACCTTGAAATTCTCTCGTCCGCCCGAAAAATTTAATTATTTTCTACTGTAACACTTACCACCAATTTGTTGCTCACCACATGCCAATATCTATGTTATTATCAATCATCGATGTTAAAAGTTCTATGATAAAAGCATGTAAGCTATTTAAAGAATATGGAAAAAAGCGAGAACATTCTCTCTCTCTGGAACTGTCTAACTTCATCTGCGGATCATGCACAATGCACATCAAGTGCAGCCTCTGCTTAAGTTCTCGAATTTTGAATATTTTCAGTGTCAACACACTTCACGCTACAATTTCTTCGTGAAAAAGAGTATCATGAAAAAGCATGCCAATTAAAAAATAAAAAGAAAAAAAAATTTGAACAAGCTATGGAATTTTCCGTAGCTTGAAAGCTCCGGGAATTTTGAAATCCAAGAAAACCTGTCATTCTGTCTCCATCTCACGGGTAGACTAGGGACGCCACTGTCGGAAAAATCGGGAAATGACAGGGAGAAATTGTTGAATTACCTTGATTTGCTTTCTAGAAATAACCCTCGTAAAATTGAGTATCTGAAGGATAGAGCTTCCTTCACACTGGAAAAAAAACACATTGGATCTAGAGTCAATCAGACTCTTAAAAACATCGACAAGAAAAATTACTCTTGATTCAATCGGATGTAAGCTTAAATCAAGAACCCAGCCTCTTAATTTGAGCGGATTTTATTATGATTTAAGCTTAAATCTGATTGAATCAAGAGTATTTTTTCTTGTCAATGTTTTCAAGAGTCTGGACTCTAGATCCAATGTGTTTTTTTTTTTTTCCAGTGCAGTCGCCGTAAATGACGGAAACTATTTGTACAGCCACACGTATGCTATTGACCATCAAATCCGTATATTTCCATGAAAAATATTTCATATCATGTCTCTTTAACCATCTTGCACAACATTCTTATTAAATGTCAGGTTATTTTCATGCTAAATTCTGTAGCAACCATAGTAGATCCCGCTTTAATACACACATTTTCGTCGTGGGGTCGTTAGATCAAACTCTCTAATCTCGACTTTGTTCACGGGTCTTTCTCGGAAAATTGGAAAATCTGTGTACACGCTGGCCAGTCACGGGTCCGATACAGCGATTCGAGGACTCGGGGGGACTCGCAGGCGTCAGGTTTTGGCATGGGACCAACGATCCCGCGATGCACAAGCCGCTCTTCTGGCGTAAAGCCGTATTTCGAGTTCCGAATGAGCCACAGAAATCGTAGACTCATATGTAAAACCGGGCTCACGTGGAAATTGAAATACGTCATTACGTCAGAGGAGAGACGATGTGACCCGCTTCATGTCCAAACCTAACAAATTCACTTTTCAATAAGCTCCGAGCCCCGTAAGAACTCGTGCATAAAATAGCTCATCGTATAATGTGCTCGTGCGGTTGTAAATTTGACCGATTCACATCCCGCGTGACGAGCTTTACTCCCACTTCAGTGTTCAATTCGATTTTTCAATTTCACCCGATTAACTTTTCCCATCCGTTCCGGGTCGTAGAACGGCGTAGAATGCCTCTGTTCTTCGATTCTTTCCACTTCCTCTGACTATTTACGCACGTAGTTGTTGGACGCAGCGTCGGCGGCCGGATACCACTGTTCCGACCCGAGGGAGCTCGGATTGCATACTCCGCAAAATTTAGGCGCAAGTTTTCTGTAACACCCTAATCGAAAAACAAAGATATCGCTTACAATTTGAAACGGGAGCACATTGTCGGTTTTACCATGTGAAACTGTTCAAGAGAGAAGGCGGGATTGCCACAGTTAGGGAACACCGGGAAAACCTGCAGATGTCAAGGGAAAAATCGTCAAGTGACCTTTATTTGCTTTCAACAATGAGTTTGACGTTTCGAACAGCAACTTTTGCCAGAGGACTATTTTAAATTTTGTGATTTTAACGATCTGGCATATCTTCAATTGTCAGGGAAGTTTACAACAGGAAACTCAGGTTGGCGAAACCAAAGGTTGTCAGGAAAATCAGGGAAATGCCAGGGAAGTATATTTTTCAAATTCTGCAGCAACCCTGAGCAGGGACTTTCGCACAGAGAAAACTGTATCAAGACCGTGAGTCTCGCCAAGCTGGTCATTATGTTCCCTAATAAACAGCTGATAAGTTAATTTTCATGACATCAAGCGACGTAAATTTCGCCCTTTCTCCAAGGCTCTTTCTTGTTCCTTCTGTTCTTCTTTTGTCTCTTCTCCCGCTTCTCCTCCACTATCCTCTTGTCCCTCCTGTTGTTTCTTCCTCTTCTTCCTCCACATCCTCCCTTTTTCCTCCTGTTCTCCCTGTTCCTCTTCTTGTTCGCCCTCTTCTCTTTCTTTTTTCTTCATCTTCCTTTTTTATTCCTCTTCTTCTTGTTCCTCTTACTTTTCCTCTTCCTCCTCTTTATTTTCTTCTTCCTCTTCCTCCTACCTTTCTTCTTCTTCTTCCTCCTCCTACTTTTCTTCCTCCTCCTACTTTTCTTCCTCCTCCTACTTTTCTTCCTCCTCTTCCTCTTACATTTCTTCTCATTCCGCCTCATACATTTCTTCTTCTTCTTCCTCTTACTTTTCTTCCTCCTCTTCCCCTCCCTCTTTCTCTCCCTCCTCCTCCTTTCCTCCTTCTCACACCTTCTCTGATTCTCTTTCTTCCGATTTCAATCGCGTCGTCATGTGACGCATGTTAGTCCCTCTTGAGACCCGAGTCCATATCATTGGGTTGAAGACACCCAGCATGAAACTGAAAATAAGTTCTCCCACACAGTTCTCCCTCTTGAGACCCGAGTCTATATCATAGGGATGAAGACACCCAGCATGAAACTAAAAACAAAGAACAGTTCCTACTCGATGAGCTTTCTCCCGGGTCCCGGGGCCGCGTGGCGTGTGCGTGCCGTTGGGTGCGTGAGGCGTGACAAAAGGTACGAACAGACCAGGCGACCGACGCGACGGGACGGGACGCGTCAGTCGGCATTCTGAAGAGGGCGTAATTCGATGGAAATAAGAGGGAACCCACGCATGCCGCGTCCGACCGGAGAAACTGTTACGTGGTTAGGGTAATTAAGCGATCGGAACTGAATCTCACGGAATTCCTCCTAGCAGGAGAGGCCTATGAACCAAGTCCCCAGACTGGGGCACTGCACAAGGCACGAACTGCAGGCTGCTTGTTGAAATCGATAGACAAAGCAATAGGCAAAAGGGATATGTAGGGATCCTATTGGTGAAAGCGGGTGATTGCAATGGACATAGGAGATTGGTGAAAGACGAACTAACGGCAACCCGCGATAAACCCTATAGTTAATCCATCATTTACACCCTTACAATTAGTCTATAAGAATTACCCATTTCAACCAATAGGATCGCTCTATACTTTCTACGTCTTCTTTGTCTATCGCTTTGTTTATCAATTTCAAGTATATCAGCCCCATTTAACTCCAAGCTGTCCGCGGCTCATACCCAATGGTGGATCTAGCAAATTGGCAACAATGTCTTTTCTCCATTTAAACCTATGGAAATAAATCGATCCTTGGAGGGGCCAGATGCTCCGACAAGAATCGATTATTTAGCGTAGGTTTAAATGGAGGAAATCCGGTGTTGCCAAATTGCTAGATCCGCCACTACTCATGCCGTGATTGAGATGCGCCCTTATTTCAGTCCTAAGCATTCAATTCGGCCCATATTTCAATATATTGTGTTTTTTCCCCTCTGTGTGGTTTTGAAAAGCTGTCATGAACCATGAACCTCGGCGTTGCGGACGTTTCATCCTGACGTCTTCGTTGTAAGTGGTAGCGTGCCGAGTCCAGAGCTGTGGGACCGATTTCGAGCGACGAACGCCGCTTCCTGGCTCAATCAGGGACTGCGGCCCGTTTCCATTTCTGCCGTGCGAAAGAAATAACGCCGTATGAACTTTGGGACGTTGCCACATTCCCCCGCTAAAATTTGAATTTTTGGAAATTACTTCAATTTCTGTCGCTGAATTGTCAGATAGATTTTATTCGCAATTTAAGCCAGTATATTTGTACACTTCAACGGGCAGGGTTCTCTGCAATGCCTTGAGATGCCATTGAATAGCTGTACTTGTGTATTCCCCTCGTGAGTATCTAACCTCAGTGGCGTAGCGTGATTTGCGGTATATCGATTGATCTGCCATTGAAACCTATGGAAAAAGATCGATAAACAGGGTGTTCGCAACAAACATACTAATAATCGATTCTTTACGATAGCTTCAAGTGGGGAAATATCGATAATTGATCGATCACGCTTCGCCACTGCTAATCTGAACATTTCAAGAAATAGAGCTCGCGATGCCTTGAAAACTCCGCGAATATCGTTGAATCTTTATTTTAAATTTTCTTGAATTTCGAAAAATTTCTGAAATATAAACATACTTGAAAGTCCTTGAATTTTACATCATCCGGTCGTTTCGTCTGCAACCCCCTCGAAAAATTTAACGTTTTATACTTTGTATATTGGAGTCATGAGTATGGAGTATATGGAGTAAAGAGCTAGTGCGCTGAGGTAGCGGCTTGATATGTATGTATATTGGAGTCATTCGAAGCGTCAAATTCAGTTAAATGTACGGCATTATTCATTTACTTCTTAAGACAAGGCATAACAGAAAATTAAGGCACAGAAAGATGTAATCTCCTTTTTTGAAGCATTCTTGAAGATTTTAAAAATTTGTTTGCATATCCTTGTGAAATGTCTAAAAAACTTTACACAACACGGATAAAAAAAATCACGAGTTTGTTGTGTGATATGAACATTTCCAATGAATTTTGGTAGTACACAAATTAATCGTGGTCGTACCCCAATGAATTAGGTTACTAACGCAAATGTTGCGGTACTACCCTAACTTAAGTTGCGGATCATCCAACACACTGTAGTAGTACCACAATTTTAGTGGATAATCCCTAACACTTTTTAAGATCCTTAAAATTCATGAGTACAATAATTAAAACTTCTTGAAAAGTCCTCGATTTTTGTCCTTGATTTTTGATTTTTTTCCCGCGACGGGGAATATCCTAATCTTCTCCCCAAAATGGATTTTTTACCGTGGGATATTTGGCAACATTGGAATACGCATACGTCGTTCTTTCTCAGTGCGGCGGATTTTTACTCCTTAAACACACAATGACGTCTCCGCGATTGTCTCGTCCGCTCCTCGTCTTCCCCGGTTCCCATAGGTGTTCCGGCTGCCCCGTTGCCGAACATGGCCCAAAACCCCGTAGTTTTTTGGGTTTGCCTGTCGATGTTGAGGCGATTCGGCAACGCTGGGGAACCACTCGTCGACCTGGTCCCACGCCCCCCCTCTCCTCCCCCACCGCCCCGTTTTGCCATTTCGCCGCGGTTATTACTGCCGATGTCACTGCTTAATTCGAGCGTTTGTTCGGCCCTGGCGGATTTTATGCGAGCTTTCGGGTGGATCCTTGGAGCTTTCGTCGAGCAGTTCACTGTTTTGATGAGCCAGTGGCGATTTTGCAACTTGGCAACACTGTTTTTCTTCCATTTAAATACATTGAAAGTATCGATTTTGGGTGGGCCAGGCTGCATTACCTTGACTCGATTGTTAAACTTACATTTCAATGGCGGGAAAACGGTGTTATCAACGAGTAACGAGTTGGCATTGTGATGAGTGTAGTGAGAAAGCCCAAAATAAGGAGTTTGGTAACCAGCAATGCATAATATACGCAATTTTCGGGTTTTTCGACCCGCCCCCTTCCCCCTCGTAGTGTTTTTGTGACGAAGGTACTTAATGTTTTTTTTTTCTTTTTCTTTTTCTTGCTTGCAGTTTATTTGACCTTTATTCCTGTTTATCTAGTAACTTAGGAATCTATAGACATGATTTTGAACACAGAGATTATTATATTGTCAGTAGATATCCGGGGGATTTTGGCACATCCATGCTCTGGCTTTCAAATTTTCAGGGATTAAGGTCGAGTGGAATCCGTCTCTGCAGATCTACTCGTCAGTTCCGTGGAAATTTGACGCCACCACCGGGACTCGAACTCGGGACGTATTGGTCTTGGGTCAGACGCGCTGACTGCTGATTGTATAAGCCAACCTGGCCGGCTTACTTTATCTTAATATGTGAAAACAAAGTGGCGTAACGCTCTCTTTAACCCCCGTCTAACCCTGGAGCGTCACGTATTTTATGAACGACCCTAAAGCATATTATGGTTTTCGAGATTCTTCATCAATTCCACGGCTCAATTTCCTTCGTGTAGTCTTGTAGCTGGACGGCATGACCAACTCCTCATCAGCGTTTGCTGAAACGCGTTGTCATCCTGCGAGAACATCGAAAATGCCATGAGCGGAGTGATGGATGTTGACAAGAAACCTCGACGAATGGTAGTTTGAAGTTCATGGTTATTCGAAATTAACTCGCATTTACTTCCTGTCGGAGTGTCATTTTCTCGGGGTTTTCTAGTATTTGTTTTTCTTTTTTACGAGGATAAAAAATAACAGCGGCTGCTATTGTAAGATCCACAGCTATTAAAATTAATCGCCACAGAAAAGCTGACTCCTTAATTGATCTTGATTTTTTGCATTACCTTGAGGATCACGTAAACCTTATTTACGATAAGCAAGTATACCTACAATAGATTTCTAGTAGAAATACTTCTAGCGCATTAATGCATCTCTATGTTTAAGCATGAATCGGGCAATCAATATTATCGTTTTTTTTTCCTGCTCACAACGAATGGAAAAAAAGATGTTTTAATTTTCATCGTATCACTCTTAAACATCTGAGATTAGACACAGATGGACCCCCCCCCCCCCCAAAAAAAAAAAAAAAAAAAAAAAAAAAAAAATAGTAACCCTGTAATTATCTTTTGAACATTCGGCATTCTTTCTACCCTGAAAAAAACTGATTTTCATCTAAATGTGTATTGTAGTAATTACCGGCATTTGAATCTTCCTGGAAAGCATGTTAATAATAGAATATCTTTTTTGTTTTGTTACAGAAACCTTACTGTCACCAATGGCTGGCCTTACCACATCCTCTAACCAAGAAAACTCAAATTTTGCCAACGATCTTCGTTTAGTGTCGTTAGAAAAGCAGCTAAATATAGAATTAAAGGTAAGACTAGTTTATTTTATGAACAGGAAATTCCCGAAAATATCAGGAATTTTGGCCGATCAGGAAAATCGGAAAAATCGGACGTTTTATCAGGAATTTTCCTTACACGAATCTCCTCAGCGGAGAAGTCTTTCTGCGTTTTGCCTATCGTGCCAGGAGTCGTCGCGCCGTCTTGGTTACCGATAATTTCTCACCTGTAGCGCTTGTGTCTTATAGTGAAGGCCTCATCGCAGAGTCGCCGTCTTTGCGAAATCAAATTTTCCGTTTATTTTCAGCGCCTGTACTTAATACTGTATTTATACCAGTTTCTAACCACAAGAACTACTAATCAGAAAATTTAGTTTCCGCATGCATTTATGCATAAATATAGTTTTTACGAGAAAAATCAGGAAAATATCAGGAATTTCTTACAAAATATCAGGAAAAATCAGGAAAATATCAGGATTTTCTAAAATTAAAAAATACTTGACACCCTGCTAAGTCGATCACAACAATTGGATCAACCGCCTGCATGTATCGTATTGGATTTTAAACTTCCTTGCAATTTGGCCTGTTGCCGTCACTGTCGCTGTCGGTGTGTTTCACGCATTTTATTTTATTTTTCCCGGCTAATGCGATGTCGAGGAAGCCGTAGTCCCACTTGCTGGCGTTATCGCTCCGCTAATCTGAACCGGTAATCCCGATGTTCCCCGCATAGTTATTTTTTTATCTTGTTTGAAGTAATGCCGCCGTAGTCGTTCTAGGGCCTTAACAACAAGAAAGTTCTCGTTCCACCCGTCCCGTAGCTCCGCGTGGTGCGTGGCCAACCGGTGCCGTTCGAAAGGAGCCAATTTTACGACCCCAGTTCGCAGAAAGCTCTCTTGCGGGATGATGCCGCCCTCCGGAGCTCGAACTTGAAACGCGCGGCAATAATATTGATATTTACATATTTATATCCAGTTTTATGATTCTCTAAAATTTTAGCTCTTTAGTTGAAGATTAGAAAGTGGGATGAGCGCAACTTGCAAACTTAAAGGAAAAAAACTTTATAAATATGTGGTCCGATTTCTTGAGCAAGGGCCTCGAGGAAAATTCTACCGTGCCAAGGAAAAACGCCGTATAAACCCTCAGGCGTTACCAAATTTCTTCGGGTGAAATAGGAATATTTTAGAAAAATACGTGAATATTTTTCCTCCAGATATTCGGACAATTTTGCACGCAATTTAATCTAAAATGTCTGAAAATTTCAAGGGAAAATATGCTTAACATTCCTCAAAAATGCATATTTTATCCGGCGAAATTTGGCAACTCTCGAATGTTCATACGGTGTTTTTTCTTAGCACGGCAGAATTTAGGAAAACCTCCCGTTGATATTTTGTCAATTTCTTGAGTCAGGGCCCGTGAGAATTAGAAAAGTTTGATATTAAGACTCTTTCTAAAGGCAAATTCAGAAATTGTAATTTCACGTCAACGATTTCATAACCACAAACAATCGGAGGGTTTTCCGAACCTCTGCTTGTCCTTTGTATTACTCCCCAAAAACAGGAAAATTAAGAAAATCAGCTTAGCCCTAGTCTAACCGCGCATGCGGTATATAATATATTCATAAAATTAGTATCAGAGGCACCCTTCGGGAAAAGCCCAAGAAATGACTAAATAATTTGCCAATTGCAATGTGCCATAATGTTGAATTTCCGAAAACAGGAGGAAAAGTCCAAACAATACTACCGTAAAAAATCAGCGGCGAAGAAACAGGGGAACCGTTGAAGAGCCGAGGAGAAAGTGTTTTTGCTGTAACTGTTGACAGGACAAAATGATTGTCTCATGCTCGATAGAAACAGTTGAAAACTGGAGTCGAGCTGTCTGGGAGAAATTTTTCTCCCACCCAATTAGTCCTCCCGCGCAATGCCACGATGTAACCTCTCCGGCCGGCGTGAAATGCTTCAAACGCGGGATGACGCTCTTAATGAGATCCAGGAATCCGTACTGCACCACTCTCGCTTGTTGTCTCATCACTGCATGACTGGCTCGTAAATGTGACAGACTTTAGTATCGGAGAGTTTCCGGCGGTCTGGAAAACCTGGAAAAGTCGGGAAATTTGTTGGGAAAGTCAGGGAATTCGTCTAAGAACACATTGGCTCTATAGAGAAAACAATAGCAGCAATTTGATTTGCGGACCGAGTGGCACCCCCTACTCTAACGAGTCGTCGTTAATTGGCTGATCTGCTTGGTGCC
The DNA here is from genome assembly GCF_001854935.1 of Bemisia tabaci. Lineage (NCBI taxonomy): Eukaryota > Metazoa > Arthropoda > Insecta > Hemiptera > Aleyrodidae > Bemisia > Bemisia tabaci. The sequence goes on from NW_017566682.1 coordinate 2,736,245, forward strand.
CACTTCATGTGGCCCCTATGGAAAATAACACGGGGGCTCATTTTTCATCGAAAATATCTCCCCCTATGAAAACTGAATCCCCTGTTATTTTACACGAGGACTCCAGAAAGTGTGGAAAGGAGCTGTGGTCGAAATTCCCGAAAATTGATGCGAGTACACAGCAAATTTTTGGTAGTTCCCTCGTGGTTTATTTTTACCCAGTTTGACTCGGCTTGGGCATCTGAGGGTTAAACATGTTTGGAATTTTTCATCCCAAGATGATAATAGAGCACTCCTCTAAGCTGTTGTATGAAAAGTTTTAATTTGAGGATTTGTGGTTTGAGGTTTTTTCTCCCGTCGATGGGAATATGTGATGTAAATCCTTAGATAGACTACATTTTGCAATTGGGAACCAAAATTTCTGGCTCATCCGCCAAGACACTAATTTTCATAGGGTTACTAATGGTACATACGTTGTTTCTAAACTGAGCCAGTAATCGTAGTTCCTAAATTTGATTCTTACAAGCTGACATTTGAGCCTAACTTAGTGTATGACGTTGCTTTTCCGACCTAAGGGCGCATCTCAATTTCCACGTCAGCTCTGTTTTACTGATGAATCCATGCTTTCTCGGGTTCATGCCAAATTTTAGATACGCCCTTTTGTCAGAGGAGCGACGCGAAACCGGCGAGAATGAGTCTAGCCCCAATTTTGCGGAGGGTCACTGCCGTGATGGCGAAGAGAGCCGTAAATGCATTCCTGTATGAGCCATGGCAAGCACATGCTCTTATTTATCTCGCGGGTCATCCCAGAATGCACTCACGGCTTTCTATAGCTATCACGGCAGGTTAGCCCAGCTTGTATGTATGTATAAAGTCGCTTCAATAGCGCTCTTTGGCGCTCTGCGACCCCTAGCCGCCAAAGTCCCCTATCCTCCCAAAGCCCTTCAGGGAGTTGACAAACCTTCATTTCCTCTGAAACCCCCTGTCGCCACCTTTTCACTGGGCGTCCCCTTCGTCTCCTCCCACGAGGAACCCAATCAAGCAACTTCTTTGGCAGCCTTTCGTCCGTCATTCTATTGACATGACCATACCATATAGCTCAGCTTTCTCCTCAAAAAAAAAAATGTTATTTTTAAACCCTTTCTAGGTATCTGCACCGCCCCCCTCCTTTCTTTCTGGGGGAGGGGGGGGAGGGCGTTCAGCCACCCCGCTCGCCCCCTGTTTCCCGTGTAGGAACCCAATGCAGTGTCATGTAGCGTCACTGAGGGTGATTTGGGGGTCGTATCCAGACCTCGTAAATCTGGAGTTAATTCAAGGAGGGCCTGATGAATTCCCGTTGCCGTTACGTCAAAAACGTCTCGTATCTCATGTTCGGGAACCCCTCTCGATCCGTGCGCCGTAACGGCCGTGTAGCTCGAGTCTGAACGGCGATCGGAACTGCCGTCGGGAGCCAATAACTGCGGGAAACGGATAAATGTGAACAAGCCCAATAAATTCGCCCCCGGACCGAGAACAATCACGAGAAAAGAACCGGGCTGGTTTCGGCAGAAGAACCCCCGGGGATTTTAATATGAGCCGCGAAATGCTCTCGTTCCCATGCACGCCGGGGCTCGTCCGGAAACGGGGTTGTTCCGTTGCGGGGTGGAGATCTCGTCGACGTGTCAAAGGTACGGGCGCTCGGCCATGTGACACGAGGAAATAAAATCGGCTCTTCATGACGTTTTCATCGTTGCATACAAGGTAATTTCGAATCAATCTGCCCCGGCATGCCAGAGCCGTGTTCGGGACTGATCCGGGATTGCTCCTCGGATGAGGAGGCGCCGGCCTTTTCCACCCCCGGCAGCGCTGCCGTGCTAAGGAAGAACGCCATATCCACGCTCGAAGTTGCCAAATTTCCCTTGATAAAACATGTTCTTTTGATGACGTTCATGCAAATTTTTCTTTGAAATTTTCAGATATTTTAGATTTTTTTGCGTAAAAAATTGCCTGAAAAATTTGGAAAAAATTATGCACAATTTTCCCGGTAAATTCAGTTTTTATCAAAGGAAACTTGGCAACGTTTGAAGGCTCATACGGCGTTCTTCCTTGGCTTAGCAGAGCGAGGGGTGCGAGAAGGAAGGGTTGATTTCCCAGCTTGTCGTGGCACGTTCCGTTTGTATCCGGCAGTAGTCCGTCGCTGCTCATCTTCTCCGCCGCGATCCGTGTTCGAACCGCGAGAATTAAGACGATACGGACTGTGTTTTGCGTTAAGGAAGTACTATTTTCGGCTCATTTCACAGGGTGTCTGCTAGTCAGGAAAGTCCGGAATTAGTGCTGATTTTTTCAGAGCGGTCCGGAAGTACTGTTAAAGTGCAGACATTTTGCAAGGAGATCCGGTATTTCTTCTTCATACCACGCGTGTTTTTAATAACGCCTGCAGAGTATGCAATTCCCTGCGCGTTGATTCTAAGGGTAGTATTTTACTGCAAGATTGTGATCGTGCAGTCTGTTAATCTTCAAGCCACCAATGAAATTCCGTGGCTACCTCATTTTTGTCGAAATTCGAGCGGGAGTTTCAAATTTCCTCAATTTTTCGAATATTGTCCAATGGAAGTACTGAAAACGTATTGAATTTTTCTGTTGAGGTGGTACTGAGTAACTTGGGAGTGTTTTGTAAAAGTACTGATTTTTGGCCAGCCTGTTTTAGTAGACTTTCTGTAATAGAAAAACGCATGTGTGCCATAAATTTCCCCATGCAGATATGTACCTCTATGAATGAACCAGAAATAGTAGTTCCATACGGCAAAATGTATATTGACAAAACAAGTTCGGTGTTATGAACTGTTCGCTGTTGTATATGAGCCACACTGTATGGTTCGTATAACCGCACTCCTGGTTCTGTTATTGTAGCATCGGCTCATGCAACCCAGCTTTCAACCCAAACCGGTTCCCAGGGTCGGATTTACCTACTTGCCGCCCATGGGTCTTCTGTATTTTTCCGCCCATGGGTCGCCTGTATTTTGCCGCCCCCTTCTATTCGTTTTGAAACATCAATAAAAACCATCAAGTGAACGTGCCAGCGGGGGTGGGGTGCATAAGACGCGTTTACTTGTGTTCGAAACATTTTTTGGGAAAGCCCTGTTAACACTACTAGCAAAAGTTCACGGAACTTTGCGCGAAAGTTAAGTTCCGTAAACCTATCTCTGTGTGGACAAGGCCTTCCATTCATAAGAGATGAACGAAAAAATTATGAAAGAACAAACATAAATGTGGATCAATAATTTTAACTTCCGCCGCCGCGCCGCGCAGACCGCACCGTGTTTGGCGCAATGCGTGAAGTATTCCGACAGTCTTGTAGGCGCTATGCGTTTCACGCCGACGCGAGACGCGACCGCTGCTGAACGCACTGTGTTGGACGCAACGCGCGAAGTATTCACGCAGTCTTGTAGGCGCTATGCGTTTCACGCTGACCGCACTGTGTTTGGCGCAATGCGTGAAATATTCATGCATTCTTGTAGGCGCTATCCGTTTCTCGCTGACCGCAGTGACCGCACTGTGTTTGATGCAATGCGAGAAGTATTCGTGTAGTCTTGTAGGCGCTAATATGTGTTACATGCCGACCGCTGCGGCCGCGCCGAAGGCTTCTCCTTTTCATCTCAAGTCCTCGTCATCATTTCTCTCTCAGTCGCGCCGTTCCTGGCCAAATTGCGTGTTTGGTCTCTCTCCTAACTCGATTAATTTAAGGTGCTGTCTCTTGTATCACCGAAAGACGACAAAATTAGAAATTACTATACTCTCAGGAAATGAGAGATTTTGTTCGTAATTTTTTTCTAAATCCAATTTTTTTTTATACCTACATTTAAAAAAATTGCAAAATTTGCCGCCATGGGCCGCGACCCATGTGGCTACCCCCTTAATCCGGCCCTGCCGGTTCCCAGAGCTGAGAGTAAAGTTACATGAACTGAGCAGCATAGTCGATGTATGTACATAGAACACCGTGCTCACGGTTCAAATGAAGAGTTCTTTTTCTCAGCAAGTCCAATCTTTCGACTAATCCTTGTTCTTTCGCGAAAAGACGCGAAATCCAGAGTAGCTTACAACCTGAAAAACGCGAATATTATCGGCATCAAAACGCGCGGGAAAACATCATGGAACCCGCGAAAAAAAAAATTCATTCTTTTTTATATGGTTTTCTCCTTTAATACTAATGATACCAACACTAGGAATTTTGCAAGTTGACAACACCGTTTTTCCTCCGTTTAAATTCTTTAAAAATATCGATCTTCGGTGCGGCAAGCTGCCTCGCCAAGAATCGATTGTTTCCCATACATTTGAATAAAGGAAAAACAGTTTTGCGGAATTTCAATAAGGGAATTTCTGGAAAATCCACTGGATTCGAGCAATCAGGAAAATATCATGGAAATCGGAAGAATTGGCGATAGTTGGAGAATTTTTCAATTATAATCTGCGAAATTATGGAGTTATCATAGGGCTTTTTTTTTTTCTTTGAAACGTGCTGGAAACCCCGAACCGTAACAAGGTTATCGTTCTGCAGCAACATTCTTAAAAATTTTTGACGGTTGTGTCGGTCAGTCCTTGCACGTGGTGTGCGTGGGGGGTGAACGCGAATTTTCGTCACTAAGTCGTTGATGGAATCAATCGCTGCGTATAGTGTCTTGGGGAATGGGGCGCGTTGAAAGCTGGGTGACCTCTTTTTACTTTTCACGGACGAATTTCAATTGGACTTCATGTTTCAATTAAGAACTAAAACTTCTGACTCATAAAAACACTTACGTGGTTAGGGAAACTAATGGCACATATGTTGTTCCTAAAATAAGTTAGAAAGTGTAGCTCCTCACCGCAAAATGTATTGCAACTCATGTAGGTGTGAAAAATGAGGGAGAAGCGATTCGAATTTACTAGTCTCATGATACATTTGCCATGTGAAAAGAAAAGAAAAATACCACTTTGGAGCTCATAATCAACCATTTTCATTATATCCGTCGTTTAGAACTCACACGATTTTTTCACTCTGGCGAAAACTTTATTTTAATCTCAGGACTCAGATGCCTCAAATGTCCTTTAAATTTCCTTGAAAAATTTTTTGAGAAAAATACAAGGCCATTTCGCCATATCGAAGTTCTCGGTGATATCAAACTCTTAAAAGCATATAGAACAACATTCATTCATACACATCTGGAACGATGATCGATGGAGGCGTAGAATTTTTTCGATCCCTTCAGAATAAGTGCTATTCCTTTCCCTGAAACTTTGAATGACACTTATTTGAAAGGAAAATTTTGATCGACCATTTTCTCCTTTTAAGTCGGTGCTCTGTCTGCGAGACTTCTGGTTTAATTTTTGAATTCCTGGCATAGTTACACGACGAATTTAAACCATTTTCAGCTTATCTTGAGGCGTTTTCACTGCCCCTATCCTTCCTTTTTCCCCCTCTTTTTTTTTCTCTGGTAGCGTTTTTATGTTTGGAGTGGCTTTCGTTGTTATTGGCAAATCGAAATCAAAAGTAGGTAGATGGTGTATGATTATTCGTTGAGAACGTCGTAACTTAAAATCGAGAGCTCTGCGTTCGAATTCCGCGTTCGAATCGTCAGCGAACATCATCGTGAAGCCAGATGTCGGAACGCCCCGGGCACAAAGTCTCGAAAGGATTGCCTCATTCTCAAGTTAGTGCTCAGGTTTTAGCTTGTTCATTTTTTTGTAAAAGTTACAAGTAACTAACCAAGTGACCAATGTTTGTTCTGTAAATTTTCTATGAATTTTTCTTACTCACACATAGATGCGCGCAGAAAATGTCGAGGAGACGTTTTAGTTAGTTTCCTTTCAAAAAAATGAAACCTGGTAGGATATTTTGAATCGCTCCAAAGGAGGTACATATTTTTCAATTTCAGCCATTGACAAACTGTCTTCATGTTTGATCTCTTTCCCCATTTATTATCCAATGTTCAATCAGCAATCAAGTTGTGTTACTTATCACAACCTAACTTTGTTACAGGTGAAACATGGGGCAGAGAACATGATTCAGAGTCTAACTAGCGGCCACTCGAGGGATAAGAAACTCCTTGCAGAAGCGCAGCAGATGCTTGCTGACTCCAAAGCTAAAATTGAATTTTTGAAGATGAGAATTTTGAAGGAGAAACAAAGCAAACAGAATAGAATGAACGACTCATCCTCAAATGGAGATTCACAAAATAGTAAAGGTATGAATTTCACTCCAGAAGCTAGAAAGCAGCTGCATATTGTACGGCATTTTTGGATTTCATTTATGGCTAGCTCATCCATAAAAATCCGTAAAAGCACCTATCTACGCATTCTACGAATGGAAACCAAAGGCATATATATGTTGTTTCTGAAATGAGCCAGAAATTGTGGTTTCCTATTGCAAAATTCTGATTATTTGTGGGTTTTCTAGTATTTATCAAGGCTTTAAACACCCATAAACCTCTTTGATCTGGCATAGCCCACCAAAAACTCCAGAGTACATAATTAAGTTTCGAATATTTCAGAGAAAATTGTCATGACTTTCACCAGTTTCTTTTATGTAACAACCTCGCAAATGAAAGCAAATAATCCGGTGAAAATAATTACAGCGTTGATGATTGTCCTCAGAAAAATTAAAGCATGTCCTGGGAGTGGTACCTACTCTAAAAACCTTTTCAAGAAATTTTCGAAAAATGAATGGAAGAGAGTTAAGTAATCTCAGCAAGAAGGAAATAAGTTCTAATCGACTTTAAAATCATTAACAAAGAAAAATAATTATTCCCAAGTTATTTAAAAAACGCAAAAATCATTTTTAGACTTAAGCTATTTAAACTTGAGGATACTTCCTTTAGAATTATCTTTACACTATTTTAAATCGAGGAAGGATTTTAGGATGAATTATCCATTGGAAGATTGGCTCAAAAGATCAATCCCTCCTCTGCATAGTTAATTATGAGTTTGTGAAAAAGCCATCTTTCAAAATTATCAAAGACTAGTTTCTTTCATTTTTGCACAGATTTTTACTACATTCCTACCCATTTTTTTAGTTCGTCTTTCGCTTTTGTCCGCTTTTTCATTTATTTATGTACTTATTTTTCTTCCCTTATTTCAGACTCCTATAAACCCACGTTAGAACCACCCTTAGAAGAACGAATTGAGGAGTTGAGGCATAGACTTAGAATAGAAGCTGCTGTTGTCGAAGGGGCAAAGAATGTTATCAGACTGTTACAAAGTTCAAAGGTCGCGGACAAGAAAGCATTACAAGAGGTAAATATAAGTACATATTTTCTTCATTTTTTTAATGTTGATCACCACAAGAGAATTTTCCCTTGTTTGACTGTGGATGTTTCTTCTTTTATCCTGCAGATGGTTTTACAATCTAATTTAAATGAGTGAATTCGTTAAAATTTGTCTAGCCGAGGTTAGAACAACATAAATTGTTAAGAATCTAAATATACAACTCGAACTCAAAATATGTATTTGTGTGTTAGATGTATTCGATTTGCATTGAATTCTTACAATGTGATTCTGTCTGCACATTCCATGAGTAGGATGTTTTTCAAAAATCAAAATTTCCCTTTTAAAGTAGGTCGAAGAATGAATGTGACAAAATTTCCTGCAAGAAGGTCTAAAGAGTTGAAAATTTAAGAAGAGTTCCCCCCTTTTCTCTCTCTCCCTCTCTCTCCAGTGCTTGAACATAAAAATAAACACTCACAGGCATCAAAATATTCAATTCACCAATTGTTAATAATCTTATAAGATGATGGAAAATTTGTTTAATCCCTTCTCAAAAATATTTCCATCTGCAGTGTGATAAACTTCTCCCCTGTTTTTTATTTCCTTGGAATTTTTCATTGACTTAAACCTTTATCAGCTATCCCTCTTTGCGCTCTCACCTTAGTCCCTGCTTCCATCTCTTGATTGAATTTGGAAGCTAAGCACTTCACAGACCGAATTTGTTTGGCTAGTGTGTTCATGTTTGAAAGAGTAAATTAGAGCATCTTTTTTGTGACTGACAGTAAATCCATTAAAAGCCTTGAACTTGGTGGGCAGTAAAGAGGAGTTGAATATTTTTGGTTCAGTCCTATTTTTTGCAGGGTTGCCCAGACTACAAGTGTCGCTCATGTAATTTCATCCCGAGTCTAATGATGATACTGCAGAATGTGACATAGTTTATTATCTTGGCATCGTGCCTGGTTATTTAACAGTCAAGTTTACCAGTTTGGCTTTGGACTCATTTTAAGTGTGTCTCTCCGTTGATACGCTCCCCTCTCAAAGTCTAATCGAATGCTAATTTTCAATTTGCATTTCCAGTCGAAGTGATCTTCATTTTTTTCAGTTTAAATTTTTAACATTTTTCAATTTCCACAATGACTTGTGATTAGAGTTTAATCAATTTCTCATCATTTACAGTGCATTGCTGTGAATGTTAGTGATCAAAATGTGAAGTGAATCCTCTAATTTTAATATATATAAAACTTTTTTTTGCAACTTTTACATGTTTTTTAGTGTATTTAATATATTTTTGTTTCCTTTTAAAACTGATAAATTGGATGTGAAGTTCTCCTCTTAAACGGAACATTTAATTTTCATTAACGACGATTAAGTTTCCTCTAAAATAAAACAACCCTATGAATTGGGTGAATTTATTTTCCAGTATTCTTTAACAATCACTCTCTCGTTTATGGTGACTTCCCTACCTGAGATTTGACCCGTCTTAAAATTACCCCTGACCTTGTGCTACCTTGCTGCTTTTGTGCACTCGCAAAGAAATCGCAGTGATTGATTGAATAGCTATTTTTATCCATGAGGGGACGAGCAGTCATTGAATGTCACTGTCAATCCTTTCAAGCCGCATTCAAGTGTACGTACTATTAAATTTTACTCGGAGTGGTTGACTGTTAAGGATGTCTCATGAAAAGGAATCGTTACTGAAAACTGAATCAAAAAAATCCTCAATCAACGTAAGCCTTGTTGGGAGGTCTGACTGGAATGATATGTTTTTACCGTGTGAATTGAACCCTATTAATGCCAAATCTTCATCTCCAAACTATGCGTTTCAACGAGGATGTATTCTTTTCACCACTAAACCAAAACCGCTATCTGATAGTTGCAGTTTTATCGCAGCACATCGCAAGCTCATCTCCAAGAGGAATAATACGAGTGTACCTGATGAAAGAATTTTAGTGTCCTCTGAAAACCCAAAACCAGTTTATTTGACCGACAAATCGTCTCATAGTCACAAAATGAAAGAAGAAAATTTACTGAGTCATTGTGAAGTGTGTGGCGAATGTTTGAAAGGGCAAAACTTTACCTCCCACTTTTGTGCTAGAGTCCCGGATAAATCAAAGAAAACAAATCCACGTGCAGCCAGGCAGCTTTTGACTAAGCTCTCTTTTTCACAAAACCTTGCAGAAGATTCTTTTTCCATTGGTATCTCACCCAATCTTCAGCAATTAGCGTCTGAAAAAAATAGCTGTGAACTTGAAAATACATCCTCGAATGGTTCAGGCAAAAGCTCCTCCAGTTCTCGAAAGACTGTAATTCTTCAGGACACATCTAGATCCTTTCTCCGTAGCACCGCCTCAGCTTACTCACTCGCTCGCCAAAAAAGACACACTTTCAGTAATTGCTCTGTCAATGCCTTCGATCAAAGTTCTCCTCAGTTTGACTCCTCTGTGAGTATTTCATCATCTCAAGAATTGAAAGGGGGAATTAAAAATGATGAGGGATTGCCACACTCAGCAACTGTAGCTTCCTCCAAATTCAATCCTGCTTCCTCAAACGACTCAAACTCAAGTTTTAACTCTCCTACTGCCTATCTTAATGTTTCCAAGGAAAGTGATACATCACGGAGAGTGCTTTCGGACAAATCCACAGGGAGCCACAAAAAATCAACCTCTCGGACGCCTACCATATCTAATATGAATTCAAATTCCTCCCTGTGTCTTTCGAAAACTTCTATGAGGAGAATAAATCTCCCAGAACATCAAGTGAATACTTCAAAAGAGTCTAATGCCTCTTGTGTAACTATCCCCAGAAAATTGTCTAATGGTAACAAGAAATGCAAGTCATCGTCAGTAACATCAGCAAAATCGTTACTTTATGAAGACTTATCGCTACGTGAATCGGTCACCTCCTTAGAAAGTACTAATTCTTCCACTAGCACACAAATTTCTCCTTGCAGCTCTAGAGTTTCCATTCCTATGTGTGGAACTTATAGTAGCATGAGCTCTTATAATAATTCTGAATCCGAGCATTTTTTGAACTCACCTAAAATACTATCCATGTCCACTGTGAAAAGCGGAAGGTCTATTAATGAATCTTTTAGTGAGTTCTACGGATCAAAATCAGACGTTTCTTCCTGGAAGACATCTTCTGATTTAGGATCTTCACCAAACAGCAACGCTAGTCTTGTAGAGTGCGATAGTTTTGACTATGCCAATTCAAGAGATATTTTTCGAATCAAAGAAAAAGAGAAGGAATGGTCGAATCCTTCCAAACCGTGGCGATCAGTTGGTGCAGAACGAGCGCAATATTTACGAGAGCTGTATGGTTGCGTGGCTGAAGCTCAAGCCAAGATTGACTCTAGTGATGAATCAGATTGCGACAGTGGATCGGAACTTGCATGGACTTTTGGCAGTTGCTCAGATGTCAGCCAGGCATCAGACAGCTCATACATAGAACAGAATCAAAACCTAGATTCGTTTAGTGACAGAAAGAGTGCTTCCAATCATGGTCTTGAAACAATCACATCTGATTCAGGATTTAGAAATTTATCGATAGATAGTCCTGTCACCTCAGACAAATCTGGTCTTGAAACGAAATCCTCCTCTTCCTCCTCAATGACTGTCTCAAGTGATGGGAGTGGGGCTAATGATTTTTTTACTAAAATAAAGAAATTTGGGCCGGCTATCGGTTCTTTGAAAAAGCCTGGACAGCATGTAGGACCCTCAAAAAATCCAGATTGTTCATGTCAGAGCTGCGTTCGATTTTTTATAGAAACCCAAAATCCTAGAGGGTTTTAGCTTTATTAACGTTTCAACAAGCTTTTCTTTACCACTGTCAAGAATTCGGTGAAAGGAAAATTAATTGAAAAAACAAAAAAGCATTTGTAGGAAATATTACCTCGAAATTCCAGTAATCACAAGCAACTTCACTGCTGTATCATGCATTTCAGCTCATTTCTCTTTCTCTGAGGTGAGTTTGCAATGCAAATCCTGAATCCTTCCCTTTCACATTGATGATAAAATGAAACTGTTAGAGTCCACGTCAAATAAGTTAACACCCTTGTAGACTGCGAGAGAAGATCTGCCATCTTGATTCTGAGTTTTACTTTTAAAGCTAAAGTGACATCAGACGATCTCATGTTACAGTCTAATAGAGCGTAAACTTACCTGGTATGAACTCAAAAATGGACACAATTTGCTTATCAATATGTGATTTTCGAGTGTGTAATTTCCATGACTTATAGATTTGTTTTCCCTGGTTCCCACTCCTCCTATTTTCAAGTTTTTTCAAAATTTTGTATACAGTAGGATAACGTTCAATTTCAACAGGAACCTAATTTTTCTATTATGGTTTGAGTCTAGTCCATTTATCTGTTTCTTAAGGGCTCTTTAGATGTTCCCTATCAAGAAAGGAGTAAGCCCAAGATTTATCCAATCAGTCTATCATTCACAACTGTAGATTTCCATTTATGATGTTGGCAAGGACCCTCTCACGGGTGTGCAGTAAGGAACATTATTTAGCCATTCTGCTATCCCTCATTTTTATACTCGGTTTTTCTTGTGGATCTCTATTGTTTTTCCATATTTAATTTGGTTGTTGGTTTCTTTAGAACGATCATAATTTTTGCGAAAGGGCTTTTAGTTGTGTTTACAACCTGCCTATAAGATTCTTGTATGGTTTCAGGCTCAAGCAAGTTTATCAGAGTCGAGTCGTAAATTAGACCTGTTGCGTCGTTCATTGGAACTCAGGAGACAGGAGTTACCTCCAGATTCGGTGGCCGCAGCTCAGCTCAAGAAAGAACTACAAAGCGTACAAGCAGCCAGTCCCCTACCAGTCACATACGTTAGTCTTCAGCCGTTCCCAGGATCTCCATCCAACCAAGGCTATGAAGGCAAACCCACGGTCTCATCGCTTTCCAGGTGTGCTGCAGTCACCGGCAAACTAGAAGTTCGGTAAGCACGATACCCATCTGTTCGTCATTGATTATGTATTGCTTTCATTATAGTACTGCTCAATAGATGTCACTAAGTTATGTTTATTCCTCTATTCTTAACTTATTTTCTTGAGCCAGTCATTTCTTTACTGGCTGTGTTGGGCCAAAGCAGTCACAGTATCCGGAGTTTTAAAAGACATGTTTTTATCACACTGCCGTGCAGTAGAAGTGTTTTTTGCAGATCCTCCATGGAACTAATCGTAGAGCTCTAGTGACTTACAAAACTATCAGGAAGCTCAAGCATTAAAGCGATTGACAGAATCTGTTGTTTTGTAGTGTTGGAATTTTGCTGTATTCCTGTGCGCTTTTATTTTTGCCATGCTGGGCTAGAAATAAAGCTGCCAATATGACTTGGACTGACTTTTGCAGCAACTATGAAAGTATTTTCATTAATATCCCAATAGGTGACTTCATTTTCACTTAAATTATTTTTTACCACTCCTTTGCATGGGAGATTTTTGTTTTTCCAGGAAGATATTACTTGAAATTTTTCCACACATTTTTGAAGATAATCTTTGAAAGGCCCAATTAAAATCGAATGAGATTTCATTGTTGAACAGTGTCTTTACTGGTCTGGAAACAATACCTACTGCTTTTTTTAGGGTGCTTTTGAGGCTTGGAGAAAATACGGAAATTTCTCAAAGGGGTCTGGAATTTTTAGCTCGATGGTCTTTAAGATAGCATGGAAAGAATGATGTCCATTGCGCATTGATTTTAAGTGCAGTATTTGTGTGCTAGATTGCAGTTGTACAGCCAGTTGATTTCCATGCCACCAAAGCGCCACAAATTTTGTAACTACGTCATTTTTCTTGCGATCTGCTTAAATTTTGCCACATGAAGACACTAAAAAGTACTGAAATTTTCTGTTGAAGAGTTATCAAATTTTTGTATAAGTACCTTAAAAGCATTGCCAAAGAATGGATTTTTAGACTGCCAGTTTTAGGAGACACCCTGGCAAACAAATATAAGAGGACAGATAATCAGACGCAAATTAAGATGAGAACTCTCTAGTTTCACCTTTTAGTTTCTATTTGTTGCCTCATTACGTGCGGTCTTATTTCATCCCCATGTTTTTTCATTTTGTGTAGACTGATGGGTTGTCAGGACTTGTTAGAGGAAGTGCCGGGAAGATCAAGAAGAGAGAAGGAGAACTCATCCAGTCCGAGTGATCTGCGGTCTTTTGTTAAAGGTGTCACTGGAAGGAGCTCAAGTAAATCGTACAGTGTCAAGGATGAAACAAGTAGTAAGTACATCAGACCAACTCCTATTGAGTTTACACAACATTCTTATAGAATACATTTGAAGCTCAATTTTTAAAGACTAATTTTTTTTTGTTTAATGCTCTCTGATGTTGGTCATTCTCTAGCAAGTGATTGAATTGATTTAATTTTAATTGAAAACAGAAAAATAATTTCAACTTTTACCAACATCATAAATCACCAGCGATAAACAGACTTTCATCTTAGGTAATTTTGTTCTAATGTGACATAGGTTGGCAGAATCAATCACATACAATCCAGTTTCAGAGAATTCAAGCTGTTTCTGGGTAGCTCTACCCTTGCTAAGAACTGAATTGATGCTTTTTACAAGGGCATTCGTTCATTGTAAGGTTTTAAACTTGTTGAAGATATTTTATATGAATAGATGGGATGACTAAGCGAGATAATGGAAAATTCTTCAACCATCACCAACAAAATGCAACAAAATTTGTGAATTTTTAAAGAGGTGTTCTGTAGTTTGCTTGTACAAAATTGAACTTTTTACTGCGATGTTTAAATGTTCTAATGGACCTTTACTCTCTTGAAAAGTATTAATTCAATTTTAAGACCAGAACCACCTGACAATATTAAATCTACAATAACATTTTAATCCTTAAATTTTGCCTTGAAGAATGGAAACTAAAACTACCCACACTTCAAATCTACTTCTATAATTGTCCGATTGTTCTCCGGGCAGAACAAGAATTAAATGAAACGGTGAAGTTGGTCAACTTTGTCAGTCATCCTCTGTATAGTGCTTTAGTCAGGCCATGTTGCATGAAACTAATAATGAGCTAAAGGCTCCACTTGAGTTGCTGATAGCTCATATTCAATTCAAGTAAATATAGCTTGTAATAGGTACGATACAGAGGATGCCGAAAAAGCAGACTTATCTCATAAATTCATCTCGCTGTAGTATCATCTTGCCCACTCAATGAACTCTGATTTTCAATAAGTAGCTCTAAAACTGGACGGCTGCAATTAAACTCAGCCCTACTTTATTGCCTGCTGCCAAATGTCTCTCGAAGTTTTTATTTTTTTGTTCGTTTTTTTTTTTTTTTTTTTTTTTTAAACCAAAAACTACGAAACATAGTGCCCTGAAAATTTTTAGGAAATTCCTCCAATTATGTATCAAGAGTATACTTGTAAAATTTCAAAACAGAACGTTGCTTGATTTTCAGTTTGTCTATATTTTGCAATTAGGAACTACAATTTGTAGCTCATCTGTAAAAACACTTATGTGCATGGGAAAACCAATATTACCTACGCTGTATGTCAACTGAGCCAAAAATTGTAGTTTCATATCGCAAAATGTAGTCCACTTAAAAATATAATATCAGCATGAATGAGGCAAGGCATAATACAACGAAGAGAAATTCCTTTTGAATTGTTTCATTAATACTGTATCTCTCAAAACATTGTTTTTAAAGCACTTTCACCCTATTTATAATCTCTGTGAAATTCACATTATCGCAGTAAATATATTGTATTCTGCTGGAATAAATTATCAATAATGTCTTTTTTAAAATTTTAGATGAAATAATGGCTGTTATAAAGTTAGATAATCAAACTGTTGCTCAGACAAGTTGGAGACCATGTTCACAGCAGGCCTGGGACCAAAGGTTTGTGCTTCATCTTACAATTAGCTTATTCATTATACTGTGTGTAGGTCAGCGGGCAGAAATCAGCTAGCTACTTTAGTATTATTTGTGGGGGTCAATCTGCGACAATCAGCGAAATATTCTCAATCTAGTGAATTTTTTATTTAAGAAAATGAAAAGCAAAAATATATCATCAGAAGAAGCCAACAATTGATAATCTTGATCTCAAGTAAACTTCGAAGATCTTTGCTAAGTTTAAAATTAAATTGTTTCAACTTTATTCTGTGTGCAAAAGGAGAACGTAAGAGCCAGTCAAAGGAAAAAAGAATAATGTACGAATATACCCCTTTCCGTTTTTGACAGGTACAAACGAGGATTTCAATAATGCCTAAGATTTTTTTATGTTTTCACTGGATTTGAGATCTTGATTTTGCCTCAAAAAATGATACTCGACTCTCTTCAAACTCGAATTAAATCTTGGTTTAAAGGAAATACATTTTGTACATCAATTTGCAAGTAGTAGTACAATACAAGTTAAAAATGAATGTTAAAACCTCAGTTTTTTCAAGGAATGAATGGAAAATGTAAGTATGAGTACTTATAAGCTAATAACACTTTTATAACACTGAAGCAATACAAGAAAATGTATTGTGAACGGTAAAAAGCAATGATTCACCCTAGCTTTTGTCGAACTACATAATTCCTCTCTGATGGCTCCATTTTCTACTTTTACTTTCTCCCATTTACACTATTAATTTTTGGGTTCATAACATTAGATTAGATAAGATTTAAAACCTGTGGGATGAAGGAAACTCTACGGAGTTTGGATGCATAACAGTATCAGGTGAAAAGAAACTAAAAACTATGAAAATAAACAATTCTCATTTAAATTGGCATGAGCCGCTTTGAGCCAGTTCATTAATTCCATGTGTTTTTACTTTAGTCAATTGAGGTGAAGTCTGCACAGTTCCTGGTTTCTTTCTCATTATATTTGCAAGTTATGAATTTTTTCAGGTTTTCAATAGACTTGGACAAATCCAGAGAACTAGAGATAGGTATTTTTTGGCGTGACTGGCGCTCCCTTTGTGCTGTCAAGTTTCTTAGGTTAGAAGAATTCATTGATGATATCCGGCATGGAATGGCTCTCCAGTTAGAGCCTCAAGGTCTTCTTTTTGCAGAGGTACGTTTGTTCAGAGTGTTGCCTAGTCTTTTCTGATGTTTAATTTCTCTTCCCCGATCTTGTATTTAGTCAAGGTCTAAAATTTATTGTAGACTGTTCAGAAAAATGTCCAGCCGTAACTAAAGTGGAAGTCATTTGTCAGTTGACATCACTGAACACTCTCATTTAAGAAATAAAGAAGGGAAATTGATCTTATAACAGTGAGAGTTATTCAACATTTATTACCATATTTTTTCAAGAATCAAGAACTCCTGGTTTAACATGATGACAACTTAAGTGCATCCCTTTCAATTTGATATCGATTGAGAGCCGTATATTTTTAAGTGGCTCTATGACAGATTGGTAATAGTTACACCATTGAAATAGGTAGCTCATTCTGCAGCAGGGATTTGTAATAGAATAATTATTATTCATCTACCTGAGTCAAGTGCTTTTTTTTTCATATTATTTTTTAATAAAGGTATCCTGACAAGTCATTGATTGAGTTTCATTAATTCATCGAAGTGGTATCAGCAGAATTATTTTTGGAAGACAGGATGTTGAAAAATCTGGAAAACTGAGAATTGTCTGGAAATTTCATTAAGTCAGGAAAATCGGAAAAAGTAGAAGAATCTTCTGAAAAAAAAGCTGGAAATTTGAAAAAAAAATTTAGATATTTAATATTCATAGAAAAATTAGCAATGTGTACACAATTTGGTTTGGTACTCACTGTTCTGGAAGGGGATAATTTCCTATAAGGAATTGCAATTTTAAGTCAACTGAGTGACTAATATTTAAAGAAAAAATTGTGTATTTTCTACGTTAAATACACTAAAAGGTTTTTATGTCATTTAAAGGTCATTTGCTGCAAAATCAATTCCAAAAACGGTTCATTTTTTTGTCTTAAGTGTGTGAAATTGCAGATGAGAAAAGTCAGTGAATTTTTGTCACTGTGGTCAGGGACAACCTGGAAAATTCCAAGAACCTTTTCTTGTTGAGTCCATATACACTCTGAAGGTCATAATATTACTCTTACATCTATTTCTGAGCTTGTAACTTATTGTCTCACTTTATTCACAGATCAAGTTCCTTAATCCCATGATATCACGGAAACCAAAACTGCAGCGGCAGCGAAAGATTTTCAAGCAGCAAATAAAGAATTTCCCCAGAGCCAACCAAATGAACATTAATGTCGCCACCTGGGGCCGATTGCTAAAGCGGTCTTCGCCATCCATTCAAAACGACAGAACAAGCTCTGAAAGTCCACCCTCGGGTAAGCTTGTCCTTCCCTGAAATGATCTCCAAAATTTCTCTTCTGCGTGGTTCTCCTTTCAATTTTTTATCCGCAGAAATAAGTTCCTCTGTTCCATCCAAATATTCAAAAAAATTTTCTTCAAATGGTTAATCCACTATAACTAGAGATGTTTTTTGTAGCTTTTGTTGAAAAACCATCTCCCAAAAAATTTTACAACAATACGAATGTAGAGATCATTTTTCAGATTGACTGATGATCAAATGAATCCTGACCGGTGTGTTCCAGTAATTTCTGCTCAAAACTAAGAGTTTTTGAGATATGTTTTTTCTATTAAAACAGATAGCTGAAATTGGCTAGGGGAGGAATTGTATTCCTAATAATAGTATTATTACAATCTGCAAGTTAAGCCTTTCAAAAGTTTATGAAATTGAGTCATTTTTAAAGGTTTCAAACTCTGTATTCGTCCTAATCACAGCCAACTATTGATAAATCTACCAGAAATATTTCAGGCTTGTAGATCAAATAGTAAGTTAGATTTTTGAATCAATCATTCTCATTAAGTCTTAAGCACCAGAAATCAAAGTGCAAGAAAAACCATGTAAACTGTTTCTATCGACTCTTTCCAAATCCTAGGTTAAGTGATAGTGTGATCAATCAATTAAATGCTTTAAAATTTTTGAGATTTGAGGTTTGGAACAGGTTGATTTAAACATTTTTGTGTGTTTTTCTGGTTTTTCAATTTCAGAACTTTAGTCTTTTTTAGAATACGGTTGGGTGTGATTCACCTTAAAGCCGCATCAAATGTGATAGTGGAAGTTCACAATGTACACAAGACCTGTACTCATCACGTTGCGACTTTGCTCCCGAGTAAATACCCTCAATTTTGAGTTTTATTATTTTTTTTCTCTCAAGAATTCCAATTAAGCCGAAACTTCTTATGTTTAGTGAGGATAGAAGTAGAGGACAAGCCAGAAGCACCTGGAGAAGTTCCCGATCCTCAAGCAACTGGCCTGACAGGAGCACGGCCTCTCGGTCTGGGGATTGCAGTTCTTCCTCCGCTCCCGCCTGACTCAGTGCCTTCTCACCCTCTGCTACCCTCGACTGTGGCCTCAGCCAAAAAGAGGCCTACCCCCACGCTGCCTACGCCTCCCCCTCCCCCTACTCCTCCTCCGAGGAATGATCCAGAGGTAAGACGCTTTTTTCGACCATCCCTCTCGTTTGTAGTCTCTCTTAGATGTTAGATATCCTGCCTGAGTCTTGTGTAGCTAGCTGTATTCTGAACTTTGGTGATTGTACGCTTCCCAATGCTTCAAAGGCAAGCACACACACACAGTTTTTGTTTGCAAGCAGAGCATTTTTTGCACAATAATTTTTCGGAAATTCGGTTCTGAAGGTACTGAAACTCAGAAACTCCTTTTTTTCAGGAAAAAAAAAAAAAAAAAGTGTATATTGAGAAATAAGATGCATTAAGATGTATGCCAGGGTATCTGCAGGTTCAAGAAGTCTTGGAAAATTTAATATGAATGTTTTTGTAAGTGTTAACAATTTTTTTAAGCCTAAAATTTTATCGGAACAATTTATTTTGAGTTTCGTTTCAGAGAAAAGGGTCTGGAGTTCTATAGCGATACTTATTATCTCTGATTATCAATATTTTTAACTGAAATTTCTCCTTCAAAGGATTTCTTAAAACGCTTTTTCTGAAGAAGAATTATTTCTAGTGTAAATTAATCTTGTAAATAAATAGGATTTTACTGGATTGCCTTTTTGTAATAAGAAATTCCACCAATGGATAGACAGTTGAATCGGAGACAGCAGTTTTTTAAGATGTGTGTCTATACAATTTATATTTTATGCAAGCTGCAAATGAAAGCTCCCGTACAATGTCACATTTTTCTTTAATTTCATATTTCTCTCACACAATAAAGAAATTCATACTCTACGTTTTATTTTGAGCAATCTTCAGTTAGAAGCAACTAAAATTTAATGTGAGTTCGTATCTAGGTGAAAATTTGCCATCTCCGTGTAAATAATAGTAGTTACTAACCAATAACTTACGGTAGTGATAATTTTTTATTTGCCCTTTGAAGTGACTTGAAAACAACGAATGAAACAAGTTATTGAACATTGTTTCAGCTCCAGCTTGCCCTTCAACAGTTTGATTTTCTAGTCGACGAGGAGGGAGGTGGACTGAGTGTTGTCGCTGTTACGCTCTCCACCCCTTCCACCCCTCAAATATCCCCTCTAATAGAGTTCCCCCAGGATGAGGTATATTTAATCTTGTCTCACTCTTTAGCTTCCCAACTGAGCTTGCTCGCTTCTGTGTCGACCAACTAACATGGGAATCCTGATTGATCTATTAGATTCATCAACCTCTCCTCGGCTGCTTCAATTTAAGCGGACAGAAATATGTTATGCCCCCCCTCCCCCTTCTGATCCTTTGTCCTTGCTCCTAAAACAGTGAGGTATTCTCTTTAGAATATCAAAATAAAGTACCTGTCCTCAAAATTTATAATTCAATTGATAGAATTTGGGAAAATTTTAAAAATCAAGTCTCAAGTGATGATTGGAAATTGAGCAGCTGTTATTTATGGCACTATTGAGTTTTGTTAAGGATTTATGTAAGCATGAGATCGGGCCTGGGAATTGTCAAGGAATTTGATGAAATTGACTGGAATTTTTCACTCTTGCTCGACTTCAATGAGAAATCTTCTTAATAAGTACATGCTCAGTCTTCACTCTTAAAAAAGGTCTTCCTGAAAATGAAAGTGGATATTTAAATAATCTCTCCCTGATATGTATGATTTTTAATTTTCCGTAATTTATTTTGAGACATCAAAGTTTATTGTTATCTACTGCACCGCTAATGCTTCAGTGTTAATCAGATAGCTATAACTATATCTACCATACCTGCTTCTAGTTTTGCTTAATCAATGCTTAGATCATCAAACCAGGTCATTTTCCTTTTTTATTCCTTCCCATCCATTATATAATCTTTTTTTTCTTTTGTTGCTTTATCCGTTTCGGAGCGCAGCAGATCATTGGAATTGCTGAAATTCCTCAGAATAATGTACCAAGCAATCAATCATTATTTAAATGTTTTTTTGTTGTTTTTTTTGTTTTTTGTTTTTAATCGTTTTAAAAGGCTTTAGTACACATATATAAAATATGTAAAGTATATTTCCTAAAAAGAAATAACAAACAACTGTGCCTGGACTTTCACTCTCTGCATGTTCTTTAGATTAAAATGTCATTGCGAATAATAATGATCTGATGTTGGCCATCAAAATATTTCTTGAAACTCCAGTGCCCTAAATTTCTTGTCAAAACTCTTAGCACTAAAACATTTTAGTCATCATCTTAGCGCTGTTTAATCTGCCTTGCATGCGAGTTGCTTATGACATTTTAGACAAATGATCAATACATAAATCGATGAATGTTTGATGTCTATCCCTCTGTGGTGCAGATTTTTGCTCAATTTTGAGAGTCAGTCGGACAAACTTCAAGACCTGAAGCTGTATAAAGCACTTCATTTTTCGTAACCTACATGAAGCATATAATCAATCATAACCTTAATATCTTTGAGTATTGATAACTGCTGTAGGATTTTGTGGTGAAATGTTTGCGAAGTACTTTAACAAAAAGCTGTTATCTTCTGATTCTCAAAACTTGATCAATAAATTGTAAAATTTATCGAAGTCGTAAGTAAGTGAAAGAAATTCCCTGAGTGTTCGTCTTCCCTTTCCCTGCTAACATCATTTTAACTCTTATCTGCAGTTAATGTGTTTCTAACAAAATAATTAACTTTTTAAACTTCGTTGTTTTGTTTGATGACTATTGATATCAATTTTGACGGAAAACCGTCAATGGGAGTACATTTTGCAATAAGGAACCACTATGTCTGGCTATTCTAAGAAATGAAGATACAAGCCATTAGTTTTCTTGTGCAACTAGGCGGTTTTATGGATGAGTCAGGAATACTAGTTCCTTATTTCATAGTATCGCAGTCCATTTGTGCCTCAATAATAGTCAAGTTCTTATCGAAGGACTCTTGACTATTAAGCGGCAAAAAAACAGAAAAAAGAGAGTGCTTAGAAGTAATATCTTGATGCACTGGAGCGTTATGGTTTTTGCTCACCGGCAGACTAATTTCAACTGGGCTCTCATTGCAAAGCTAATGTCAATCTGGTTTTGTTTCTAATGCAGTCCTCGAAGAAAACTGAAGGTAAATCCGCTCAGTAGCATCGGCTGTTATAAAAAAAAGAAGCTTTAGTCATAAAGTTCTAAGAGGAAAGTCATAATAAAACTTTGAAAATAGCCAAGTTAGGAAATTCTTTTTCCTCTTTTTACGTAAAAAATGTCACCTTAACATTGATAAGCTTTTCACCAAGTTGTTGTTGTAAAAGTTATACAATTTCAACATGAAGTTTAGGTTTTTTGCAATTATTTTGTGTTCAGCATCAATATGAGTGATTTTAAAATTTGACACAATTTTGGCGTAAATTTCACCTAAATTTTACTTACAGGAGAATAGAGAAGGTATCGTAACTTGTCTGTGGAAACAATCTTTATATTAATATGCCAGATTCTGTTGGTTAAATTTTTGAAGGTCAGAAAGGACCTTGCATTTAAAAGCAAGAGATTTGGCGCTAGTTAAATTCTGTTATTAAAGCAACCAGTGTTTCAAAGAACAAGCTCTCCATGTGCCAATATCAAAAAAATTCGGATGGTCTAGAGTTTTAACACTGGCTTTTCATACAAAGATGCCGTATCTCTTCTGTGTTGGATTTAAAACAACAGGACGATGTGTTGTATGTTGTGACTTGGAAAAATGTTGGTTGTTTTTGACCAAGAAATGCAGCAATCTAGAGGTGTGTGTCTTAACTTCAGATCCTCTTTGGCTGATAAAGAAAGGAGAGCTCTTTTTGAGCCCCTGTCTGGAGTTGCAACGTTTTTCCTAGAAGATGCGTGTACAGACTCTGATAATTTTGCATATCAGTTTTGCTTTTCTTGATATTGGTGCTTTTAAATATTCGCCTATTGAGCCTAACACTTCTCAAGATTTGAAGGAATATACTATTGGACAATAACAAAATTTAGCTGGTGTCAAATTGCTTGGACCCAGTGTGTAGCGTACCCTTCAAATTCTTGTCTGGAAAAATTTAATCTTTATTTCATTCTCTTAAAATCAGAACTGTGTGATAACAAGAGACTAATAGTCAAGTGTAATACTTTTTAAAAAATAATTACTCTTTTATATTCAGATCACACGTTTGACCATCATCTCTGTCAGAAGGAATGCTAATTTTCCCAAACCTAATCTTTTTTCTTCTTTCAACTGCTTTACAAGCGTTACCTTTTATCTCTCTTTTTGAACAACTTCATTCAGATTTTCATATATTCATCAGTTGTAAACTAGGATCTAACTTCATAATTCTGGGTTTGTTTTCAGTCACCTCCTCTGTTTGAGCGGCCTTTGACTGCCCGAGTTTTAGAATATAGAGATAGTGCTTATGAATCTCCAAGACATTCTATGCTGATGCCATCTATGAATCTGGAGAATTTCAAGCTCCTAAGTGTTTTAGGTAGAGGACATTTTGGCAAGGTAAGATTTTACGATGTATAAACTGTGTCAAGTTTTTTTTATTAAATTTTATATGAAGCTTTTTCCGAATTATTAGTGAGGCCTGTTTTTTGTTTTAAATGTGTATGTTTGATAAAAACAAAATGATTTTGGAAAATATTTTGGGGGGCCTGTGACCCCATCCTCTTCGCTTCAAGTTGTTAAGTTTCTTAGTTGTCTCTCCACCTTTGTATGGTTAATTTTTTGTTCTTTGTTAATTTCACAAAAGTTTTGTCATCATGACTTGGTAGAGCATTAATTCCGTCTGCATTTTTTAATTAAATGAGGAAGTTTGAATTCAAAGCACTTTTTCATGATAGAAAAATTCCTAACGGTAAGAAGAATGCTTAAGACCTCTAAATATATTATTTTTTGAATCTTGGAAAAGTTTAAATCAGGACAGCAAGCACCAAGTTTTTATATCTTACTTTAGAATGAAAATGAGGCAAGCCTCCCCCATATCTGTTAGCATGGCTGATGTTGCCTCTTTGGCTGGTAAGGTCAAATTCATCTTGAAGAGTTGATGCTTTTTGGAGCACTTACTCTGTATTGTAATGGGGAAGTAATGTAACTTAAGCGATTATCATTAAATTGTTAAGTAAAATAGGTATGAATGGTATCACGGGATAGCGCAGGTTTGTCTTAATCCTTGATAGGAATGTACTGCATGTACAGCACGTCATAGTGACCCAAATGTAAGTATTAAGCGAAACATTTTTATAGAATTCGTTCAAAAGTTTTGATTTCCAAAATATTACGAGAAAATAATTCCCAGAATGACACCATTTCAACTTTATGAAGGTCAAAAAATAGTGTTATAATATCAGCTCACATATGGCAATGTGGCAATATGGCACCCATATTTGCAAGCATATATTGCTTCTATCTAGAGTGATAATTAATTCTCGTAATTCCTCAGAGGAATAGAAATCTTGTATAATTAGAAAGATTTTCTGTGTAATAATGAAATGAAATTATTTTAACAATGGCGACTGCTTTTTTCAGGTCATTTTATCTCAATATCGGAACACCGGTGAATACTTTGCCATTAAAGCTTTGAAGAAAGGAGACATAATTGCTCGCGATGAAGTAGAATCACTCCTGTCAGAAAAGCGAATTTTCGAAGTTGCCAACACCATGAGGCATCCATTCCTTGTCAATCTGTTTGCTTGTTTCCAGACAAAGGTAAAATGCTTTTAAGCAACAACTAATTTAATTGCTCAATTTACTCTAATGATGCTTTAGGAAGATCTTAACTGTCTCAGGTAGTAGTGGTAGTAGTAGCAATCAACGGCGAACTTGCTTGATAGAGGTGCCCTAGGGTGCGTCAAAAAAAATGAAAGTCTGAAATGTTCCGCTCCCCAGGCGGCAATCGATGACGTTTGGTAAAAAAACATGTTTGCCAAAATTTGGGCCAATTTCAATCATTTTAAATGGTGCCAAAGGTCAATTTTGTGATGAAATTATGATATTTTGGTTTAGACCTCGATTTCGTACAAAAAACTCGATTTTACGCTGAAATCGTGCGTTTACGAGAAAAATGTCAAAGAACTCGACTTGTAGAGGATGAAATTTTACACTAGGAGGACGTCTTTGTAACCGATAAAAATCAAATTGAACTAGAAAAACTCAACTCGGTATTTATTTTTTTGGTCCTCAGAATTTCCGAGGTCTTACTAAGTAGAGGTTTAAAAGACTCATTTTTCACGAAAATAAGTCGAAAGAGGGTATAAATGAACTGTAGGCAAGTGTTGAGGATGCAAATGTCATCAGAACTTCCTCAGTTTCAAAAAAAGTTCCAACTATTTTGCACAATCCTCCAAAAAGTGTACGACTCGAGAAGCAGGATCGTGCTATAATAGTAGGGGGAAAGTGCGGTTTGACCAGGAAAAATTGCGTAACAAACTTTCCCTATGTAATCGTCATCAGTAGGTCCCCCTGAACAACTTCCTAAAAGTTAAAAATGGCCCCACCCCGGAATATCCCTCAAAAAAGTTAAAATTGAAAATGGCGGCCGTATTAAGAGGGTCCGGGAAATCGGTATTTTAAAATGCTCATTCTGTCTCATCATGTGAGGTAGCATTTCCTTTGTAATTTTGGTCGTAGATTTCATAAATGAATTCCGCAAGGCCTCTTCTGAGCTTACGTTTCTCTCGGTAGTCGCATGTTTCCTTTAATTTCCTTTATTAAATACATTTATAACATCAAATTTAAGTCTCATGGCCATAAATACATGCAAATAAAGACACTTCACTTTCCTTGTTCCTTCGGTGAATATTTAAAAAAATGCAACCTCCTGCCTTTCACATTTGGCCGCCATCTTTGATTTGGAGCACCCCCTTTGGCCGGAGGGCCTTGCGGAATTTATTTATGAAATCTACGACCAAAATTACATAGGAAATGATACCTCACATGATGAGACAGGATGAGCATTTTAAAATACCGATTTCCCGGACCCTCCTATTACGGCCGCCATTTTCAATTTTAACTTTTTTGAGGGATATTCCGGGGTGGGGCCATTTTTAACTTTTAGGAAGTTGTTCAGGGGGACCTACTGATGACGATTACATAGGGAAAGTTTGTTACGCAATTTTTCCCGGTCAAACCGCACTTTCCCCCTACTATTATAGCACGATCCTGCTTCTCGAGTCGTACACTTTTTGGAGGATTGTGCAAAATAGTTGGAACTTTTTTTGAAACTGAGGAAGTTCTGATGACATTTGCATCCTCAACACTTGCCTACAGTTCATTTATACCCTCTTTCGACTTATTTTCGTGAAAAATGAGTCTTTTAAACCTCTACTTAGTAAGACCTCGGAAATTCTGAGGACCAAAAAAATAAATACCGAGTTGAGTTTTTCTAGTTCAATTTGATTTTTATCGGTTACAAAGACGTCCTCCTAGCGTAAAATTTCATCCTCTACAAGTCGAGTTCTTTGACATTTTTCTCGTAAACGCACGATTTCAGCGTAAAATCGAGTTTTTTGTACGAAATCGAGGTCTAAACCAAAATATCATAATTTCATCACAAAATTGACCTTTGGCACCATTTAAAATGATTGAAATTGGCCCAAATTTTGGCAAACATGTTCTTTTACCAAACGTCATCGATTGCCGCCTGGGGAGCGGAACATTTCAGACTTTCATTTTTTTTGACGCACCCTAAGGTGCCCTCTCGGGATCTAGTTTTGCAGCAGTTTTGCTGTTGTACACTCGTAAATCGGGTCTAGGTCCTTTACTTATCTCAGTGCTTCTTTTTCTTTACCTTATGTATGAGCCCTCTAAGTCTGTACCAGAAATGTTTAAAAGTAGAGAAAATACAAATAATCTCACTGCCATGATGCATAAGATTATATTTCAGCAACGGTCATTGGCTCTTTGGAGAAGCTGATAGTAGATCATATCAACAACTGTGGTAAAGGCAACTGATTGTGGAATTACGGAGCAGATCAACCCATGAAGTTGGAAGTTGGACTCTGTTGTTTCAGTTTTCTATTGGTAGACAATGACGTTGGTAGTTGCGCATGCTATGAGTGATGCAAGATTTCATTAGAATACAGCACCGACTACTATTGGATGACTTTGTCCCTTCCAGACCTTTTATTTGGCTTCTGAAAGAGGTCCAATGAGCTACTTGTTTTTAGTCGTGCGGCGAAGCCGTATAGACTCTAGGTTTCGCCGGAGGCTGAAAAGTGTCCACACTTTTAGGCTAAGTCCAAGAGGAGAATTTTCGAGGAACCAAGTAACATATGAAGTATTGATATCGGTGCATTTTGGCCCAATGGAGATGTTACATGTGCGAGGCATTTGCAATTTGACTGTTGATTCTTGTATGTAAGTTCACGAGGAACACGATGGTGCCACTGGTTTNTTCGGCATGTCGCCGCACGACTTCTATGATACTCAAAGTCTCACATATATAATTTGAAAGGGGGGGGGGGTCTGGGGGGGGCGGCGCCCCCTCAGCAAGTAGCTTTTGCTACTTGTTTTTTTTTCTTTTAACAAGAAGAAAGAAAGAAAGAAACAGCGGTTTGCACTTTAGAAGGAAAAGGTAGTTTTAAAAATTTAATTTTGATTTTGTGAGAGCCAGAATTCCTTGAAATGACATTTAATTGACCAATTTTTTTTCTTTCTTTTTCTCAGGACCATGTATGTTTTGTAATGGAATATGCAGCTGGTGGTGACCTCATGATGCACATCCATGCTGATGTATTCACCGAGCCCCGCGCTGTATTTTATGCAGCTTGCGTTGTTCTTGGTCTTCAATACTTGCATGAAAGCAAGATTATATATCGGTGAGTTGGCATAAATTTTTAGTTAAATCATCTTTCGACATACGCAATAATCTAGGTATCAAACATGTGAACACTCATACCTCGCCAACTCAAAGTTGAAGACAAGTAAGAAAAAATTCGAGTTCTTGACAATTCAAGGCTATCAAGGTTTACAGCTATTGAAGTCTGAAATAAAAAAATTTGGAGTCATTGAAGTTATCGAGGACTGGAAATAAATAATAATACAAGAAACAACCAGTTGATCCTTTATCTGATCAGGATGTGCATCATGTTTTACAAAATGTAATTACCTCTTCAAAATAAAAAAAAAAAAAAAATCAATTAATGGTATTTTTTTACAATTGTTTTTTTTTCAAAAAAACCTGTAATCTCATGTTGCCTCAAGCTTTAGTGAATGCTCTCATCGACTTTGCACTCTCATACCCCTGGAAGCTTTTAGTGACCGAGGTTTTAGATAAAATTGTTTCTAAACTGTTGTCTATAAAATTGTTTGCTGATGAAATTGTTAACCTTCTGTTTAAAAAATTCAATTTTTTACCAGGCGGTATAACAAAAATTTGGTTTCATTCTGTCTCAAATTTATTTTTTAATGTATCCTATTTTAACTCGAATTTCTATTATTTTACAGTGATTTAAAACTAGACAACCTTTTATTAGACACTGATGGTTATGTGAAGATAGCCGACTTTGGCCTGTGTAAAGAAGGCATGGGTTACGGGGACAGAACTGGCACCTTTTGCGGGACACCGGAATTTTTAGCCCCAGAAGTGCTAACCGAAACCTCCTACACTCGGGCAGTAGATTGGTGGGGTCTTGGAGTTCTCATTTTTGAAATGCTGGTTGGAGAGGTGAGTTGATGTTGACTTACTCATCACTTCTGAAAATAGCTAATTTACCCTAAGTTTACCAGAGGAAAGTAGAGCTGACACTGTAACGTAAAAATCGAAATGATCAGGACTCAGGAGATTTTTGGTATTTTTTCTTTCTTTTTTCTAAAGTTGTGTTTACTTCCAGAAAAGAGGATGAAAATTGAGAATGAATCAATTGAAAAAATTGTTTTAATTCAATTGAAACTCTCAGTGGTAAAGAACCAATTGTTCATATAATATACCTCCAAATATTTGAAAGCCACCTTTGAAGACTGTAGGTTGAAGGAAAGGAGATTTGATCCCACCATTTAAACTGCAGTAAATTTTATCCATACATGTGTATAATTTTTTTTTTAAATGTTTTAATGGCGGACCTCTCAAATAGTAGACTCGTTTTCATCAACTGGTTTCAATTTATGGGAAAGTTTAAATCTTCATTAGATGCGTTTCACAGAAAATTAGATCTGCAATAAGAGGACATTTGGATCAAGAGTTAGCAAATCTTTTTTTGCCTTATTTCTGGTTCTTCGATTTTAATTTGGATAATTCATCCTATAGACGGGTGAATTCGATTTACATCAAGTTCAATTGATTGTCAACAATACTTAGAGTAAAACTTAAAAATCATCAGCAGAGGTGCATTCAATAATTAGGATAAAAATACTTGAATTCATAACATTTTTACTCGAAAGCGCTTTATCTACCATTTTCATAATTTCTAATTTTGTTCACAGTCTCCGTTCCCTGGCGATGATGAAGAAGAAGTGTTTGATTCAATTGTAAATGACGAAGTGCGGTACCCTCGGTTCTTATCCTTAGAAGCTATTTCTATCATGAGGAGGGTATGTAGTTTCAAGTGTTGTTTTTTTGTGTACTTGGACAAATCTAGGGTCAGCTCTAGCCTAAAATTGTTTTCACTGAAGCATGTTTGAATAGAAAGTAGGACTTAGGTCCCACCGCAACCAAACAATTTAGTATCAGACAAATGTGAAAATATCCATAGTCAAAAAGTTTAAAAAGAAGATAGCCATGAGGTAAGTGACCTCAGTATTTGACAAGTTAGAATTGATGTACTGGCACCTCATATTACTATCAGTTTGTTTAATGATTTTTTTATTACAAAAAATGCTGGAAAAAGTCATATGAAACAGGAGTTAACATTGTCAAATAATTATTTCCATTCAAAAGACATATTTATGTAAGCCTTTTTCAGTTGTTATCCGATATGCTAGGAGATCGAAATCTTGGCACTTAAATGCAACTTTAAGCCTTCCATTCATCATTTCCTGCAATACGGTATGCACTGTTTCAGTATTTCTACGACCATTTTATTTTTTCACGGAAGAATCGTCTCACTTATTTGTCTTAGAATTTCATAGTCAAATTTCACCAAGAAAAAGGAAAATCCTTATGAATTTTGCGAAAATTCATGTGACGGTTCTCTTATAAACCAATGAAATATACTAAGAAATACTGAATCATTGCAATGAAGATTCGCTCCTTTGTGCAAATGATGACATGTTGACACAAAAATTATTTGAAGTACCTCACTTTTCGAGATGTTAGAGAAAGCTTCATGTCAAAAATTCAAGTACCGATTTCCTGATGGAACCTCACAAAGATCACCCACAGGACCAACTTGCTTTCTTGCACTAAGGTCCCTCTCCTTGTGTCCACATTTTGTGTAGTCCTTCAGAACAAGTCACACAAGGGTTTGAATGGTTTTAATGTCTTATTTATATGTCTGTCCCTTTGTCTAGTTGCTGAGGAAGAATCCCGAGAGGCGTTTAGGCTCAAGTGAAAGAGACGCTGAGGATGTTAAGAAACAAGCATTCTTCCGACAAATCGTTTGGGAGGACCTGCTCTTACGGAAAGTGAAACCACCATTCGTTCCTACTGTGGTGCGTATGTTTTATTTTTGTCTCTATTTTTTCATTTCTCGCCATAAATGAGCAAATATGCCGAAAAATCGCAAAAGCTCTGGAGAAAATAACCTATCAAAAGTGATAAAAATACATACATACTCTAGTACCAAGGCCCAGAGATGACTCATGAGTATATTTGATGAGCACAGCTGATTGAGGTTGCCCTTTTCCATATATCATAGACTGTTATGGCTATGTTTAGTGTGCAATTTAACCATGGGAGGTCCTGGTTTTTTTTTATGAGTGGAAAGTTTCAATTTAAGAGTTGGAAAATGTTAATATCTTGGTTAGGATCTACTTTCAGTCATTTTTGTCACACATATCATTTTTTGTATGGAATTTCAATGAGAAAAGACATATCACACTGCTTAAATTCAAATGAAGGGCAATGCCTTTAAAGAGCCTAACTATGGTTTCGACTATCTTTTTACGCTTTTTTTACTCATCCTTTTAATTTTTCAGACATCTGTGGAAGATGTGAGCAACTTTGATGAAGAATTCACATGTGAAAAGCCGCAGCTAACACCACCTAAAGACCCTAGACCGTTGACTGAAGATGATCAACTCCTCTTCAAAGACTTCACTTACATGGCAGACTGGTGTTGACTAAAGTCGGCAGCGTACATCAATGTCATCTGCACTCTCTGAATTGTTAAATAGTTTTTCCCCTCGGGATTTTATTCAGTGTTTGATCAATCGAGTGACAATGCCGTACGTTGTCTTTTAGGTCTGTACAGGAGCACTAATTTAATGTTTAGTTGTTGAATTTTTTCAAATTTTTGCTGGATTCGACTCTCGTTAACCATCACAAATTTTTTTTGAAAGTAAGGAACTCGGAGAATAATACAATGGTGGCAAATTATTTTAAATCACTTCTTAGTTTATAGCGAGCGTTACTTGTCTGGAAATAAAAGCATCTTCTGAAGACAAAAGCTGGGAATTACTCTCAATATCTGTGGCTTTTACCAATTTTTTTACTTTTCATGTAATCAGATCTGTCCTCGGATCTTTTTTCATTGCCTTTTTGATGTACAAATCGATTGAGTTTTGACGTTCATCACATTTAAGTGTGAGATATAGCTGTATTTGTGCAGTTGCAAGCTTAGCCAGTGGTGCTAATCTACGGAAAATATCAGTTTTTAGAACCTGAATTCTTTCTCAAAAAGTGTATTTATAAAATCAATAGCTGTAAGAGGGATATTGAAGGAGGACATTAGTATTGCTAGTTTTTTATTAATTTTATCCCACATTTTTTTAATACTGTGCCAGAGAAAAATGGTGAATTTGGTACTTTCTATTAATTACAAATTGTTACTGGCTATTGAATTCTGTAAGTGACATCCTATGTTTTCATTGATAGGATTTTTACAAAGCTGGAGAAGATGGAATATCAAGGAAAAAATTGAAGAAAAAATTAACTTGAAACGATTGAGAGAACTTGAAAAATCTCTTATTTTAACAAATGTGGGAAAGTCGATGATTTGGCAGGTGAAAGAACAATTTCATTTTGGTTTGGGAAGACATAAAAAAATTCATGACTATTCGTTTTGCCTCAGGAGTCCTCAGATAGATCTCTATACTACAGATGGGTTCAATTTCAACTGTACCTTTTTAAATTCACTCGCACGATGCATAAGCTTAATACTGTACAAAAGGAATAATATCACCTTTTTTTTGGTATGTGCATTGAAATAAGTCTCAAAACGTGGCCTTATTTTAATAGAACTTTTTTTAAGGAAAAAAGTTGATTTTGAACAGCAGACTAATCCAAGGAAAATTGATCTCTGTAAGATATTTGCCCTCTCTGCTCAAAATAACTTGGATCTTTTCCAGGATTTTCTGCATCCTCGTAGAAGATAGGAAATGTTTTAACGCTTTTAACCCTTTATCATTCATTTGTCTCGGTGATTTTTCAATATGTATTATCATGCTTTAATTTTTTATTTTATCCTCTCTGTTCTTTTTTTCACATTATAATTGGAACCATGAGCTGTTCAAGAGCTTCTATGACCAAACAGCATATCAATGGTGAGTCTTCCAAAGCACATACCTCGGTTTGCGACGGTGCAGACTTCCCATCATGCTATTTCTTTTAAATGGGAAACTACTCAATGTCCATTCTTTAAGACTTCTGTAATACTTCCACTCTTTGCGAAGAAAATTCTGTGAAAACTCCAAGGAATCATGTTGATTTGTTTTCCTTCAAAAAAATAAAATAAAATGGGAGCGGAAATCTCAAAACACAGCACATGAGATACATGTTTCGGGAGTTTCATTGAAGATATATTTGTGTCAACATTTCTATGACTGTGCATCCTCTTAACTTCTTTCCTTAGAAAGCTATACGCTCTGTCCTGTTATTTGTCTGAAATGTTTTCCGTGTCATGCTGATTTTTCTCGAAGGAAAATGTAGAAAGTAAGTGCCTTTAGATGCCTGTATAAAAATACAAAGTTGCACTGTTTTAGCAATGTTCTCATGGGTGTTTGCTGTTTGGTCAGAAACGTCCTCAGATGCTGGAGTAATGTCTTCTTTGAATTTGTTCATTGTTTTCAAACAATAAATTTGTATCAGTGACTGTTTTGTTTCAACTGCTCAAGTATTTTCTGATGGATAGAACACCAATATATCTTGTTTGGACTTCCTGTCTTTTCTCTTCTCACAAGAAGAAACACACATGAAGCTGGAAGTTTCTCTCTGAAGTTTTTTACGAACATTTGATTTCTACAAGCCTAGATTGCTATTTTTTGTCTAAGTGTACTTTCGTTCTCATATATGAACACAACTTTCAATTTGTGGCATGAAAACTGCGTATTTTTAGTGAGAGAGATAGGAAAAGCAAGATCTGTCTGCTGATGCCTATTAGGTGATTTACTCTGCCATGCTTAGGAAGAACGGTGTATGGACATTTGAGAGTTGGCAAGTTTCCCTGGATTAAGGATTTTTTTAAATAACTCAATAAATTCGTATTTTATCAAAGGAAATTTGGCAACGCCTGAAGGTTCATATGGTGTTCTTCCTTACAATTGTAGTATTCAACAGTTATTATTTTTCTTTCATTCAAACTTTATTTCTGGTTAAAACTTACCGAAGCAACTGTCATTATCTTTGTGTCATCTACTGCTCATGCTGAAGACGCCATCAAATCTGTTGACATGATTTCTTCATTTATTACTATTTGTTCAGTGTCTGCATGAAAGCTTCCATATTTGAAATTCCCATTGTGTGCATTTGTTATATTTATTTAGTGCATTTCAACTGCTTTTATATTGATTGAGTATCAAAATAACTGACATTTTGTTCTCATCGCGCGTTGATAACTCTTGCTTTCTGTCAGGATTTTTGTTGCAACATCTTCATGTTTTTTTTTTTAAGATTAATTGTCCTTAAAAAATGAGATGGAAAGAGATTTGTACTAAATGATAAAACGTCCCAATTGCGCTAAACGAGAACAATGTCTGTAAACAACTCAAGCACTTAGATTTCAATTTACCAAATTTTGTGAGTCGCTCTTGCCAAAATTTTTCACACTTTCCAGTGCAGGTGGACTAGTTGTACTAACCAAAATTTAACCTTTTGCCCTTCTGTTTTTTTGTTTTTTTTATTGTTAGTCATTCCAAACGTACCCAGCCTCATTATTAATTAATGGTTAAAAATGCAAATATGCCAGATGACAAATAGATTGTCCTTGAAAATTAGTATTCTGATTTATGCAAAAAGTCACAAGCTGGATAAACGATTTAATTTGAAGCTTCCTGTGAAATGTTATTATTTTTTTCTCTTTAAGTTTGTATTTTTTAATTGCCTTCCTTAACTTTCAATGTTCAATACGTTTACTGCAAATGGTTTTTGGGTACTTCTTCCTGGTGTACTAAGGAAAGGTATGATAAAAAAACAAATTCCAACTGCTGTGTACTGCCATTGCTAGTTCAATAAATTTTGCAGTACTATGTCAAATGGCAAACAAAGAAAACTATCTGTATGACTTGTTTGGCAGTGAATTTCTTAATCATATTTTAAAAACATCCAGAATCTTTTTGAGCTCCTAACTTACTTAAACTGGTTTCATTGGTGAATGTATTCCATTCTATTTTTATTGTAGTTAAATGTGTGTGTTTGCATTTAGAGCTGACGTGTCTGAGTGAGTGGATATTAGTTATATTTTTTGGCTTCTTCGGAAATACATTTTCTGTACATTTTTCCATTGAGTGTTGCCAGTTTCAGAGCCCAGAAAATGAGTTAAAAGAGTAAATGAGTAAATGAGTTTCTATTGGTCCTCCTTTCTTCAATTTCTTCTCTTTACTGATTTGCCAAGAATTCTTTTAAAGAGATTCTAAAATTTCCTCTTGTTTTCTGGTTTAGAATGCTTTATGAGGAAATTTAGAACCCACATCTAATATTTCTTGCTACATTATAGTCCTCATGTCACTTTCTCTTGTGAACCCTGTATCTCAGTTTTTTTCTGGAATCAATTTATCAATCGTTTTTCCCCTGTAAAGACATAAGTAGGTTGGGTGATGTGAGATGAACTCTCCTTTCCTGTTCTAAGTAAATTAATGGTTAGGAACTGAGCTAAGAGATTGCGCAGCTGAAATTCAAGTTGAATATTGTCATTGTTTGAAGGCATTCTCTAAATCATTAATTTTAGTGTTTTTATTTTTTAAATCCTATCATATTATTTTCAGTTTCAAATTGTAAAAACTGTATCAGGTTTGACCTAACCTTTTTTAATTTATTTACAAAGTCCTATTAGCTGTACAAAAATTATTTTTTATTAATCCTCTAATTTAATTTTATCTAATTAATCTACGCCTGCTAATAATGTAATGGTGTTGTATGATACCGCTTTCATTGTTGCAACCAAGGATGTGATCAAAATGCCTTAAATTGACCGATAAAAGCGTGAATTCATGTAAGAATGATAGAAATTGAAAATTTGTATTATATGACACAAATCAATGTTATCAATTAGAATTGTTATAATTTTTTAATTTAAATTTTATTCTTTATTTTATATTTTCTTCTCGTCTTTATCAAGTTGAATCAAGTTTTGTTTAATTCAAACTCATTGTTGTATTATAAATAAAGTGATTTTAAAAATAGCAGATGCCTTTTAATTTCTGATGCCAGAATGATACATCAGCAATTTTTAAAAGCAAAAAAGTTGCATTTTGTGTTGCATCCAAGCCTATTTACATTAATTCAACGGATTTAAATAGAATAAACCTAACTACTGGTGTAATATGTCCGCTGTACTAATAATTTGACGTTTCAAGTGAGTTTTTAATATTTTTATTTTAACACTATGTCTTGAAACTTTTTGCCAGTCTCCTATGAAATTTGAAACATGTACTTACAAAAGTTCAACACAGGATTTTATTCGGTGTTTTTGTAAAAAGAAAATGAAACTTGAAAGGAGGTTGGGCAACGACTGACATAGTTTGTCACAGGATAACATTTTGCAATTAGAAACCACAATTTCTAGCTCAAATTAGAAACAACATTAGTACTGTTAGATTTCCTATGCACATGTGTATTTTTACAGATGAGCCAGAAATTTTAGTTCCTAAATGCAAAATGTGATCCAAATTGCAACTTTTTCTTTCTCTCTGGCTTACTGACTTGATATGTAGGTTTGAAGATACCTCAGGACCAAACTGGGAAGTCGGAAGTCTGGAAAATGTGCCAAATTTCATCAATATTTAAGTGGCAAACTTACTGGATTTAAGAAAGTGAACGATGGGCTTTTTCGAGTTTTTCAATACAAGTTTTAACATGAAATGTACAAAACTTCTTATGTTTTACAAAATTGTAGCCTTTTTTCAGTTGTCTGAGACAAAGTCTTTTGCTTAAACCCATCATACATTTTCTGTTCAATGAAAATTCTGAGTTATCACTGTTTAGTAAATGGAACTAATTCAAGAGATGTACGTATGCTTATTCAACGAGTGAATGCCCCTTGTACCTTTTGCAATACGTACATGCAATTTTCATCACCGAACCTCTTTTAAACATTGTAATTATGTATTACACAAGTTTTTTTATGGCATGTGTAATGGTAATCTCTCTTATATCATTGAGAAAATGAAATGTGTGGCTACTCAGTCATGATGAATCCTTCATCATGATTCATACCCACACTCTTTTTCACAAAAGAGTTCTCCCCTCCCAGGGGCACTGCCATCCTCTAGCACCTCCTGACAGTCCACACCTGACATTCAATGACCTCATGTTAATTCAAACTTTGAAAAGAACATATTTTTCTGATCTTACTGAAAAATGAGTAATCAAAACGCATGCTTGAAAAATTCCCTTAAAACACATTGAAGTCATACCTTCAAAAGCAGAGGGAAATGCTTTGAAGAGGAACAGTTGTTGGAATATGATGTAAGAATACACTCCTCAAATGAAGATTAATTCTCCATGACCCTTCAAAAGAGCTGTGTTGTTTGTCATTAAAATGAGTTCGAACTCGAAAGATTGGGAAACAAAAAATAGTAAAAGAAATGACATGGTTTACATCAGTAGATTAAAGCAGAAGGGTTATAACTATAGTTTTTTCGTTTCAAGCTACCGTTCATAAATTGCCCAACAGATGCACCGCTTCCAATGTAATTTAAAATGTTTGAAGCTTAGCATCTTGTGCCTTGTGTTAGAGATTTCTAACAAATGTGATCATACTTATAGGGCCCCACTAAGCTATTTTAAAAATATGAATAGTTCCATTTTCTCTAAAAAGTTAGTTACAACGCTTTTATTTCAAGCTATTTCATACAATCATGATGTTAAGGATATCCTATTTTTCCGTTAATTTGTATTTCGGTGAGCTCGGCAAAATCCACTTGGAAGGTAATTTTTTTTTCTTTAGTCCCTTTTAAACGGCATTTTAAGATGTGTGATTAGTTCTGCCAGGAGAAAATCAATCTCTGTAGGTAAAGAACCTCCAAAAAATTTCGGTCTGTGAAAAGATATCTACAAATGTTTTTTGGTGTATGTACAAAGTAGTATACAAAATTTTGTGTGACGAAGTATCAATGACCTAGAAAGAAAAATTAGCTAAGAAAATTCCAGCAAGTAGTAACAAAGTAAAATCAATACATTAAATTTTATTCAAAGAATATTCTAAATCTTGAAATCTTTGTTGGATGCATAAAAGACCTCTGTAAAGTTTGACCAACTGCTCCAGGCATTTATTAATCTGCCTGATTTGACTATCTCTGCATCATTATCAAACCAGGTGTCGCAGAACTAAAATTATACTTCAGGAAAAAGGTGGCATCAATATCATTTTGAGCTAACCGTTTTGAGCATTGAATATTGACCTTGATTTTTTTCACCCATCTCTCCTTTGTATCTTTTTTAAGGTTGCAGAAAAAAAAAATAGGAAGAGAAAGAAAGAAACAAAACTTTGAAAAGGAATAAAGGAAAAATCACATCAAGTGAAATGCCTCATAAATTTTGACACTTATTTCTCTGCAGAACAAGTTCAAAATAACTTCTTCACAAAAATTTCCTTCTTTCAGTACCTACAAAGCTTATAATGCAACCTTATGAAGTTCATTAATGAAAATCTTGGATTTTTACATTGCAGCCACATTATACCTATCTTGGTAAAACAAATATTAAAGATTGTTGATGTGCTACTGCTAGGGAGGATGTTCCTAAACATTGCAGCAATATTGGAAGTAAGGTAGAAATAATACTACACTAATCCTACACCATGCTACCTTAGTAGCAATAATTTTTAAACAAGCCTTTCAAGAACATGTAAAGAAAAAAGTCAACTCTTCAAAAAACTGCTGAAATATTCGTATTTTTGTATAGTGTTTTTTTTTTGGGGGGGGGGGGGCATTTCTTCAAGAAAACTACATGAAAGCGTGAGGTTAAGTAGAATAGTGTTGGAAAACTTTTTAAATATCAGCTGTAGTTGTTCAACATTTAAAATGTTTGAGAAATGTTAATTAACGTTCAAAAAGAAGTTACTTTTTAAAGTCTGTATTCAAGTAAATTTCACGAATAGTTGAATTATACTTAAAAAATAGGCAACGAATGAATTCGACAAATGAATATTTTAACAGCTTTTTGAGAGGTTTTGAAAGTTTTTCTCAACAGGTCATTGCTACTGCGGTTAATAGCGTGGTGCACATTTATTATTTTTTTTATTGCTTTAACTATGCTTTATTTGTGTATACCTCGTTTAAGACAGAGTCTACATCTTTCATCCACTTGCGTAGATACCATAGCTGCCATTGAAACGAGCAGATGAAAAGAGTAAGCTCATCTGCAACGAGATCCACGCACATTTTTTGAGTGTAATTCAGCGTTCCTCCCCCCTCGCCTGTTATTTCCGCCGGAAACGGCGTGCGGCGGAAATGGTTTCAAAGATGCGGGTATTCATAACAAAGGACAACTACGACAGCCAATGGGAACGCGAATACGACTCGAAATGGCGGGAAATGCCTTGTTCAAGCCGCAACCTGTTGAGACTGCTCGGCGACGCCATTTGCATTTTCATGTGCGTTTGGCTAACGCGTGTGAGTGTTTGTCTTATCTTGACGGTAGCAATTTAAATTTAGTGTAATTACACAAGTTTGCGCTGATTGATCCAGTGAATACTGTAATCGAAGCAAGATACGACTATTTCGAGAAATTATAACTAACTGACACTGGTAAGTTATTGTCTCAGTAGATTCTTTCCTCTCAAAGTCTGTGTGCTCTCGGGGACTATGTTTTCCGAGCACATGGGCTCTTCAACTTGAGTTTTTGTGTGTCGATGAACTCTACAATCTAATAGAAGATCTGATTCTTATCCTGTTGCACTCTCGACTGTCAGCTAATGCAATTGGTGCAATGTGTAACCCAAGTTTCAGTCAATGACAGCAACTCTGGAAGCATCATCTTTCGGAGAGTCACACGCCGTTGTGGTTACCTCTCCTGATTTCTAGTCCTCTCTCAAACCATCTTCTCATTCCAGTGTGTCATCGCTCCAGGATTTCTGCTAGAAATAGTCGCGTCTTTGCTGACAGGATTGAATCGCCCGTAGTTTTGTCTTGTCTGCCGAAAGAGTTGCTGGATGGCAGTGACGGACCCTGTGAACAAGTTTCATGTTCATGTCGTACCTGTCTCCCACCAGATATAGAGCTGGGGTCCACTTGAAGCAAATCTACATCCCTTACAGTGAGGTTTAAGATAGGCTCTCTTGATTCCTCTAATTATTGCCAACTGACCTTGAACCGCCATCCTAGCCTGTTAGAATTATGGTGGCGTGGACTCTACCCAGGGTTCTTAATCTTTTCTAGAATGTTGTGCTGGGCACCGTACTACGAGTGTTATGCAGTGCCTATTAGTTTTCCTCACAGTTCACTTCACTGGCATTGGCCTAGTCATCACTGCCCTTCTCGACACTAATTAGCATCTTTGTAAACCCTCTCCATTCACATCTCTGTCATTGACGTATAATACAATCTAGACCGCGCATTAGGTAATTTCGGCAAGACTAGAGTCCCTTCAGGCGAGACGATAGGCAACCCAGCAACACCCAGTAAGTGAACCGGCAATACGTACTGAGACAATTGAAATGCCAGTCCTATCAGTGGTGTTGCCTGATACGGGTACACTTAGCTCGTATATCCGGCGGTTTCAACTAGGCTGAAGGCGCGTCTTTACCCCCCTAGCTGTCTTACCTTCCCCGCCTAAAGTCGGGCCCAATGCGCGGTTTAGATTGTATTACACGTCAA
This sequence comes from Bemisia tabaci, assembly GCF_001854935.1. NCBI lineage: Eukaryota > Metazoa > Arthropoda > Insecta > Hemiptera > Aleyrodidae > Bemisia > Bemisia tabaci. Next base: position 2,776,144 of record NW_017566682.1, read on the forward strand.
TGATCTCTGCTCACCATCTCAGTAGTTCAGTTTATAACAGTGGTTTAATACTTGCTCCAACCCCGATAAAAAAACATGATGGAAATTCTGAAGGAGGTGGCGAATAAAGATGTGTTTATTTCTATGCAACATCAAGGAACAAAAGATCCAACGAGTGTGTTGCATACAGCATAGCTAAACAGTTCGCTTTGCTGTAGCCTCATCTTACGTATGAGGCCAATTCACATTTCCAAGGCACAACCAAATTTGAAAACGACTGCTTCGCCACCAGTTCAAGTACTGTCTGAGGGTCACGAAGAAGTAGGTCCTAGTTGCCATCAGGTTTCACTTAGATACCTCAATGATAAGTACGTTACATTGATATGATGGGGCAGTATCTGCCAGGCTGTTTTGTTTCACGGTTGGAGTGAAAGGACATTATCAGTCTGATTTTTTCACAGAGCAGGTAAGTTTTGAATAAGCCCAAGCCTGTCCGAAGCATCATTGCCTAAGTACGAAAGATGACATCGAAAGTTAAATAGCTTTATTAAGTACCGCATCACATTTTGTTGCATCCTAACCTCCTTTTGAACCTTTTATCCTCTCTATCTGAATGTCCATGATCCATAAAATCCCCCAATTCTATATTGGTCAGGTGATGGTTTGGTCGCTTGTTTTTTGTGTTTTAACTGGGGAAAGTAGTTTGGATGATAGGCACACAGCATCATTCAACAGAAAGTCCTCTCACACATCCTTAAGTTGCAGGGAGAAGGATCACGGAGCACCAGTGTGGCAAGATAAGGAAATGCATCATCTACCTGCTTAGTTTAATGTCTTTGGGCAGGTTCAGAAAAGATCAAGACTTGCTTCTGGTTTTACGTACTGAGATGAGTGTGTACCTAACATGAACTGAAATTATTTCACAGGAAACCTAACTTTAAATTGACTGATTGAAATCCTTCGCAATGTTAGTCTTAATCCATTTTGATATGGAAGGTCCATCAGTATTTTACAGTTATGAGCTTAATATCGGAGAAATGTCATTTATCCAGGTACTTCATTCATTCTAGGCTGTAAGTGCTTGAGCTGCAATGTGTAGAACATTACCTTTCTGCTTTGGTGTATTTCACCTTTAGTTAGTAGGTAGTAAAGACTTTCTTTCTTGTTTATTTAGGTATCTTTCTACCAAAGCTATGATGAATCTTGAATCGGAAGAAGAAATGGACGTTGATGAGCCAGATGCAGTCGACGAGCCAGATCCAGTTGATGATCTGGACTTGATTTTAGGAGGCGGAGAGGGTGAGCTATCAACTTCTATTTCTTTTTTTTTAGTTATTTTTTGCGGTAAAGTTGTACATTGTGGTGTTCCTAACCTGAAAGAATAGGGAAGCTTAGCAATCTTGACAAATAATAAGAGAGCAATTTCAATGGCAAAATTGAAGAAATGTTTATCTCATTTGCGGTGTTTCAAAATCTATGTCATTAGCGTTTCTTCACGGAGGAGAATCAACATGCATTATCGCTTCGAACTCTTAAAACATTCATCAAACAGAGTAAATAGAACCCAAGGATGTTTCCATGGAAGGTATGACCCAAAATAGTTTTCCATTTTAAAAAAATGAAGTATTTGCGGAAGGCTACCATGTCCGAAACTGAGAAGTGTGTCTGTGCAGTTATGTTTTGAATTTGAGAATTTGACAGGATTTAGGTATTTTCCTCTTTACTCTCAGAGATCCTGTTCTGTTCAATTTAGTGAAACAAGTCAACTCTTAGATGCAGCTACTGTGAAAGTATGCAGAATTCAAGAGTCACCTGTAATGATAGTGCATTTAACATCTGTCTAAATAGGTACATTTCTAACCTGTGAAGGGTCTTGGAACTTGGCATTTGATTTCAGATTTCTCCCAGAGTACATAGAGTCCCTATGTAAATGGGAGAGCTGACTCCACTGTTAAGGATTTTCCAGGTCCCAAATTCTGAGATTTTTGGTACCTAATTAATTGTTTTTGATACATGAGGATCTGGCCATCTGATGGAAACAAAGAGGACAGGAATTACTACGCATTCTACATGGCCATTTTGACAAATGCAACGAATAAGTCGCAGAGGCTCTGGTCACACTAGGCTTGGAACTTGTCGACCAGAATATGGCGCCAGCTCTCCCATTTTCATTACGACTCTATGAGTTTTTTAGACCTGTTAATGCTGGAGCTTATCGAAAATCGAAAATTTTCTAGGGAAATAGGGACCAGGGAAATCTACTATCCAGTGAAAATTAAGGAATGGGTATTAAAATTAAGGCCCTGAGATCATTGGGTTTTTAATTTAGTGGCCTAGTATATTGTACCATTGAAGGATCAGATTTGATTTATTTCCTGTTTCTTGCAATTGTAGGTGCCAATGTTGGAAGCGATAATGATGGAAATCCAAATGAAGGCGATAGTGACAACCAGGATGCGGCCAATGGTATGGCACCAGGAGAGTCAGATGGAACCAAGAAAGAACCCAAGAAGAAACGTGTCATCCTAAACCCCCAGCCAAAATTAAACTACCACACGTAAGTTTATTCCAAGCCAACCTTACTTTGACTTCATGCCTTATTTACATTGGCGGATCCAGCAAACTGCCAACATTGTCTTTTCTCCATTTAAACCTATAGAAATGTATCGATCCTTGGAGGGGCCAGGTGCTCCGACAAGAATCGATTATTTAGCATAGGTTTAAATGGAGGAAATCCGGTGTTGCCGAATTGCTGGATCCGCCTCAGGTTATCCACACATGGTCCATACAGACACTTCAAAATATTTGAATGCGCTTAATTTCTTCACCGCAATATCTGTACTTGAAACGCTTCAATTCAGAATTTCTGACATAATAGACTTCTACAATTTTGATATCTCTGTTCGGAAACATTAAATCTTAGGTACGTGAAAAATGCCTCCTATAACTTGCTAGTGAGATTAATTGAACAGTATTGATGGAAATTCTCCCTAAATGTTAGTACCCCAAACTTGAAAAGAACGGATATACTTAAATCCCAGTAAAATTACAATGAAAAATCAGGAAAGTGTGGTCTTTGCGCATATTTTTTGCATCAAAATTATTGTCTTTGGACTTGAAATGAACATACGAGCTCAATAGCTCATCCATCCCTCTATTTTTCATTCCAAATGTTTCACTGATCTTTTAAAACTTCAGTGCTATCCATGCAAAGCTTTCATATAGACAAGACGTAACTCAGTGATGATGCTGATAATATTTGCTAACTCTGCTTGATTCTATTTTCTCTTGCTTTGTAACAATAATTGAGGCACTTGATGCCAAAAAGGCACTTCTCGTTTGCAGTGTTTAAGAGTTTCCTTTAATATTTAATTCATTGTAAAGAAAATGAATGCATCCATTTCACTACAATTGATACTGAATATTCCTTATGATTCTATTTTCCATGGAAAGAATTCTGGAATAACGACCCATTAAATTCTCCTCCTAGAGATTAATTACCAATAGATCTAGGTGTTGATCTTAATTTTGAACCTTGAGACTTAAGGAAGAATACATGTTAAAACCTCTTTTTTTCGGCTTGATCCTGATGTGACGTGGTTTCTCTCCGATTAACATGGTCTATTTTCCAGCATCACACTTATTTGTAGGTTTATTTTGACTGTTTATTTTTTCCAGATTGACAGGCAAGCGAGGCCTGTGTGCTATGAAAGAGATTTTTGCTGATATTCAGCTGAAAGGCAAAGGACATGAGTTGTCAGATCTGAATAGAGTGATGACAAAACTTGAGTACTGGACCCATAGGCTTTTCCCTCGTTACAACTTCGATGAAGTGCTAGCCAGAGTTGAAAAACTGGGTGCAAAACGTCAAGTTGAGGTATGAGTACTCCCTTTTTTTAGCATCGCTGGTCTAGGCTCAAAAGCTCATAGTGTAATGTAGTCAGGGGAAACAGGATTGCTATAGTCAAGGAATACCGAGAAAATTCACGGAATTTTTGGAGGTCAGGGAATACCTAATAATATCTGGGAAAAAGACAAAAGCAACTGTGAAAATTTGTTTAAATTATCTTTCTAGAATGGGCTTGACATACAAAACAACAAATCTAGGTAAATAAATGTTCATAATAAGAGTAGCCCTTTTAAGAACCATGCCATATGTATCCTAAAATGTCTGGAAATTTCATCTAAACCGATTAGCGAAATGTCAAGAAGTTTCATATTTTTAATTCCCTGGCAACCTCGTGAAAGGTGAAATCTCAAGTTTCCCAGCGCAGTTTTGGAAGACCACCCTAGTCAAAATAAAACTATTTGCTGCCCGCAGCTCATATTAATTAATAATTGCTTCTTAATACACTTGAAAATTGTGAGTCCAAGTTTTCGGTTTAAGTTTGAGGTAAATGAAACCATGAATGTTATAAAAAAGTTTCTCTAGTTGGCAACTCTGCTATCCCTGTCTCTGTCCAGCAGATAACGGATATTATTTCTTATCTCTTTGCCTTTTCTCCCAAGCGGTTGTGAATTTTGATACTTTCAAAACAGGACATGTTAAAGTTGGACTCAAAAAACAGTTAAATTATCCTTTTTGTCCTCTTGTAAGTAAAATGTAACAAAAAATCATTCTTTTTGTCCTCTTGTAAGTAAAACTTAACAAAAGAAGAATTTGCTTTAAAGCTTCTGGAAAAGTTTACAACAGTCATGAGGTCATGTGTCACCAAGAGAAACCATCTGTGAAACCCAAACTGTAAATGAGACATTAGTTTTGAAAAATAATGAATTAGTTGGTTTTCCTGCTGAACTCATTGTCATAAATCCTCTTTTTCACATCCGAGGCTCAAGTTCTTAGTAGCCACAGTAAAACTATGAAATCAAACAGGGTGTCTAGCATCAGGATTTTCCCCATTTTCCCGATTCTATCAGGATTAGAGGTCAATCAGGATTTAACCCTGATTTCTTTAGGCTTTGAGGGAAAATTGGTCGTAAAATCAAGATTTGAGAAAAGTCGGCCGTTTGATCGGATTCTTTTATCGAGCTAATTTTGTAAAGTAACATTCGCCTAACTTTTCTCCGTAAGAAATCAGGATTTGGTAAAATTATGACATCAGGATTTAGCAGTAGAAAATTAGGAAAAATCAGGATTTCATCAGGATTTCCTAAAATGAAAAAAAAAAACTAGACACCCTGTCAAATGAAAACTAATAAACGTCAATACAAGTTTTGCAACTGATTCATTGTGTCAGCCCTCAGCAGTCAGCAGTATTCTAACTTTCAATTTCACCAGATACATGTTACCTTAGTTCAATGCACCTTTAATCACCATCAGCCTGTTTTTGTTCTCAGGTGTATATGAAGAGAATGAGATTAGGAATGGATGATATTTTGAACCCAATCTCCAAGGAGTTCATTGATGAAGAACCGGCTTCTCCGCCGCCTCCAGAACCGGAACCCTTGGGCGATGCCTTTGACTCCTTGCTGCCTACTGAACCTATTGTTCCTGTCACTACACCAAAACCCCGGGTACTTACATGTTATTTAGCTATCAACTTTCTGCTCCATTTTCATCAATTATTTTTCATGTGGTCAAGTCAGTTTTGATCACATGTAAAAGTTCTCCATTCAAGAATGGCATGATTCAGTTGAATAAAATTCAACGGCTGAACAAGTCTGAAGTTTGACTCAAACGAAAAATTTCAGCTTCAATTATCTTTATATTGTCTCGTATTGTTCATTCCCGTATAGCACATTTAGACTCTATAAACTGTGTTCTGGATATTAGGTCTCTTTATACCCAAACATGATTTAGATGATACTCTAAGCAGTTAAAAAATTAATGTGCCAGTGAAGCAGGCTTCAACATTGATAATTCAACGAGCCAAACTGAAGGGCCCGAAAAATTGGTGAAGTTGCACTATTCGAAGTTTGCTCGTGAATTCTTGAAAATTTTCTTGTCAACCACCAAGTTGTGAAAGCAGTCGCTGTAAACTAGAATTGCCAGCTAAATTCTTCCTAAAGCGGTGAAGTGAAGTTGGATCACTGGCTGGTTGCCGACTGAAAAATATATTTGTGTCTTAGAATCTGAAAGTTATTGAGGCTTGCCCCCTATTATTTCTTTTTATGCCTGAAGGATGCCTCTATAATTGGCTACTAGCTGTGAAAAATATGGAGACCAAGTTGACTGCCTTATTTTAGAAACAAAAACTGTGACATTAGTTTTGCGATGCAGATGGGTGTGTTTACAAATAAGCCAGATTTAGTATGTAGTTTCGAATTTGAAAACATAGTCGAACCAAAAAAAATTATCGAAAATAAAAAACAATAAGGCAGAAACTAATTAGACCTATTGTGTGCTTTGACTTGAGTGTCTCAGTTTATTTATGTTCATTTTGCACTTGTGCACATCATTTTAACGCTTACATTAACACTACTGTTCCTAGAGAAAGTGCTGTGTGATCATTCGAGTGTTGTCAAATTTACTCCCGAAAAAATATTTTTCATGGAAGTTATGAATATTTTTTTCTTTAAATTTGCCAAGCTTGTGGTTTAAATTGAGTATGAAATTCTCCAAAATATTGGGAGGCATTCTTCCTTAGCATGGCAGAACGGTGTTGACTTGTATTGTGTTCCTTGAACATAAATTTTTTCCCAATGTCGTTCTAAATGCTTGGTTACATCCTGGTCTCTGCTTGTATTCTGTTCATCTTTTGATTCCCTGTCTCAAGTTGCCTCATGTTCTACCACACTACAAAAAACCGCTTTAAATCAATTTTGTTGACTAGAAGTTGTCATCTGTAGGTGGAAGTCTATTTTAAGACTCGTTTTTGACAATATTGTTTAATTTGTCACCTCCGGTTCTATTAATTGGTGTTAATTTATTTTCCTCTTAATTCTTTCAGGTTGAAATTACTGAAGAGCAGAGAGAGCGAATGGAACGTAATCGCCAGCTAGCCCTAGAAAAACGGTTAGCTCGAATAGAAGCTCAAAAAGCAGCCGAACAAATGCAAGCAGGTGAACCAACTGCAGGGCCATCAGGTGTCAGAAGTAGAGCTCCAGCTGACGATACAACGCCCTCAGGTAACTTATTCGAATCCTCCCAGGTACTGAGTAACCCTAATACTTTAGTTGTCGAAGATTTGTCAAGTAGTGGTGAAAAGCAAATTAGTGATATTTCTAGTGGCGCACTGCATGGAAGTCAACCCACTGCAGGGCCGTCGGGTGTTGAGCGTAGAGCTCCGACTCCTGATGCAATGCCCTATGGTAACTTATTTGAATCCTCCCAGGCACCGAGCGATGCTCATGCTTCTGATATCTTGGATAGTGAAGCCTCTAGTCACGCAGACGTCCCTTTTGATCATTCTGATCCTGAATTTAACATCAATGAAAAGGAAAATGCTGTCAATAACAAGTCAGGAATTTCTGATGTTGATCAGTATTCGAGGGAAGTCGATACCAGTGAAAATGTAGAAACTAATTTCGCACCAAGTCCTTGATTATTATTAGTGGAAATCGTAAAGTTGACTTCACCTAAGCTTGCAATTCAGTGATGTAATTCATTAAGTCCATAAGTTTAAGTAGCGTCGAAAAGTCCTGAAGAATTCTTGATAATGTTTCCTTTTTTTATGATTGAACGATTCGCAAAAATTTTTTAAAATCTCAGAATTTTGGATTATTCGGTCCATCTCTGCTGAACCGCTATTCACGCAATACAATTGAATTGTATGTTTCTCCCTCATCATAAAACATGCAGACGTATTCCAATTTTTTTGCAATCTGTCCCTTTTGTTTCCTACTTTAAGTTATCTTTCGGACTTAAATAATTTCCTGTTCTGTGAATCACTTTAAATTCTTGGCAGTCAAACTGAGCCGGTCTTCAATCTAATGTATTTTTTGATGTAAGCTTTGTGGGCTTGGCACTTTCTTGTCTGGAAAGTGGATTATCCGGACGTATTTAATTGGGATCAGCCTAACTTAGCCAAAAATTGTCCCTTTTTTTCTTATTTTTCATTTTCTAAACAGAGAACTAAGTAACTGTAACCTTGGAATTTTGTGAGTATATTTTTCATAATTGGGGATAAATCCGTGGAAAGTTCATATACATAAAGTAGTTTCGTTCTTGTTTAAAAAATAAATCACAAGAGAAAATTGGGCTACATAAAAATCAGTTCGGCTAATTCCAGTCAAATCATTTCATTCATAGGTTGAATTCATCACGACAGCAATGAAAGTAGTGTTCACTGACATTGCTCATTAGTCTAAATTCATCTTTACAGCACTAAAATCAGTCATTGAAATAATTTTTCTTCGACTTATTCACCATGGAAAGTTGCTGATTGTGAGATATTCTTTGGACGTCTCCTTTATGTAAAGCAAGCCCTGTATATGTAAGGGAGTGCCAACTCCCTGAGAGGATGGGGAGGATTGGGTACTGTGTTGGTTTGGTGACGCAGGGCGCTGTGAAAGTGACTCTTATGTACATAATTTACTATTCTTTTTTAACTCTGCCTCAAAATAATGTTTTCGATTGACATCTATGTATTGGGCTTCTCGTGAGGAGGGATGCGTCTCTGACAATAGACACCTTAGCAATTTTTCATGAAAAATTAAATGTTAAAATTTCATGTGAAAAATTCCTAGAAATAACCGAAAAATCTGAAAGATACTGAAAAACTTTTTTTGTAACTGAGTGAAACACAAGTGGTTTTTGCTTTTTGGTTGTTTTTAGTATATGTGGCATACCCAGCACCTGAAAAATTCATTGAACTTTCAGATTAATATGAAAGGTCAGACAATGAAAGTCGAATGATTTTTGCTTTTTGGTGGTCCTGAAAATGTGTTCGATGTTTTCCTTATTTTTCACAGTCCTGTGAAATTTCACCGCATTCTTCACAGAAATTTTCAATCTTTCTTATTTCTCACTTCACTTGTGCAACCCTGATTGGGGTGAATCAAGTTCCAAAGATTAGTGATCGTGTCTTGAGGTCACGGTTTTATGGCACATGGTTACATGGTCGCTAACTGCAAGTTCTAATTAACGACTAGAAGGGAAGGGATTAGCAATGAGAGTACTTTTCCTCAAAATAATCCATGACTGAAGGAAATCTCAATTATATCATCCATCATTTAAAAGTGTGCCATCTTTGAATCATGTGTAAGTTGCCAGTGCTCACATATTATCATCAGGCTAGATTGATTGAGTTGCTAGCTTTGAGCCTTTTGCTTTGAAATAATCGAGAAAATTAAGACTGAAGAACATTCCGTTGAGTGTTCTACAGTGCTTCTATCCTTATAAAATTAGTTTAATCTGGCATTGAATTGTCTCTGAGACTGCGCCAGGCACAGAAACGAGTTCTTAGGTTAAGTCTGTTGAGTTTTTTTTAGATCCGATGAGAGACATTTTTTTTTAAATAGCTTGAGATGCTTTTTGGATTGGCTAACACAGTCAAAAGTTTGTGGCTTGAGTATTGATAATCACCAAGAAGAGGGTGGTCATCTCTTATGCAACTTACTAAAGTTGCATAATCTATATTTACGTACTAAAATTTTCTCGCAACTTACTTAAAAAACTTCTCTTGTTTTGATAGAATTTCATAATTTTTTTTCTGGTGTTTTTCTTTTTTTAAATTTTTGAGATTCGATTTTTTTTTTTCAATTTTTTTCTTAAAGTCATGTTGAACCATCATCAGCAGCGGCTGGCTTTTCAAAATTATTTTATTGTTATCTGTACTAGGAATACATGAGTTCTTACCCAGCCTTCTCACAATCAGTCTGTTTAAACATCCCTTTTTTTTCAAAAATTTTGAAAGCCATTACTGCTGTGTTTGTCTGTGACGTTGCATAAAGCCTGCAAATTTAACGGTGATCCTACGTAAAACACGTCATTAGGAAACTCATGTATTTTTTTTTCAAAATGGTGTTTTGTCTTTGAAAAAGTAGGGAACAACATGAGTCTTATGTTAAATATGCGCAGAGTACGCAATATTTTCATGGGATTCGGCACATGTGAAGAAATTGCCCTTTTTCATATTCATATTGAAAACGTATTGACATTTTCCAAAATTGAAATTTTTTACATAAACAATCAGAACACTATTCTTCACTCCAACACATTAATAATCCAAATCAATTATTTTAATTTATGTCAGTTGTTTTCCTTTAGTATGACCTACCTTTTTCAGCTTTAGATTTTCTTCAATAATTTAGAAGTTCTTCCTGAAACATCGCTATATCGAGTTAAATGTTTTTAACAGTGTTGAACTATAGTTTTATCTCAAAAATATTGAAGAATTTTTTCTGTTTGGCCAATTCTGCCTCATCAAAGAGTAATCCCAAATTTCATTTATTTAGTAAATAACTTGTTCCTCTGCATTTTTTCTCTCTGATTTTCACTTGTCTAAACTCTTTGTGAATCTGCAAACCCTACCAAACTTTTTTAATGTTTCATTTTATATGCACAGCCTGTCGTTCATTAGTGTTTAGCATAGAGTCTTCGCCAAACTGCAAAACCAGCAAATTGATACGTGCGAATCTATGTCTGTCGGGCATGTTGATAAATATTTATGAGTACATCTATTAGCACTTGAATGATTCTCTCCTAAATGCCCTGATTTTTTGGCACATTTCTCCTTATCTTGAGAATCCTGGTTTTTCTCTGATTATTTTTTTACTCTGTGTCGTTTGTTCTCGTTTTACTTCATTAATTTTATTATTTGACGTCAGTAAAGAAAGAGACCAACATTTTTTTCGTTACTGGTCTGGATGTTTCCTTCCTGTTTGTTGCTGTGATCAAAAATATTTATTATTAAATTATATTCTTACAAAAAGTAGTCAATTTTATCACAAATATCCTTTTCATCAATATTTTAATACGGGAATTTCTTCGATGATTATTGGCCACCGATATTCGGACCGCATAGCAGCCCATAAAGTCGTACAAGTATGCTGCAGTTCTGTAGGATTGTAAGTCTTGTGCCAGTTGACAGGTGAACAGATCGCATAACGGTGATTCTACGTCAAACATACGTAATTTGAATGCCTCCATGAGCTGGCCATCTCAAATTTCTCTGACTTCTTGTTTTTTCACATGACCAGCCATGTGATAGAGATGGCGTGATTGGGAAGTTACAGCACCCCTGATCTCAGGTTTGTAACTTAAAACACATGCATGCCATTTTATACCATAAATATCATGGGTTTTTGGGCTGAAAAGGGAAACAAGGAAAGAAACANGGGGGGGGGGGGGGGGAGGGAGGAGAGAAATGTTTACTCACCCGAGCAACTAGTTGGTGCTTAGGAGAGGAATGTATCCTTTCCTAAGCACAAACTAGTTGCTCAGGAGAGAAAACATTTCTCTCCTTTGCACCGACTAGTTGCTCAGGAGATAAAATATTTCTCTGCTTCGCACTGAGATGTTTAGGGTAGAAATTTTTTCTCTCCTAATCATGGACTGGTTGCTCTTGGTACCCAGGTTCCTACTAGGGAACCGAAATAAAAAAAGCCTTTTCGGAGATGAAAGTTTCCTTTCCGGAGACGAAACTTTCCTCCGCAGGGAAGAAACCCTCCTCTCACAGAGTGTTTATTATTATTGGGGAAACCACAATTCCGTTCCCGGGGAATGCTATTCTCCGCATGAACATTTGTATCTACTCCACGTCATTGATTGTCCTCCACAAAAAGGAATCGTTACCCCAAAAAGGTTAGTCCTCTCCTTTGAGGGGATGAGTTTTCACACTCTCAGAAACATTGATTGGCAAGGTTGCATTGATTGATAATTGATTAGGTAATTGATTCTTCCTGGAAGAATTTTAAAATTTAATTTTTTACTAATTTTTTGTTTAATTTCAATTTTGATTAATTTGATCTGAATGTAAACAGTTAAACACAGTTTTTATGACACTGCTCTAAAAAATCGGCTAGTACTGATTGCTTGTCTGACTTTAACTTGCTGATGAGCAGGTCCAATGCGGTGTCGCCGCTCAAGTCGAAATTTTTCGTGTTAAGTGCAGAATCTGTTGAGACGAATTGCCGCTTTCGTCGATTTTTTTTTCGGTCCCTACACAATTCGACTTAGCGGCTTTCACTGTAATTTTTCTTCTTTTGCTTAAATCTAACAAGGCACACACTCAACAGGTCAAATTCTCCAGAGCTCTAATGGAATTTAAATCATTCTGCGTTTCAACACCGGGCGAAGGACTACCGGAACTAGCTATACTCGACAGTTGGACCACAATTCGCAATAAGGAACCATAATGTCTGGCTTATTTCAGAAACAGCATATGTGCCATCAGTTTTCCTGTGCAGATAGTTGTTTTTATCCATGAGCAAGATATCGTAGTTCCTTTTTGAAAAATGCAGTCCAGCTAATTTGAGTGATTCAGGCACGGATTGCATGAATCCCAGACTTATAGTGGTAAGTCCATGTGATGCACGTCAGAATGAGTGGGGCTCACCGTGGTCTTCTCCAAGTTCCAGGCCAGCGAGTCCTTTGATAAGGCTCTCCAAGATCCGTCGTGGAAACTTCTCAGTCATAATCTTTTCCCTGAGTGTTCCCGGTTTTTGCAGTGAGTTCATACCCTGCTTACACATGCATAACTAAGTTTACTACGGAAACGATTTTAGTATAAACGATTACCGGTTTCAGTTTCATATCTTAGTGCCACCACATGGATACACACACATTTATTTTCACAGTATCACAATCCTTGTCAGGGTATTTTTTTTACCATTACTTTTCTTCAGTGTTGTTTTCGACCCATGTGGGCACAGTGAGATTTGAGGGTTTGTGTAAGTGATCTTAAGCCGTTATCAACCTGCTCTNGGGGGGGGGGGGGGGAAACACATTGGATCTAGAGTCCAGACTCTTGAAAACATCGACAAGAAAAAATACTCTTGATTCAATCAGATTTAAGCTTAAATCAAGAACCAAGCCTCTTAATTTGGGCGGATTACCTTTTGATGTAAGCTTAAAGATTGTATCAAGAGTCCTTTTTTTTGTCAATGTTTTCAAGAGTCTGGACTCTAGATCCAATGTGTTTTTTTTTTTTTCAGTGT
>NW_017566689.1:0-16753 GCF_001854935.1 Bemisia tabaci
GTTTCAGTTTGTTGCGAATGGGGTGACAGTTGTCACTATCACCATCCATTCGTCACACTTCCTAAACGAATTGGATTATACTGGCAGGGCTGAATGGATGTGCACTCATCATCGGATCATCAAATAATGGGATAAGTTTCTGTCTTTATTTCCAACTCCCTTCCTCCGCCCCCCCCCCCCCCCCCCACCGGTCATCAAACAAAAAAAGGGATAAAATTGTCACTGATCTTGGAAATGCCTTTGAAATTGAAGGCATGAAATTGGGGTATTTTTGAGTAAAAGAGGGAGGAAACGAGTGAGTGAGCGACATATAACTTCACGAGTAGTTCAGGAATGAGTAGATAAACTTGAAATGCATCGGAGTGACACCAGAGTTTTTAATGAAAACAAGGTAGATCCCTGTGCAAAGGCAATTAGTCATAGAGAGCAGAGTGACTGTGATGTTAAAGTGAGAAAATTGAGAGGAGTTACTGATGGAGTCGTAGGGGCCTTTTAAATTCAGGTCTTCCCAGAGAACCTCGAAAGATTTCTGAAACTGTTAAAGCCTAGAGTTGGATAAGATTCCGTAGTAGAAAATGTGACCTGATACTTTTTGATTGTCAGTTGTCGTTAACTCCTTTGCAGGTGGGCAAGGAGATACTTGCAGTGTTGCTTGATTAATATTTCTTCTTTTTTCTTTTGTTCCAAAATGGAATCGACTACTGGTTGGGAAGAAAGTTGGGAGAAAGTTAGTACTTGCAAGAATGAATTTGTTTACAAATATCAGAGATCAAGTCTTGTGTGCATTGTGCATTGTTGAGAAGAAAGGGGAGTTGTGCAAGGAATTTAAACTTTAGATTGACCATGAATATTTTGCATACATTTATTAATAGTATCTTTTACCAAACATTAATTAATGGTCTTTTTACCAAGTTGGGAAGTGACCCTCAATGATCTACATATTGATATTTTTAGATGCCAATTTTCTCCGGATTACATCGTTTTTGCCCTTTTTTATTGAGCACTGATTTTGCATTTTTTAAAAGCTACATACAGTATTATCTTGTTATAAAGACAGGGTTGTTTGGTTCCCTCTCAAAAGACAGGGAACCAAAAGTAGAATGTTGTTTCGGAGAAAGTGGTATCTCAAGCAAATCTTTAATGAACAATGGCAGTCAGGGAGTTGAAAAAAATGAAAGTTATTTTCGGGAGAATGTAATTTTGCGGAAGATTTTAAGGAGATATGACTGTAAATACAAAAATCAGAATTTAACTCAAAAATTCTGTGACAAACACCTGTCAGCACTAATTGTCAGTGTTTATTACAATCTTTAACCAGTCAAATCTGTTGAACATAAACGGATCTTTGGCCAATGCAATTTAAAAAAAAAAAGTGGTAACCGACTCCAAATTATTTTATAGTCATTTTTAACTCCGGTGATTCCGGTAGCATTCTATGTCTGAGCAAAGTTTGATTCTTGTTCTTTAAGTACTTCATTGTTTCTACTCCACCATCACCGTTTCAAAATCATAGGTATTAAATCTTTCAAAAATTAAAATTTCAATCTATGGAAATGGTGTTCTAGGTTGGAACGTGAGACCGACTTTATTTCTATTTTCACTACTCTATTTTTCATGCTCTCTCTTAACAGCATATCACTTGATGGTGGTCATGAACCAGGAAAGAGGGTGATAAAAGAAAGTGAAAATTACATTTTTACGATCAGGGTTCCTTTCTATTCATCACTGATTTAAGATGATGATTGGAACTCATTAAACGAACTAGATTCACTGCACAGGTTTGACTGGTCACCATTTAAGACGAATGTCTAGAACTAAGCTAAAATTCGGGCTCATATGTAATATGTAAGTTAATTACATAGTTTTATTCTTTTCAATGATATATTGCAAAGAGAGGTCGCCATTTACTGGGGCCTAATCAAGTTGCATGGAAGAGTCCTTAAAACTTGAACTTCGTGTGAAACAAAAATTCTCATTTCAAAGAGAATAAAATCCTTATGAGCAAAGTTTTCCCTCTTAAAAATATACTGTCAGATGTACGTATCACCACAGTCTACTAAGAAGACATTCTGCAGATGTGTCTCATTGGAAGGGTATTAAGTAATAGCGGAAACTTCAATTTTTAAGGCCTCTAAAATTTGTTCGTAAAATATATGTTTTTAGAACTATTAAAGGTCCTCGATGTTGATTTTAGAAAGCCACCGTAATATTTGAATGAATCTCTGCTCCATGTTACTTAAAACATGAGGGTAGGTTTTAGGAAGTTGAAAGAAAGTAACCCTGCAATACTTACTAAGTAGTCATCAATAACAGTAAGTATTATTTGTTTTTCGAAATGCATAACTTCTGGAGGGCAACCAGGCTTACTTTTCTCGTAAACTTCCGTAGCACGAATGTTCCAGTTTCAGCTAAAATTCTCGAGAAAAATTCAAAAAACGCGCGTTTTAGATTTTCCCGAACAGCCTTGCAATGGCAAAACAACAGTGCTCTTTGCGTGAAGATTTTAAGTGTATCATCCCCACGACATTAAGTCCGTGGCCTCAATTCATTGGGCTAATGAAAAAAAGACGTAAAAATTAGAGGTCTACTGTATAATTTGAATCCTCGGAACTCTAGATTTTTCCGATGAAACAGTGAGGAAACGAAAACTATGGTTTCAGAAAAAATTTGGCATCTCTGCCGTAAGTTTGTTTACTTTCCGCCCGTTTCCGCTGTCGCCGAGTCTGATTGTTTCCGTTTCCGGCTCGCACCGGAAATGGTATTAACCTGAAAAGAGAAGTCTTCAAAACGGAGGTAACTTGCGTGTTCAGCGTAGCGTGTTGATCTTGAGTGCTTATCACTTTCACTCACATGAGAAGAAGTAAGAACTCTTTTATCAAAAGCGATCGTGCATCATCTGGTTCCTACACCCAACAGCTCTTTTAACTTTTCGGCAGTACCAGGTGTTAAGGACTATTAGAATAGTCCAACATTATAATGTTGAACTGTAGTTATCGATCAATAATCATCAATTTAAATTAATAAATCCCTAAATCAACTCACAGCCTGCGATTCTCCCACGAGCCGTCATGTTTAAAAGTGCCATTTTGTTCACATTTTTGGCAAACAAGGGGCTTGGAATGGCTTATTTCAGTGATTAACTTCATTGGCGCTCTAGTACTTTGAGTCTCTAGTATTGTACCCACTTTACGGTTAATTTAGGCAATCATGACTTCAGCTCCCTCATTTCTAAGATTCTATGTGCTGTACCCTACTTACCTATTATGTCGGACGAATGGTTGAGCTTTTGAAACATAATGATCACTCAGTGACTTTAGAGTATTCAGAAGTAAATATCCATCACATTGAATTATAATCCTACCAGATATCAGATCGCTATTCAAGCATACCTATATCAATCCAGCAATCAATACTCATTGAAAACACATCGGAAATCCCCATATTGACTGTGTAAGTTGGCAATCGCGTAACTCGATTTGCGACGTCGCAGACTCCCTGTCATACCTACTTTTTTTTTTAAACGGAAAACCACTCAAAGGCACTTCTTTAAAACTGCCATGATTTTTCTTCTCTGTGCGAAGAAAATTCTGCAAAAACTTCAAGGAATGATGTCAATTTGTTCGCCTTAAAAAAAATAACATACCCTAGTAGCAATGGCTCTTAAAACAAATTCTACCTAAAGATGTCGAAAAAAAAATGTAAAAAACTTGTAAATTTCAAGAGTTCGTAAATTTTAAGTAAGAAAAACTCTTAAATTACTCGTTTTAGGAAATCCTTTTGGGGAATTTTTTTCCCCTCGTTTTTGCACGCAGGAAGTTCATTAAAGAAAAAAACTACGTAAATTTTGCTTCACATTTATGTAAGAAAAATTACTTAAAATTTTTCTTCAATTATAAGTAAAAAAAGTCCCTGAAAGGGTTTCCTGATACGAATATTTCAAGAGTTCTTTTACGTAATTTTCAAGTGGTTTTGAAGTAAATTTCAAGTTCTCCAAAAATTTACAAGTTTTTTACAACTTTTCTCAATATCCACTGCTATTAGGGTAGAGGCAGAGATTTTCAGACACTGCAAACGAGATCTGTGATCGTGGACTCATGCCGTCGATATGTATTTTAAAATCTTAAGCTTTAATTACTGCTACATAGAGTCGTAATGTCAATGGGAGAGCTAGCGCCATGTTCTACTCGACGAGTTCCGAGCCCGATGTGCGCCGAGTTCGGGTCACTTTTTCGATACATGTTCGATCCAAAATGGCGGTGCGGAATACGTGGTGATCCCTATCTTCTTTGTTTACATCGGATGGCCGGGTACCCGTGTATCGCAAGCAATCGATTATGTATCGAAAAAGTGACCCGGCGTCACACAGGAATCTCGGAATTCGGGACCTGGAAAATGCTTATAAGTGGCGCCAGCTCACCCACTTACATTACGACTCTATGTACTCTATGGCGAAAAGAGCCATGCACAAAGTGGCCCATTTTTGGGCCCTCGAAATTGGGGTCGAAGTGAGGTTTTTTTTCATCCTTAGGGAGACCCTTTACACATACTAAAATTTCAGATTGAGTATACGCACCGTTTTCGAGTTATGGGGGGACAAAGTCCCCGATTTTCACCCATTTTTGCAGGTGTTTTAATGTCGAACTCCGGCTGTTACGAGGTACCAGATCTAGATATTGAAGCGCGGTTTGTGGCGATTTGTTCAGCTATTCCTGTAGTATTTTTCCACATCTTTCACAAAGCCCCAAATGGTTTTTCGGGGGGCGGGGAGGGGGGCTTTATTCATACTATCATGACCGTTAGAGCATCTTACTGACTTTACTTTGCTCTCTTCTCTCCACGCCGCGGTCACGGTGGTATTTTCTGTTGGGGATTTTCCTTCTTCTTTACATTATTTTACCAATTTTAATGTCCTCCCCCTCTTTTCCCCTTTTTACCCCCTCCCCCGCAATCCAAACACTTCAGTAGTTAGAAAAAGTGAGACCCCTGCAAAAATACTCCAGAGACCCCAGCAAAAAATACTCCAGGACACATCGTGAACTAGTGAGACCCCCCATGCTGACAACACTCTAGAGCAATCTTTTGCTATGGAGAAACCCGTTTCCACACCACCATAGAGGTAGGGTTATCAGCGCGTTTTTTTTTTAAAGTGGTATCCCCAGTAGGCCTATTCCACTAGATGATTTTATTACTTTACATCACAAAAGAAACATCTATCTAACTATCATATAACTAATCCTTGGGACAATTTTCAAGAATAAAGTCATTCGACACGTCTTGATATTTGACAATATTTTCTCAATCCACTTTATGTTTGAATTTTTTGATAAATCTTTCTGACATTTTTTGATAACGTGATGCAATTCTCCAATCTAGAAGATAACTGAATTCTTCCATTTCTTTCTCAGATAGAAGAATTTTTGATGAAATTAAATCCCAACATTTATTTAATGCCACACCATGAGAACGAATAAAGTCTATTGACAGATGACAGTTGTTTAGAAGCAAACGTCGGAAATCTAATCGATGCGAGTGGTTATGGGACAATTTTCAAGAAGGAAGTCATTCGATACGTTTTGATATTTCACAATGTTCTCCCAATCCACTCGATGTTTGAATTTTCTAATAAATCTTTCACTCATTTTCTGGTAACGACAAGCTATTTTCCAGTCCAGCAGAGAACTAAACTCCTCCATTTCTTCCTCAGATAGNGCGCTTCAATATCTAGATCTGGTACCTCGTAACAGCCGGAGTTCGACATTAAAACACCTGCAAAAATGGGTGAAAATCGGGGACTTTGTCCCCCCATAACTCGAAAACGGTGCGTATACTCAATCTGAAATTTTAGTATGTGTAAAGGGTCTCCCTAAGGATGAAAAAAAACCTCACTTCGACCCCAATTTCGAGGGCCCAAAAATGGGCCGTTTTTGGCCCTTTTTGTGCATGGCTCTTTAAAATAGGGGACATTTCAGGGAGTAACAAGTAAAAAAATCAAGTTCATCGTTTCCTGTGGAAGTTGTGTTTTCTCAATTTTGGACAATATCTGGGATCTAAATACGTATTTTATGGTCCCAATTTTTTCGGAATTTATTTATTTTTTTTTTTTTACTCAGTTTTCCCAATTCAAATTTCAGCTATTGGTGACGGTCGTGAGTTTCGAAACAAAAACGCAACACCTGCCACCATCTTTGGAAAACGGAGCTTAGCTATCTAGCTTGACTAACATCCTTTAACGAATGCCATGCATGATTTCAACATACCTAAATCTTTTCAAAATAAAAAAGAACGAGCATGACGGTCGTAAGCTCCCAAGTGAACAGAATTATTACTTAGCAATAGCCGACGTGTTGTCGCGCTTCACCAAAAACTTCAATCTGGTAAAGATAAATACTACCTCCCACTTCAAGGCATCACCGACGCCGACCAAATTACGTTTGCGCTACTTATACGCTTTTAAGTATGAGTATTCATCTCCAGAATCTAGCTGTGACGGTCGTGAGAATACTTTTTCGAACCCTCTTATCCGCTTGTGCAGGGCCGGATTTAGGGGGTGGCCACATGGGCCACGGCCCATGGCGGCAAATTTAGGGGGCAGCAAATGTTGTACCTATTTCTTTCAAATGCAGGTGTCAAGAAAAAAATCTGATGCAGAAAAAAAATGACAAATGAGAAAAAGCGAAAAAATCTCTCATTTCTTGTGCGTTAAAGTATATTGTAATTTCTAATTTGTTCGTCTTTCGGTGATACAAGAGACAGCGCCTTTCATTTGTCTAACTGAGAAAGAAACCAAACACGCAATTTGGCTTGGAGTGGCGCGGCGCAGAGAGCAATGATGACGAGAACTTGAGATGGAAAGGAGAAGCCCTATCGGCGCACCGGTCAGCAGTATTTGGCGCACATATTAGCGCCTACAAGACTCCATGAATACTTTACGCATTGCATCAAACGTAGTGCGAGCAGCAGCGGTTGGCGTGAAACTCATAGTGCTTACAAGACTGCATGAATACTTCACGCATTGCGTCAAAAACAGTGCGGTCACTCGGTCAACAGCGGTCAGCGTGAAACGCACAGCGCCTACAAGACTGTGCCACTACTTTACGCATTGCGCCAAACACAGTGCGGTTGGCGCGGTGGCGGAAATTAAGATCATTAGATCACATTCGTGTTTATTCTTATTCATAATTTTTTCGTTAATGAAATGTATCGTCCACATAGAGATAGGTCTACGGAATTTAATTTTTGCGCAAAGTTCCGTGAAATTTTGCTTGTGTTTACAGGGCTTTCACAAAAAATGTGCCCAATGCGAGTAAACGCGTCTCATGTACCCCTCCTCCTCCGGCACGTTCACTTAGGGATGTCGATACTTATCCGATACTTGCAAAGTATCGATACTTTCGATCGATACTTAACGATACTCGGCATCGATACTCCACGATATCGATACCATGCAGTATCGATGCCAAGACCCCAGTATCGACGGTATCGATACTTAATCTGATTTGGCCATGAAGAAGGCCTCTTTTTCTTTTTTAAAAAATTCTCTCCCCACTATTTCACCTTCAAGATGCACTGTGACAAACGACGGAGTAATCAAGTTTCTCAAAATGATTATACTTCAATAAAAATGTTAAAAGCTCAGTTCGATAAGTGTAGTTAAAGGCTCAAAATAGCTGACTAAGGACGCGAACAGGGCTTTTTCGAGAGAGGCATAAATCTGGCGGAATTTAACGGCCGACAGACATACGCACACTCAGACACGGCATAATTCAGAAATAGTATCGATACCTCATAAGTATCGATACTTCAGCTCGATGCTCGATACCGGTATCGATGCTTAGAGTCGATACCAGTATCGATACCGAGTATCGATACTTCCCTGAGTATCGACATCCCTACGTTCACTTGATGGTTTGTATGGCTGTTTCAAAACGAATGAGAAGGGGCGGCAAAGGCAAATCCGGCCCTGCGCTTGTGAACGAATTATAATGTGGAATTTTTATCCTCTATTTATTGTTTTACAACGGAGGAACATATTTAAATATTTAATGATGTGTAAGTTCTTGAGGAACGTTTTACGCTTTGAGTTGTATCATCGCAAACTAGGAACATGGTGTAGGAACGCGTGACGGTTGCGTGAGTTCGGCACTATTCAAAGGATACCTACGTTTTTTCTTTTTTTCATCTTTTTTTTTCCTTTTTTTTAATTTTTTTTTTATTTATATTTTATTAGGATATTAGGCAATTTTTTAATGTCATGTTTTAGAAAAACAAATTTTCCTCGGATTTAGGCCAAAAAATTAGAAGTAGAACAAATTTATATGCTAAAAAATACCAGGGATAAGAATGTCCGCTTTTCAAATTTTTGCTCACGTATTATTTTTAAAAAATTAAAACTAACACTTAATTATTAATAATAATTATTCAGGAGTCACGCATGGCTGGAGAAAATTAGTAGTCAACTTGCGGAAGTGTTAGTTTTTAGGAAAAGTTAAAGTTCTTTAAAAAGTAAATATTTAAATAAATAAAATATGAGCGAGGACCGACAACGTCGCAATCGAAGTTCGTGTTGATATCGACTAGTTCGATACGATAGGAACCGATTGGGACGATTGTATTGGATTCGATCCGACTATCAGCTGTAAATAAATCGATCCATCGATTTGACATCGATTTCTTATCAATACTGTAACTGTTTTCGTCTACCTCCACCCTCATGGTGAAGTTCTCGTTATGGTGATAAAGTATTGGATTCCTCAGTGATTGTCCATTAAGTATTGTTTCAATCATTCTTGTGCTTTTATCTTTCGATTTTTAGAGTCTTAATCCGCCCATGTTTCAAGATTATGTTCAACCGCCTCTTTTTGAGTCAATTGTGCAATTTAAGGTTATGTTTACAAACGAACAGAAGCAAAGTTTCACTTCAAAATATCACTCCTCTCCTTCTAAATCGTTCTCTCCAAACCTCTGCTATTTCACTCCATGGAGAATATGAATATGAAGACCCTAAATCCGAAGAAGACGTTGTGAACATTACATATATTACCAAGGATGGTAACAGAGTTAAAGTTCGGGGCAAAGTTGGTGACAACGTCCTCTATCTAGCACATCGCTATGGCGTTGAAATGGAAGGTGCCTGCGAAGCATCTCTAGCTTGCACTACCTGTCATTGCTATGTGATTGGAGACTATCTGGCTAAGCTACCGGAGGCAACCGAAAAAGAAGAGGATTTACTTGATTTAGCTCCTTTTTTGAAAGAAAATTCAAGGTTAGGTTGTCAAATCATCCTTACCAAGGACTTGGAAGGGATAGAACTCCAATTACCATCTGTTACTCGAAACTTTTACGTTGATGGTCACAAGCCCAAGCCTCATTAAGTAAGCACTGGCTGTAGAGACTTCCGTCCGATATTTATAGATTCTAAAACTTCAGCGCTTAAAATATTCATAGTGCGAATTTGACAGCATGTAAATCTTCTTTTGCAAGTCTAAGCTGTGATCCACGAAGCCAAGTAAGAGCTCCAATCTAAAAATGAGCTTAATCGAAAATGCTGTTGCTGCCTCTACAAAGGCTGTGGAATGTGATCGCTTAGGAAACACGGAAGGTGCGTGCTATTATTATCGGGAAGCAGCTCGGCTGTTGATGCTTGCAAGTCAAGAAAATGCTGGAAATGAGGCAGCTGCTGGATGGAAAGTGAAGGCACTGGAGTATGCTGAGAGAGCTGAAAGTCTTCGTTTAAAAAGTAATTTTCTTTTCCTTGCCTTAGATTTTCATGAGCAACCTTTGCTCCCTTCAGATACCGATTTTGCTGACCGCTGTTCATGAGAAAGGAGTGCAAACGATTTTTTTCCTTTTTAATTCTGTTTCATTCTAAGATAATTTACCTACTATTTTTTCAAATCTGATAAGTTTTTACAATAAAAATAAATATAACTATTATCAGAAAAAAAACACTGTAATGTGTGGCCCAAACTACTTTTAACAAGGTGGTAAAACAGTGCTGGGTTCACACTATTTTGCGGGAAAAGCTAGGCCAGAAAGTTCAACAATTTTTGAACTTTCTAGTTTTGAGATAGAACATTCCATAAAACGAAAGCTGAACAAATACATTGTTTCTACCTTCAAGAAATGTACTTATCTTAAGGACAGCTCGCAAAATCTTAATTTGATTTCTGGGGTGTTTACCCAGCACACCAATCTACTACCCTTTAAACCATAGGATTCATTCAATGCAACAGAAGAAAAATGTTAAAGACATTAAGTCTTCAAGGGAGGTTGATAGTATATTGAGCTAGTTTCAGCCTGACTCATCCATAAATGCTCATTTTGATTCTTATAACATCAAAATAGGTTTGCTTCAACGAATCAAATGACTTTCATCAGATGAATACCTATAGTTACATCACCACGTTTCTTTCATTTCAGATTTAAATGAAAAAGGCAATCTCCGTCCCAACCGCAATAAAGGATCTCTGGACGTGGAACGTTGTCATTTTCTTATCAGCCAAGCATTGGATGCAGATGAGGCTGGTGCGAAAGACGTCGCTGTTAGCCTTTATACGCAGGCAGTCGAGCTTGGTTTATCAGCTGTAAGAATTGACGTATACCACTGAATTTATTTAGAAAAAAGATGAAAATTTCATTTTTAAGTAAGGAAGAAAAAAGTACCCTTTACTTAAGTGAATGTATGTAAAATTAATGTGTCCAAATGACAGCAAAGGAAACAAGTATCAATCCGGAGCAAGAGAAGATTTTTTTGTATATATATTTTCAATGATATCTAGAATTTTGGTGTGAGTAAATGATGATTCTATCCTCTGAACATGAACAGTGAAACATCGCTGATTTTATTTTGAACTATGACTTTTAATTTTTATAAATAAAGTTAAGATGTCTTGATGGCAGAGCAACAAAATGTGTCTCAAAACAGAATCCCACTCTACCCGCGATCATTGAATGCAGGACTATATTCAAACTCTTTATTTGTATATGATAAAAAAAAACTGCTTGTCCAATTAAATGAAACATAAAGAACAAAGTAGTTGGGATGTTCAGAATGGAAATAAAATGTTAAAAATGCTGATGAGTCAGGAAAAAGTTACTTTATGTTCAAATATTTTTCGGAGCGATTTTCCGCTCAAGTATTGAAAGTGAAAGGATTTTGACGAAGGCCTTAGAAGAAATAAGGTAGCTAATAAGTATGGTACTTACCAAAATTAACTAACAGTAAGTCCAAAGCTTTTGTGCTGTTGCACATCATCAGGGAAAGGACTTAGCTAATTTTGGTATGTACCATGGTTATTAACTACCTTATCTCTCCTGAGGCCTTGGTCAAAATCCTTCCAATTTCATTTAAAATGGCCTTATCAAACATAAATCTTAACAATCAAGTATTGAGTTTAAACATTACAAAAAAGGCTAAAATTCACTTGTGAGGATAATTTAACTTTCAATTGCCCACGCATTTTTGGCTGGTGACCCATCAATGGTGCAACTGCTAGCCGAAAACTTTCACTTAATTTTTTCTTGCAGTGTCATAAATAATCCAACCTATGCAACTTTTTCAGAAAAAAGGAATCTTAGATCAAGATACTATCAACAAGCTTACTTCTTTAGCACGGCAAGCTCTGGAGAGAGCAGAGGAGCTCAAAGGCATTTCAAATCTACCTGTTGTCAAGGAGACACCTAACGCCACCACCAGTTCTTCTCAGCCTCCAAAAGGTTCTCAACTTAAATTTGATCATGCATTTGAGGTCGATGGGTTAGTTGTGGTAGTCAGAGTACAGTCTTTTGATGACTTGTAGCCATGGAATAGTGAAGTAAATATTTATTCAAATGCCATGTTTTGGCGATAAATAAGATGCAACCTGTTGGAAGCAAGATATTGGCGGTGTAAGTCAGCAATCACATCACTCGGTTTGCAACGTCGCAGACTTGCTATCATACTTAATTTTTTAAACGGGATACGACTCAACAGCAATTCTTTAGAACTACTGTGATTTTTCCTCTCTGTACGAAGAAAATTCTTCAAAAACTTCAAGGAATGATGTCAGTTTGTTTTCCTTTGAAAAAATAACATCGGAGTCGGAGATTTTCAGACACTGCTAACAAGACATGTGATTGCCGACTTACACCGTTGATATGGGGACTTTTACAGATTGGTAAAACAAGTTAAGATGCTTCCAGAAGCCTAGTTTTTCCAAGTAGATATTAATGGAGGTATCGCTTTACTTAATGTATTGATGAAGCAGGTTGTTTTCAGAGTAAGCTCCACGTGTTGCTTCTCTATGTTAATGTCTACCATAGTTTTTTCTTCATTTTAATGTAATAATGTTAGGTGCAATAAGGTTGCTCGGACGGAGTTTTCATGAAAGCAACCAAATTGATTTTCCAAAAAATTTTTAGAATACTTTTAATCAAATTTTAACACCCTTCAAAATCTCTACGTGCACTTTCCCTTTATTTAATCTTTACTTTGCATTGTTTTCAGTTGTGAATAATAAACCAGAACTCCACCGAGGCAGTAGTGGTCATCTGAAAGTTGTAGGTTCTGACGCTTACACAGAGGAAGAGAAAAAGGTACTTCTGGCCACATCTTTTATCAATCGAAATGAGTTTGTGCCTTTCATGAAAGCTGACCTCGGTGAAAGGTTTGTTCATTTTTTTTTTTTTTAAATGCAATAAGCTTGCTCAGTAATTTTTCAATCCTTGGATTTTTGAAAAGTAGTGCACTTACTTCACACGCATCCGATATCAGTGCAGGGTTGCTTAGACGGTCAATTGCAGCAAAAGGCTTGTGCTGTTGAAAGTGTGCCTGCCGTAGGAGGGATGTTATTAATTGGCATCCTAGTTCTCTGGGCAACATGCATTTAAACTGGAGTTAAAAATGACCAGCTTTGAACTGATTTTTCATGGGCTAATATTGCTCATAAAAATTAAAATCGTCATTATATGCACTAAATGCACTCTCTCTGTCTCAAAAATACAAAAGTTACAAATTACTAGGAAAGTTCATTTTTTAGTCTGTCTCATTCTTTATGAGGATTTTATGTGTGCCACAAAGAACACTGGATTTTTTCACAGCTAACAGTTTGCAAAGTTTCCATCCTCAGCTTGGACACCCTCCACAAGACTCAGTGTGATGAACAGAGTTAAACGACAATTCACTTTTTTGAAATATTCTTTTTGGACTTTGAATGTTTGAGTTTATTTACCAC
The DNA here is from genome assembly GCF_001854935.1 of Bemisia tabaci. NCBI lineage: Eukaryota > Metazoa > Arthropoda > Insecta > Hemiptera > Aleyrodidae > Bemisia > Bemisia tabaci. The sequence goes on from NW_017566689.1 coordinate 13,212, forward strand.
TAGTTACATTCAAAACAACTCTTAATCAGGTAATTTGTCTCCAAAATGCAACTTAGGCGTTTCTATTAAACTCAGTATTTTTAAAATGAAGGCATCATTTTGTAAAGTCTAGGGATTTTTGAACTGCTGTGTTCAATATTTTGGATTTACCACCGGGAAAACATTTTATCAATTTTGATTTTTTGAAAGTAGCGTTGATAATTTCTTCAACCTGTTAAACGCACGCTGCTCTAACAACTATGCTTGACTTTCTCTTAGATTTCAGTACGCCATTCCATTCACAGACAAAGATGGTTTACTTGAATTGTCACCAAAACAGAAAAGAGATTTTGATCGCTGGGCTCGACCTAATGAGTTCTGTTCTGATCCCAAGATGGTAAGCGGTTCGCAAGTGGACTGCTTTAGTATCAAGCAAACCGTAAGTGAAAATATCTCATCAGTCAATTAGCACATTCGAAGGAAACTGAGATGAACTAAGTGATGTTTTTTTCTGAGTATATTGTATTTGAAGGAGACGGTTTATTGTGCCAAGTGCCTTAGAGTGTTCTTCGTTCTTTCAAATGTAGCAAGAATATTTATATAGCAGCTATGGAATGAAATAAGCACCCAGTCTTTCTCTCCTATGACCATACTGGCTTGAATTGGCAAATTCTCACCGTCAAACAGGATGTGAAGTTGATGGTGTTGCGAAACTGTTTCGCATATCCTTCACAAATTACTATTAGCAGGAGTCTGTTATTTACAAAAGTTATTTTTACGTCAATTTTTTTCAAAGAAAATAATCCAACTAAGCCTCAGAATGGCCTGTAAAAGATATTTTCTTTCACACAATTGTTAATTAAGGTAGTTGCTTACTTCATTGGACCTTAAAATATGTATTGAAATAGTCCATATGGTTTATATTTTATTAAAAGTTTACACAAAAATCATTTATGTTCTCAATGCCTTTTTTTTCTCTAGGTTGTGTCTGACTGTTCTTTTGTAGCTTCACTTGCTGTCAGTGCTTTGTATGAAACTAAGTTTGGCAGACGGTTGATCACTTCCATCATTTATCCAAGGAACCGAAACAAAGAGCCCATGTATAATCCTTTCGGTGAGTATTTTAGTCGTTGAATTTGAAATAAATTGTATAATGTTAATATTTTGTAATAGTTTGAGTTTTAAAACATCTGAAAATTTTCTGTGAAACATTTTCTGCACATATTAAATCTTCATGAAATATTTGTCATTTTAAAAATATCCTTTCAAAAGTAGCGCTGGAAACAATGAAAAATTGCGCAAGACACATACTCGGCAAACAGGGAGATTTGTAATTCTCCAAGTTTAGTCATTATGCACTACATTTCAGTGTATCAGTAAATTGCATAATTTCCTTGATTCAATTTTTTTCTAGTCCTTCAAAAGTTTGCGAGTCAAAACTGGAAGAATAATCACATTTCACAGCGCTGTATTCTTTTCCCCTCACTATCAGGCTTATCTCAGCATTTAATTTAATGCATTTTCTTTTTCATCAATAGGCAAATACATGGTGAAGCTTCACATTAATGGCATTCCACGAAAAGTCATCATTGATGATATGTTACCTGTTGGCAGACACCATGAAATGCTATGCTCCTACTCCACAAAACGTGATGAGCTTTGGATTTCTTTATTAGAGAAAGCGTATATGAAAGTCATGGGTGGATATGATTTTCCAGGTTCAAATAGTGTAAGTAGAAATATCAATCTGCTCAGGCTTGTACTTTTTATGCCAAAACATCACTATTTGTCTTTCTTCTTGTCTGAATTATTTTTACTCATCATAACATTTGCCTACCACTTCTTGCTCAGACAAACCTTGAACAATCATTGTCTTGTTTTATTTTTCAGTTGTGGGCACAAAAAAGATTTAAAACAGATTGTATTCTATACATCAAGTGGGTGAGATTGTATCGATATCGATTGGTTCAAAACATAAACATAGCCTCAAACGTCAATTGAGTAATCTGACGGAACGGGATTTTTGTGATAGATTTTTGATTTGTATGAGTACTTATTGGCCAAGAGTAATACAATTGCTTCGAAATTTCTCATTTTCAGCTTTTCTGACAAATATTCCACAATTTTGGTTTGAGGTTATGTTCTATTATTTTGAACCAAATGATACATCAAATCACTATCGAATATGATCCACAGTTTTTTGTTTTGTTTTGGTACTTACACTCTTTCGGAAGTTTGACACCCAAAAAATAAAAAATAAGAACTTCATTTTTGGCTCTTTTTGTGCAAAATATTGCAATATCATAGATTTTCATCTACATCTTTTGGGTGCAAGTTTGCAAAATTGTCATGCAACAAAACAAAAGTTAGGGAATGAAGGTTTTTGAAAAACCACCAAGTTTGAAATTTTAGATATTTTCACAGTTTCCTTGAAGGAAAAAATCCTGCTTCTCTTTATTGTCTTTAAAATATTTAGTTTCTTTAATTAGGCGTTCATATTTTGCAGAACATAGATTTGCACGCCCTGACAGGCTGGATCCCTGAAAGAGCTGCAATTCGTCCTAACGAGCAAGACTTTAATGCTGATGCTCTCTTTAACACCCTCCTCACTCGGTTACACAAAGGAGATGTGCTTGTCACTGTTGCCACAGGAGAGCTATCACCTGCAGAGGAAGAAAGGACGGGACTTGTATCCACCCACGCTTATGCTGTTCTTGATGTTAGGAAAATAAAAGTATGTATTGTGAGCTATCTAGTGAATTTAAACCTGTCTCTAGCAAGTTGCAAAATGTAGTTGGTCCATTGCTTCTTCCTCTTTTTCTTTTGACTAAGGCGTGACCCCTGTTCGGCTAGCCGTTTCAGGTGGTATCAGGCAAATATAAAAGGAAGGACATTGATAAGAATTCATAAAACTGACAAAAGTTGATACTAATTTATGTATATATAGCAACAGACAGTTGTCAAAACTTAAAAAAAAAAAATACCTATAATCATCATTGCACCATTGCAGTATTTGTAGCCTCAAGTCTTCAAATATTTCACAAGGAACTCAAAGTTTCTTTTCTGTCTTGTATTTTTGTAAAGTTTATACCATTCAAAGATCTGTGTGCCTCTCGACAATAATATTCTTGCATTTTCCATACTTATTGCCAAGGTCGTACTTAGTTGCACCAAGCCAAAATCACATTTTGGCAATACATACACAGTGCTCAAGGTCATTTCCTTATGTATCGTATGGAGACACGAAAATACGCAAGTTACTCAGGCAAAAGTGGAACATATATATATATATGAGTCGCTTTTATAGCGCTCTTTGGCGCTGTGCGACGCCTAATCGCCACAAAGCTCGGTCTTCCCACAGGTCATCAGGGAGTTGACAATCTCTTATCTCATTTAACACCCCTTGTCGCCAACCTCTCACTGGGCGTCCCCTACGTCTAGCATCTTTTTTGGCAGCCTCTCTTCCGTCATCCTATTGACATGACCATACCAAACAAGTTGTTTGGTCATGACGTCGAACACGATGTCATTTTCGACTTCCATTATCTGACGCACTCTATCAT
>NW_017566689.1:21701-112015 GCF_001854935.1 Bemisia tabaci
ATAATCGATGATGGATTTCAATCCTCGCGTTGGCTGGACCCAGGTATACTTATGGATGTCTTTGTGTTGAAAAAAGCCATTCAAAATTTTCATCTCAGTTTGAGAACAAATTGAGATGAGCCGATCACCGTTATCATTAACAGCATCCTCCCCAAACGGTCCAACAACTTTACAGTTTACTCGTCGTCCCGTTCTGCTGTTCAAATCACCCATAAGAATGGCTTCCCTGCCAGCACCAACGTTCAGTATTTCATCATTCAGATCTTCGAAGAATTGGTCCTTACATGCGACAGTGGCATCATCATTTACACCGTATACTCCGAGCAGCGTGATCTTATGTCCGTACAGGTTAAGGTTCATTTTGATAATGCGCTGGTTGACGGCCTCCCAAGTGCCCACGAACTTACGTAGGCTTCTCCGCAAAAGTATTGCTACTCCTTGCTGAGCACGCTGATCTTTGGCTACGCCGCTGTAGAATAGATGATAGTCACCGTAATTCTCTGACCCGTGCCCTTTTTTCTTTGTCTCAGTAAGGACAGCGACATCCACTCCAAGTTTCTGAATCTCCGATATCACTTCCGGTAACTTATTTGAAATGCCTTGGACATTCCACGTCCCAAATACCATTGTCCGTTTTCTCAATTTTTGTCGACGTGTCCGTTTAGTTCTAGTGGTACCGAGGCTTGTATTGTTAGGTCGTTTAACAGTAAAACTTTTTACAAGTACCGGGGAGTCAGCCCGATGACTCAACCCCCAACCTGGAGGACCAGGGTTTGATTTCGGAGTTGCCTCTCCTAGACAGGTTGCTTTCACTTCAGCTCAGAGCCCTGTCTGCCCTTCTAGCAGGTGGTTCATACGCCCAGAGGCCGGTGACCATCCCCACTGCCCCCTTTGAGGCAGGGGCTACCAGCTGGGGTCCGCAGGATTGCTAAACCTGTGACAACAGTCCCCCATACGGCTGTGGAACATATTCTGTTCCTAATTGCATCACTGAATTAGGGAAGAAATAGGCGTAACAATAAACAACATCCAATGAACAATTATCAATTTGGTACCCCATTTCATTACGCGGCAAAGTTGTCATGAAACTTTGATGAGACCACTTTTAAAAAACATGAAATTCAAAATGGATAATGTAAATCTTGGTTTGGTCTGTAATTTTCAGAATGTACGACTACTTCAGTTGAAAAATCCATGGTCTCATGTTCGATGGCGTGGAAATTATTCAGAATTGGACGTGATTCACTGGGAGCCACTCAAAGATGTCCTAGGATTTGATCCCACCAGTGCAGCAATGTATGACAACGGCGTATTTTGGATTGACTATGAAAGCATTCTCAAGTTCTTTGATGTGTTTTACATGAACTGGAATCCGCAAATTTTCCAGTATACGTTCTGCATTCATCAGTAAGTAAAACAGTACTACCTTACTAAGATGAAAGGGAAAACGAAGGTTCAAAAAAAGGAAAAATCTTCTTGAATATGTCAATACCTAATTTCTTTTCACTAATTTTGAAACTTTCGAGTCTTTGAAAGTACCCAATTTTTAGTCGTTCGAAATTCTATTTTAACCTTAAGCCTAGACGTATCTCATTGTATTCGGAAAATTTGAAGGCATTCTTACTTAAGATGTCGACATTTTTTGTGCAGATCGTGGTCTGCTGGAGTTGGTCCCATCAAAGATGCATATAATATAGGAGAGAATCCTCAGTTCTGCCTTGAAATTAACGAGCCTGGTAGTGGTGCAATTTGGATGCTGTTAACGAGACATATAACGGAGCTAGAGGATTTTAGGGAGAACCAAGAATTCATCACTCTCTTAGTCTATAAGAATGATGGCAAGAGAGTCTATTATCCAAGTAAGTATTACCAATCATTTCATAGTCAGGATGCTGAACTAACGTACGGGGTACAAAAATTTGATACTGCAGAACGAGTGATTACCCTTATTTCATAAACATTTGAATATTTAAATTGCTTGTGACTCAGATTCAAATTTTCCAAACCCAAATCGTTGTAATGATTTAAGAGTGAAAAAAATGGTCCTAGTAATTTCGACCCTCATCATGTTCAATAATCATCTCTGATAGTTTTTAGGCATTCTTAGAGAGAGTAAGAACATTTTTTAAAAAGTTGAGGTCTTAGTGATTTAAAAAAAAAACAAAAAAAAAACCTTGATGTAAAGTAAATGTTGCAGCAAAGTTGAAACAAAACTGCAATTTTATGCTCTGCATTATTACTCCAAATTATTTTAAGCTGTAAGATAATCAATTTAGCCATTGTCTCCAGTAATTTATTTTTTTTACTCAACGAATCTATTTGATCATATGCATTTGTATTGATGTGACTATCTCAGAGGAAATAGGATCTCATTACAAGTCACAATGTGCTGGGTTACATTTGCTTGGAAGAACCCATAAAGCTTGCATTACTTTTAAAATTAATTGTTTCATGTATGCTTTTTGTTCAAAAGCAAGTTGACAAAGCATTCGCAGAAAAAGAATAGATCACATCTGGTGCTCCAGGATACTTTTTATCCATCACCAAGCTGGTCTTACAATTAGCTTATTAAATTTGATGTTTATATCTATTTTTCTATTTTTTCAGATGATCCTCCACCCTACATTGATGGAGTGCGCATCAACAGTCCACATTATCTTTGCAAAATAATACTCACAGATTCCAGTCCCAAACGGTTCACTCTTGCAGTTTCTCAGTATAAGAAAATGAATACCATTTACTACACTCTAAGAGCATATGGCACACGACCTTTCTCCCTTAACAAACTTCAAAATGTATACAAAGTCGTTCAGGAGGTAAGAATTTTTTTCTCAATCACTGCCTTTACACCTTGTGCGTATTTTACTGAAATTTGATACTTGGTGCTCAACTCAGATCAATCGACTCTATAGAAAGTGCGACTAATTCTGTTAGCAGATGCTAGCAGTGCCACTAAAGCAAGGCCATGGAAAACTACTCATTTTCCTAGGATAAATTGCTTTGCATGGCGTTCCCGGAAAAATTGGCCAAAGTAATCATTGTTTTGTGTATACATTCCATCACTAATAAGAAATTACCCCAAATGTTGAGTGTTTAATGTTAGTAAATTTTTCTCCTCAGGTTACCGATCAGTGGAAAGGTGATTCTGCTGGTGGCTGCCGAAATCATCCGTCAACATACCCGAATAACCCTTGTTACCAATTAACAGTGGAATCAATTCACAATAATAACTCCCTCGGAATTGAAGTCAAAGGCCCAAAGCAATACCAAATGGGCATTGAAATCCTAACAGTTAAACTGGAGGATCCCAGCGCAACTGCTCATTTTATTTCGAAATCCTCTGGACCTTACAGGTGAGGCAGATTCATGATGCTACACTCTATATCTGAAGCTTTTATCTAAAATATTGTTACAAAATTGTCATTGGTACAGATACCAGGAGTAAATTACGTGGCAATCTTATACCTCGTTCCTAATGTACTCCCCAATTTCCGGAATCTTGCAGCGCTAGTCATATCTAAGGCAGGGTGTCTGCAGGTCTGGAAAACCGGGAAAAGTCAGGGAATTCGATCGAAAACCGGTGAAAGTCAGGGAATTTTCGCAATTCGAACATTTCGCGGCTATTTTTGCTCGTCACTGCCAAATTGGCCGCGTAGCGCGCTCGCGTGGCTGATAATGTAAACTGCTCTGTTCAACCAGTTTGCAACACGGCCGCTAGGTTCACTAATGTGTGTTTGCTAACTTTATAGATCGAATCGATCTGCCCTATTTAATTTATCTACTTAATTCATGCCAAATGACAAGATAGACTAAATAGACTTGAAGGAAGTTAACTTGCTAACAGCAGAAAATTACAGTAAATAATGATAGGAAACTAAGTGCCCCAGTTTTGAGCAGATGGTTAATCCATTTTTTTAATAAGTTAGGAAATTTAATGAAAGTGCTAGAATTTTAGTTTTTCTTTAACTGAGTAAAGAAATATTTAATGTCAACTGCATTTTGCATGAAATTTTTCTGGTTCTTAAATCAACATGTTCACAACTGGTGCATCCATCTTGTAGAAATATTATTGGTGGATTATATTCTAACAAGCCAACGTTTGTTGAGAATAAGACAAATTCAATACCAACAATAGGTTCTGGAATCCATTGAATTGACCTTAAATAAATAAATAAAAGAAAAAAAATCCCGAATCAAGCAAATTTATCTAAAATCGAGAAGAGACTCGTATTTCATCTTGATTATAGCAAAATCTACCTGAGTTAGGCACATTTGCAACTCTTGTTTTATATTTTAAGAAAAAGAGACTTGTATTTTCAGGTCACTAAGTAATATGCCAATTTTTATGAAACCACCAGGGTGAACTTTAGTTTAAATTTTCAAAAGTATACGGGGCAATATGTCACACAGAGAGCGTAGTAGAGCTTAAAAATTAAATTTTGAAGGTGAATTTTAGTCTGAGTATACCATTTTGGAATTAGCTTTATTTTGAGTATTTGGGATCTCGTTCCTTTCAAAAGTATTACTCAACTCCTTCCAACGCCATGGTAATTCAGAATATGACTTTACGGGGTCATTCCTAAGGATAGTTTTTTTCAATATTTTCTAACTAGTTCATCGTACGGCTAAACCCAAAAAGTCAGGTAATTTTGTCATTTTTTGTCATGGAAAACCTGGAATTGTCAGGGAATTTCATTTTGAAAATCTTGTAGACACCCTGTAACGGCTCACAATTTTTTCCTAAATTTTCACAGAATCCATACAAGGCTTATCTAGAAGGCTGATAGTTCTATTTTTTAAAAAAAATATTTTCTGAACAAAGATTAAGAATTAAACATTTAATGATTTCCTGGCTTGGTTCTTTGGCGGAAAAACTTGTCATATTTGGCTTTTTGGGTATGGCAGGGATGAATCCTAGTTGTACCAGTGTAGTGAAATTCTGCTCCTAGTTTTTTTACTCATTTTTACCCCATAGAAGTAACGTAACAAGTTTTTCTCAAGAGACTGAGAAATCAAGAATTTTTGCCTCTCATCGATGCCATTAAAAGCTTAATTTTCGAAAAGTAAAGACTTTTGCTTTAAAAAGCTACAGTTTGTAAAGGCGTCTAGCAAATATAAACTGCTCTCTTGCTCAATTTTTTTTTATAAATATGAGGTGTGAACAATTCAAATTTCAGCTGCAATTCAATTTTATTTCATTTTGTTATCTTTTTCAGATCTGGCTTTGTTGTGTTAGAACTAGAAGATTTGCAACCAGGCACTTACAATATAATAGCTTCGACTTATCTTCCAAATCAGGAAGGGCCCTTCTTTTTGAAAGTGAAATCTTCATGTTCCATAACATTAAAAAAAATTAAGTAAGTAGTGATCTAAATGTTTACTAATAGTGTTAAGAAAAAAGCTCGCCTCTCTCTAATCATTGTTATAAGAAGTTACATTTATTTTTACCTTTGTTACTAATAAAGCACCACAAATTGTTACGTCTTCTTTTGCTGATTTCTCCTCTGAGAGTTCATTGGGACCAGTGACTGAAAGGGTTTAAACATAGGTGACAGCCATGGAAAAAAGGACTGTAGTACTACAAAACTCGAAATTAAATCATAAGCACTTTTAAAATAAAGATCATTTTTCAAACGTACTGTCACAGAAAACTTCAAAAAGCATTGAACCAAACAGGATTTTTTAAGGCATAGAAATAAAAGCAACGATAACATTGCATTAAAATTTATTTGTTTCCTTACTCTGTGTGCACAGTATCTAAAGGAGGATAAGGGTCTAAAAAAAAAATTAAAAATCAATTTATGAAAATAAATATTTAATTTTGGCATATTTTTCTAATCACAATGCATTCCATCGTCACCGGATGAGAAGGAAAAAAGAAGATGATTTTGCATTTTCTTTTAAATCCATCAAGTATTTTGTATAAAAGAAACATTAAAGTTATCGTATGCTCTCTAAATTCATAATTATAAGAATCACAGTCAACCTTGGTCAAGTATTTACCTACAGAAATGTTTACACAATATCTAATAAACTGTTTAAGTGCGGTCACACTGGCCTCACAAGAAAGCTTAACTTCTAGCTAATAGTCTCATTGTCCACGGAAAATAAATTCTGTAAGACACAAATATTTCATAAACCCTTTTAACGGAATGCATTAAATGAACTGCTCCGAACTTAATGGAGCAAAAAAATAAGAAAGGAAAGAAATATTATATCAATAACATAATGACGCTAGATTTCCTTAGCTCATCCTTTGTGATGAACCCTTCTCTTTACTAATGTATTCATCAATTATTCACTACCTTGTCCTAGAACTAAGGATTTTACTAAATTTACAACTGCAATGCAATCATCCAAACGCCATATCTTAACCTATCAGCAGTTAATACTTTTGGTTCAATGAAATCTGGAATGAAGTCAAAGGAATGTATTTAAAGTGTCTTTAAAAAATTTTCGCAGCAATGGTCTGCAAAGCAGGAATTGGTGATATTTAACCCTTGAATTTGTGTCAGTAGATAGGAAAATGGCCTACGAGGGCAGCTTTTCCATTGTTTAGCTTAATTTACACATATCAGGAAGGGCTCCTTATAGTTTCACCGACAATGCATATTATCCACATTACTAGTGGGGGATAGTGTAAGGTACAAAAATTTTAGGTGGAAGTGGTGCCTAGCTGAGTTTCTGGTCCTCTTTCAGGAGGTCCCTTGAATTTTTACTATTTGTTATAGGTGAAAAAGAAAAAGCTATTGAGGCCTTCATTTCGAAAAAAGTAAAGATTGCTCCTTTTGCTGTCCTCTTGTTGGTCGGTGGTTAGAACATTTATTGTGTTCTCACATTGGGATATCATTAAGTAAGACAGATCTAACTACAAAGTGAATGTTAAAGAAATGCATACCTATTAAACTTATATGACAAGCTATACATCTTTTTCAAAACAACCTTTGTAAGTAGATCCTCTCTGCTTAATGACGTCTGTTTATGATCATTACCTCAATCATACCAAGGGAGCATAGGTAGAGAAACACAGGTCTGTACGAGTGTGTTCTGTTTTCTAAGAAATAATACCACTTCCGTTCAATTTCAAAACTATACAAATGTAGTTGAATAATAGTATATCACTACTATCTTCTCTTAGTATGAAGCCAATGGATGATAAATCTTCTGGTCCATAACTTGAGCGTCATCCCATGGAATTTCATTTTAGGAATACAGTAGAGGTGTTCTCTTTATCTATCTGAAACCTAATTGTCGCCAAGTCTTATGTGCTTAAAATACTATGCAGCTGGAATTGTTTCCCAGGCTACAATTCGTAACTTTGACCGTAATAAACGCTCAACATTTTAAAACCAAGGAGCTAATTTTGTCAGTGGTCAAGAGTGATTGCTAAGCTATCAGTTGAGTAAAAAAATTAAAATTTGAGAGTATGAATTGCAGAACGGTATTCATCGGGATATTTGTACTTATTCAGGAGTTGACTCAGGTTGAGTTCCTCTTTTGCACTATCATTTTATTACTTATCATTTTATCAAGTTCTTAAAAACAGCTTGAAGGTGAGTGTATCGTAAAAACGTAATAGCACACAGAAGAACATAAAGTAACAACAACGTAAAACAACGGCTGAGTTTCCTTTACACTGAGCGTGAGCAGATGACCGACCTGCTTACATGTATTTGAGTAAAAATTTGACTACCCAATGATACCCATCTGTAAAGTCTAACAAGTCTATTTAATCGGTATATTTTCTTTTGCCTTATTGCTGTTGTTATCCTCGTTCTCCTCTGCTTCCTCTGGCAAGGACTTGATCACTATCTGTGGCTGAATCTTGCACTCTATCAAAGTAGATAGCTCTTTTATGTTGTCGTGAATGTGATCATCTCTATAATCCATTTGACTTCCAGGATCCAGTCGTGGTTTGAAGGAGTTTGCTAGTTTCTGCAACATTGAAAAAATGTCAAAACTCATCCTTACTGTGAAAGTCAAAGTCAGCGTATTCTTCACAGAATAATGTGTTTGTAGTTTTTGTGATGGAACAATTTTCTACATCATGAAGGGAGTGGGGGTTGAGGATATGTTCAATAAAAAATGAGGAATAGGGTGTCCTCTCCTCAAAAGTTGACTGCAAGTAACATTTACCAAATGCATCCGTAATGAAGTCCATTTCTTCTCTCTCTCCTTTCTGTTACTCTCAATTCTTTCTTCATTGTATTATTATTTTCTTATCAGGGTGTGTACTTTACATTTCAAGCCACAAAATTGTTCATGTTTGGTGAATAAGAGATCTTAAAACTGTGAGCCGATTGTTGAAACTACTTTTCGCCATGTCGAGAGAGTAAGACAGGACAAAGCCATATCTGTACCATTTATTAATCAATTGTCAATATCTTGTGCTGACACGAGGTTCAACAATGAACCCAATATGGTAGGTGTCATGATGAAATTCTAATACTTACTTCTCTCCAAGAAGCACCTTCCATTTTGATGACTGTATAAATGGCTATGATGGGGACGCATGATAAAGGAATAAAAGCAATGAGCCATCCAAGGTATTCAGCCCAGAATGGATAGCGATAAGTTGCATTATTGTATGAGGGACTCTCATAGTCCAAGAAACTGAAGGTCCATACACCCTGAAAAATACAGAAGTTAAATGAAATTTAAATTGAAAATCAGTAGTAATAAAATTGCAGACTCTCCTAAAGATTATTTGAAGTTTAAATTTCACCTCCAGCAAAAAATAAAACTTCTTCCTGTCCAACCTACCATCTTCACAAGATTTATGCTAAGCCTGCCTATCAAATCGCATTTTGTATTTGCATTCTTGATAGACTTAAAAGTTATTTCTGTTGAAGACTGAATTCATGATAGCAGTCTCCTATAAACCCTTGCTTGAAAAGGTACGATTGCAGTGTGGAAAGTGCAAATTACTGAGAAAGTAATAGGATTCAAAATGTGAAAGGGAAAGGAAGTGTTTCACTCACCAGCAAGAAAACAGGCGTGACAAGCCACCAGCATGTAGTAAAAAAGTTTCCTGGTCGCTTTCCTGTCATGTGGACGATGTCCCGAGCAAGGCGATTGGCACCATAGAACCAAGACACTGCAACTAGCTCTATCAAAGCAATGCTCAACACTGTCACAGATGCTGCAAAGTGATCCATCAGTTGAAGGAAATACATTCCACCCTGCAACATCACCAAAACACAACATTGATTTCTGACTTCTCATAATATGAGGAAAAATTAACACAACATTCCAAACATTTTTTATCTTGGTTTCCCTGCCATTCTCAGATGTTCTGTTTTTTATATAAAAAAAAATTAAATTTCATTACCTGAGTCACATAAATCAGACCAAATGCAAAGGAACTTGTACAGACAACAAGGGCCAAAATCTCATGACAGACTAATTTTCTCTTGATCCAGTTAGGGAAGCCATCCTGCACTGAAGTCACAACAACCTCCACAATGGCAAACTGTAAAAAATAGAAATTAAGTAAATTAAATGGTGGCAGTTAGAAGATAATGTCTGGACATTTTTGGATGATTTTGGCATTGTTAAATTTTTTAGCACCTTTCTTGTTTTGAGTCAAAGTGTTCTTTAAACAACACGAATGAGATAAATAAGGAGGCAGTCAAACACTCCCATGCCACAATTCCCAAATATCTGTTTTAAAGCAATAGAATCTACCTGAATAACCTCATGGTTATTACGGAAATGTTTCTCTTCTCGTTCTGTCCAAAGAAACATGTCCTTTGATGATGATTTTTCTTAAAAACTGTGCTTTCACAGATAAGGAAAGATGGAGAAATCTTGAACAATTTTTAATTTATTGTGAGGAAGGTTTATCAGAATACTTCGTCATTTTCGTAATTTTCGCCAAGGTTGTAATTGATGTCTAAAATGTTGATTCTTACTGCTCTGAGTTGCCTTCGGTTTTGGTTATCAGTCAGTCATTCATCATGATAACAAGGTGTACTTACTTGACTATTAAGGCCTATACACAGGAGAGTGAAGAAAAATAGTACCGCCCAGAAGTTTGAGTAAGGCATTTTGGACAGTGCTTGTGGATATACGACAAATATTAATCCAGGATCTGAAATAGAAAGAATGTGTAAGATTCATGAAAGAAATATATTTTACTCGTAACTAAAGTAATGGAATTTACATCTCATCGTCAGATTTGCCCATTCTTATTCGAAGTTATTCTTGGGTTTTTTTAATCTTTACCATCTTTGCTTGTTTTTCAGTTAGCAACAACCTTTTTTTTGTAATTATGAGGGTATTAAATGAACTATTAGTCTGAAAATTTCTTTCCATCGGTTTCTTTTTTTTTTTTTTTTTTTTTTTTTTTCCTAACAGGAAGGATGAAATTGTAAGATGAAATACTTTAATTTTAAACCTACTTTTGATGTCAATAAGAACATGCTCTGCCAAGTATGAATAAGTGTGGATGTCACTCAATAAAAATTAAATTTTTCTCAGAAGCGCAGCTCTTTGAGCGAATTACTTAAACAATCAACTTTTGCAGGCTGTAAACTACCTTTGTAAGCTTTAAACACAGTCATTAGCTTTTTTTGAATCAAGAATTGAAAGTAGAAGCACAGTCTCACCATCTGCAATAACATCATCGATCGAGGTGTTTTGTTCAGCAGCAATGTTACCAATAGTGACGAAGGCAAAAGCACCGACAAGGATACTGGCCAGAGTGTTGATCACAGAGACGGTGATTGTGTCACGGAAGATCTGGTTTCCATAGCGGTTATAACTCGCCAACGATATTACAGACCCGAAAGCTATTCCAATGGAATTGAAAGTTTGTGCTGCTGCATAGATCCACACCTATATCCATGAACAAAAGAAACTTCGATTCAAAATTTCTAATATATTATGAGACCAAGTACAGACAAAGACATTGTACTAAAGTTGGCGTATGAAAATTGTTAGTCAAGAGAAAAGGCAAACACGTCAGGAAGCGTTTTTCAAAAAAAAAAAATCTCACTAAAAAATCAATTTTTGAAGAATTTGACATCAAGATTTTAAATTGAACTATTGTTGTGAAGTAATTTAAATTACCTACTGGAGTGTTCATGAAAATTGTTCACTCAGTAGCACTATTTTTTCTTTCTTTTTTACTAGGACGACCAATAATGAAAACTTTCGTTTCCTATTTCCGTTAGTCTAACTTGCTCGTGACATATATTAAATGAATAATTATTAAAGTAACTAAAAACACGACAGTTCTTTTGAAGCAGCCCCCAGTTTCTTATTTAATTTTTCATGTAGTTCGAATCTTCGACTCTAATGTGGGATTTTAGACTGACAGCTATGCGGGCCGATTAATGAAATTGATAGACAAAGCTATAGACATAGGAGACAAGAGGGCTAGGAAGGGATCCTATTGGTAGAAGCGGGTGCTTGGAATGGAAGAAGAAGGTAAATAATAGACTCTTTACCGGCAACCCACGAGAGACACCGTAGTTAGTCTCTCATTTCCTCCCTTAGTCCATAGCAACCACCTACTTCAACCAAGAGAATCGCTCTATACTCCTTTGTCTATGTCTCTTTGTCTATCACTTCGTCTATCAATTTCAATGAGCAACTCTGTGATCAAATAATTTGACAAGTGGAAAATTTAATTGGCCAGACCTTGGCATCGGCGAGGAGCTCCCACTGGGGGAGGAAGAGGTAGTTGAGCCCGAGGTCAGCGCCCTTCAGGGTGAGGGAGTATCCGAAGAAGATGGCGATGAGGAGGTAGGGGAGGGTGGCCGTGATGTAGCGGACTCGGCCGGAAGAGCGGACACTTTTCCAGACGGCGAAGTAGACGAGGATCCAGGCGGCCAGCAGACACGCCACCAGCTCCCACCGCAGCACCCCCACCGCCTCGATACCCGAACTCAGCTGGAGCACCTTGTTGCTGCAATCGAGACAAATGATTCCTTGGTTAATATTCTATCTCTAAGAAGGGACTTTCAATCGGATCCCGTTTAACAGAAAGGAGCCAAGCCACATCAGCTACTGTCACTTTTAATAGGGCATTTTATTTTTCACATGAAAACAGTTTTGTGAATTTTCGTGGAAAATTCAGTTAATTGTCTTCATAGTACGGCGCAAGTTCCTTAAAATTTCCTTAAAATAAATTTTCAGGTTTAAAATTTCCTAAAAAATACAGAACACAAAAGTTCTCTCGTAATATCTTAAATTTCCCAGTTAAATTTGGCAATAGCTGATGTGGCTTGGTTCGTTTCCGTTATACGCGGTCCAACTGAGGTGGATCAACATCCATTTCCATTCAGTGTGCGCAAAGATTCAATCATAGTACAGGTTGTTTTTATTGTTTCATCCTTGATTTTTTCCTTGCGATAGGGCTTTGGCCTTAGAGCATCAGCTCAAACAACCAAGCAAAATGAGAACTGCTCAACTCCGCCCGTTTGAATAATAGTGCCGAGCATATGCGATGCGGTCAGCGTTAGCGCATATTAGCGCCTACAAGACTGTGGGAATACTTCACGCATTGCGCCAAACAGCGCGGTCGGCTCGATCCACCTGAGAGACCTATTAGCGCCTACAAGACCGCGTGAATACTTCACGCATTGCGCCTAATCCAGCACGATCGGCTGGATCCGCTTGAGGCACATACAAGCGCCTACAAGACCGCTTGAATACTTCACGCATTGCGCGAAACAGTGCGGTCGGCGTGGAACGCATATTAGCACCCACAAGTTTGTATGCGAACTTTACGCATTGCGCCTGCACCAAGGTGCGCGCTTTATCGTTGAATGTTCGTAATTTATCGGTGTCAGGCCTACCACCCGCGGTGCGCACAATTTCTGACCAGTCTACAAACTAATAAAATAAAATGAAAAAAATGAATATGAAGTGTTAAAAATAGTGGCGTTTCTTTTCCTGCAAATAAGGAAACCTTGTCTTCATACCGTAACGCCGGCACCCAGCGCAGCTTTATTCATTGCGTGGCGAAACTTTCTTTTTAAAACACGCGTAAAAATCTAACTATCGGCTATTACGACCGAAAAAGGTAGGCCCTTTCAAAGTCGTTATATTCGATTTCCACCGTGGATCACTTGAGGCCTCCGCGAAAAAACAAGCTGATAAAGAGACGGCCGTATGAGGACGGCACCAATGGAACATTAGACGAGGTACAAAATTAAGCACTCTGATACGTGTTTCTCAACCAAAATTTCACGTAGAACACAATTCGCTGATATTAACGTCTAACCAAGATATTTAATGTTTCTTGACACGTGAATTCAAACCTCCCGCTCATGAAAACTCAATGGTCTGCGTTAGTCAAATCGCACACTAAACGTTACCGCGGCAGTCTCTGCAAAACGAAAATATAAGTGGCCTGAATCATGACGCTTTGGCTCAGCAGGTTGGGGAAGGAACAGTGCACGATTGAGAAGCCTGCCAAAACCGTTGTAAGTCGCGGTTTGACTCACGTAGAGCACCTATTGAGTTTCTTGCGACCGGGCAATTCAAATTTCCATGTAACCACTGTAAAATTAAAACGTTCATATCTTAGTTCGGAGTTGATTCCAGTAATTTTTGATGCAAGAATCATGTTCTACAAGATAATTTTGGTTAAAAAACATGTATCAGAGGGCCTAAAGTCGTACCTTGTTCAGTAGTCAATTCCCAATGGACCACTAGACAAGGTACGAATTTCAGCATTCTGATACATGATTCGTAACTAAAATTTCACGTAGAATACGACGCGCACAACGAAAATTACCGAATTCAACTCCTTTCAAAGATATTTAACGATTCTTGATACGTGAATTCAAACCACCCGCTCATGAACTCTCAATTCTCTACGTGATTCACATCGCGCGCTGAATGTTATTATGACAGTCTCTGCTGTATAAAAATCTGGCAACCTCAATCTTGACGCTTTGGCTCAGCTATAGCAAATTGCTTACCTATAGATTGAACAACACATGGTGGAAAATGAACATTGCTCGATTGAGAAGCTTTCTGAAACCGTTGTAGTGAGCGATTTGACTCACGTAGAGCTTTGAGTTTCTTGAGAGCGGGCAGGTCAAATTCCTCGTAACCAATGTGAAATAAAAACGATAATATCTTCGTTAGGAGTTAGTTTCAGTAATTTTCGTTGCGCGAATCGTGTTTTACGTGAAATTCTGGTTAAGAAACATGTATCAGATTGCTTAAATTCGTACCTTGTCAAGTGGTCCATTAAAGGAGATTTCGATTTCCTCGAGGTATGTATAATTGTATAGCTTTTTGTCCGTGACAAAGGTTTTCGAGGACGGCGAGCTTTTGCTGGGGAGGGTGACGTCGGTGACGTGGGCAAAAGTCGCCGGGGACGTGCCGTGACGCGGTGACATGTGGGCCTGAATCAGAGTACGACTCTAAATATGCGAGGTGGCGTATGCAAGATGCATAATGAGGGGTTTTCACACATCACACCTAGTCCCATAAATAATTCCCGGCACCGGTTGGATGTTAATTATTAATCTTCCGTCGCGTAATTTATGTAACCGCGGATGAAGGGCAAAAATGCGAGCATGATCCCGATAGGAGGGGCGGCGTGGACGGATCCGTACCAGGAAATACGAGAGCTCCTTGCCGTGACCACCTCTGGAGGCGCGTCTACGGATTTTGCAAGGGTTCTTCCTATCGAAAGGTCTTAAAGGATTTTCTCCTGCTCAGTTGCTGAAATATCGGATTTCTAGCGTGTGGCACGATACGGATCCAGCTGCTGTGCGATAAAGGTCAATCTTATTATGAGACATCTTTCGGCGGAAAAGGTCGGGAGTCACCGTAATGGGGGTGGCAAAGCAATGAAAACAATAGGCAGAGGTCCTCATGGTACTTTTAAATCGCCGCAGCCACATTTTAGAAGGGCGATAACGTTGAAATACATTTGAACAGTCAAAGGATACTTCGGATAATTGACTATGTTACGAAGACAGAAATCAGCAGTTTATTACAGTGGTGCAATGGGCGACACTGGAATTAAGTTGAGGTGTATGAGAAATAAGCGAAGCACCCGCAGTTTGTATCGCATGCAACGAACACGAAGTGAATTTCAGTATAACGCTTGAATGCAACTATTCGAGCTCCTTGGATGCCCGTGTTGCTTGCGCACGGATTGAAGGCGTTTTGACACTCCAGGCACTGAAACTGCTTCACTCATAGCGGCAGTGAGCTGTAAATGCGATGATCTAAAATGACGGAGTGCCCTGAATTCTTTTGTTCGTATCACGAAGACATCTCCTAGAAGGGACAAATACATTTGTGGCTGCCCACAGATATGGGACATAAGTATCCGTGGCGCTTTAGTATTGATATCGTGATATGCTGGGCATCATTTATAGATCCACTATGCGTGCGTAAGAGATGTGTTTGTAGTACAAACGAATTTCGACGGTGTAAGTCGGCAATCACATAACTCGGTTTGCGACGTCGCAGACCTCCTGTCATACTTTTTTTTTTAAACGGAAAACTGCTCGACTCCGCCCGTATGAATACTACTGCCAAACATATGCAATGCGGTCGGCGTAAAACGCATCTTAGCGCCTACAAGACTGTGGGAATACTTCACGCATTGCGCCAAAGAGCACGGTCGGCTCGATCCGCTTAAGATACCAATCAGCGCCTACAAGACCGCGTGAATACTTCACGCGTTGCGCCTAATAGGTACAGTACGATCGGCAGCGAAGATATTTCTGCAAAAACTTCAAGGAATAATGTCAATTCGTTCTCCTTAAAAAAAAAAGAAAGAGGCGGAGATTTTCAGACACCGCAAACGAGTTATGTGATTGCCGGCTTACACCGTCGATTTGTAGTATATAAACGGAGAATATCGGTCCCTGTCAACTCTCTAGTTTGTGAAACTGGTGTAAGCCGAATTTCATATTTAAGAAACTGCACTATATGCGGTCGCAAAAATGGAGATGTTGCATGTGTGAGGAATTTGCGATTTGACTGTTGATTCTTATGTAAAAGTTCGCGAGAAACACGATGGTGCCACTGGTTTTCTCTGAAATTAACTCCCAAGCTCAAAAAAAGCTCTCAAGTTGAGGCCAAAATGGAGGGGATATCCCACGCTATCCTGAGAGTCCACCTCTACATCAAAACAAACTCTCCATACATAGATAGGGAGCAAATACATTAGCAGGGTCACCACTTTATTTGGGGACTCCAAAACTGAAAACACGGCAACCCTGCTAATGTATTTGCTCCCTATCTTCGCATGGAGAGTTTGTTTTGATGTAGAGGTGGACTCTCAGGGTAGGGCGGGATATCCGCTCCATTTTGGCCTCACTTTGAGAGCTTTTTTTGAGCTTGGGAGAAGATTTCAGAGAAAACCAATGGCACCATCGTGTTTCTCGCAAACTTTTACGTAAGAATCGACAATCAAATTGCAAATTCCTCACACATGCAACATCTCCATTGGTGTAAGCCGAATTTCATTTTTAAGAAACTGCACTATATGCGGTCGCAAAAATTCCCCTATTACACAAGGACAATGTCCAATCCTTGCGGGACAAATGTCTCCCCTCCCCGCGTCCCCCGGCGCGTGGCCACCGGTTTCAATGTCACGGGAAGGCGCGGTGCGGGCGCGATCCTATCGATTCGTCGTGTCACCTGTTGCGTGCGCTTGTCATCAGCTTTGTTGCAACTGGTGCTTTTGTGGCCGGCGTTATTGCAATTACACGATCGGTGTATCGATCACTCGAGCATTTGTCGCGGGCCGATTGAGCTATTGTCACACTCGATCGGCATTGTGTCCGCTGCCGCTGACCAGGAGAGTAGGAAATGGACGCGAAGAAAAGATCGTTTTAGCATTTGACACGCTCTCAACGGTCCGGCTATCTCACATGTCTGAGATTATTTCGCGCTGAGGAGGAACGTCTTAGTAGAGATTGAATGTTGTCCACATTCCCCGATGATTTACGAGGGTCATCCAAAAAGTAAGTTCACCCCTTTCATATCTCCGAAACTAAAAGGGATAAATCAAATCGGTAAAAAAGAACTTCTTACTTATATCCTCAGCTCTCCATAGGTACCAAGATTTTTAAATTTGGACCACTGGTTGCCGAGATATTCGATTTTTACGGGAACAACTCCCGGCCAGTTCCGTCCACCAAACGACGCGCTGATATGAGATGCACCGCGCGCTGTCACGTCGCTTTTGTCTTCTGGGACTCTCAAGGAGTACTTCTCGTCCATTATTTGGAGAAAGGGTGTACAATCAATGCACCACGGTATTGTGGAATATTGAATTCGTTGCGATTGGCAATAAGAAACAAGCGACCGGGTCTCTTGTCTCGTGGTCCCCTATTCCTTCACGATAATGCCAGACCTCACACGGCGAAAGAGACCCAAAATTTGTTGGACAAATTTGGGTGGGAGGTGTCACCTCATCCTCCATACTCTCCAGCCCTTGCCCCGAGTGACTATCATATTTTTCCGCAACTCAAGAAGCACTTAGGTGGCCAGCGCTTCGAGAACGATCAGCAGGTGACGGAAAAAGTCAATGGCTGGTTCAAGAGTCAACCAAAAGTGTTCTTTGAGAACGGCATTAAAAAGCTTCAGAAACGCTAAGAAAAATGCATCTATAGGAACGGAAATTACGTCGAAAAATAAGGTAAGATTGTTTTAAAGCCAATCTTAGAATATTTGAGTTGGTTATTCCTACGTAGATGTGTGGGGAACACAGTCAATTCAGGTAGTGTGACGGGAATCGCAACGCATCGTTTGGTGGACGGAACTGGCCGGGAGTTGTTCACGTAAAAATCGAATATCTCAGCAACCAGTGGTCCAAATTTAAAAATCTTGGTACCTATAAAGAGCTGAGGATATAAGTAAGAAGTTATTATTTACCGATTTGATTTATCCCTTTTAGTTTCGGAGATATGAAAGGGGTGAACTTACTTTTTGGATGACCCTCGTATTTAGTTTAGAGACAACTTTGTAAGTAATTCTCCTCGATGATTTCCGGTCTATAGATCGTATTCGATACATCAAACGGGTGAGACTGTATCGATATCGATTGGTTCAAAACATAAACATAGCCTCAAAAGTAAATTCAGAAATCTGAGGGAACGGGTCTTCTGTAACAGATTTTTTATTCTTCTGAGTATCAAATGCCAATGTAATGTGAAATTGTTAGGAATTTTCTCATTTTCACCTTTTGTTCTCCCAGTGATCAACTGGAGAGAACTTTCCTTTCACCCTGGGCCGTTTAATCAATGTAAAATCTCGTAAAATCTCGATCGCTAGTGAGATTTTCCTCTGTTCTCTTGTAAAAAATCGCTTGAAAGAGCGATTTTTTGTATGTGTGAGTGCGCTCCCATAAGATCTGATGTAACCGCTTATCGTATTAGTGCGTATTTTACAGGGGTTTTTCGAGACTATCGATAGTCGCTGTTCGATACGTCGATACGTCGATTCAATTCTAGACATACCAACCCTTTCCTACAAAATACCCTGTTCCTTCTGAGTTTCCTTAACTTTGCCTTCTTTAACTCCGTTTCTAAATTAACTGTATTAATTATCTGAAGTTCTTTATATCTTAAAGCTTCAATTTCCAATACGAATTTCCTAACTTTTTCACCATTTTCCTTATAAAACAAAATCAATTTACGTATGTACTTTTTACCCTTGTGTTTAGCGCTTGTTTCATTTGTGCGTCAGCTTAGATACAATGGCGGATTGTTTACGTTCATTTTATAGTTGAGCATTTTCCAATTTTTTCCTTTAAATCTCTTCGAAAAAGTCCCAAAATGACTTAGCACTCTTTAAATAAGTAATTCACCCCTTCAACTTAACATTGATGGTACTTTGGATGGTTCCACCTTTTGCAGTGAGAGAAACTGAATTGCCGAGTTTCTGAGCTGGCTATGGCTGGCTCCTTGGTTTGTCCGTGTCCTTCGGTTTGATTTGTGATTTGTGCAACTTCCTTAATGGATAATCTTACTTATCAAAATACTCTTTGACTGTGCGTGGAGTGTAATTTTGTCTTGAGTCTTGACAGCATTAGCACCATGTGAATCAAAATTTCAATCAACTCCATTTTTGCCGCAGGGTAGGGATCCTTTAGCTATCCTACCGCTATCAGAGTGCTGTCGAGAAACTAATCACAACTGTCGGTATGTTCTGTTGAGCAGTTATGTAAATATAAAACGGTTGTATTTGTTAGTCAATTTCTTTTGTATGTGAGCAATAACTGAATGTCCAGAATTCCAAACATCTGACTGTATCTCAAGTATATGTCGGAAATATTTATCAAGGTCAGAGTTTGTGAATCCTTGGCAGCAGTTAATGAATTTCCCCTTAGTAACAACTTCGCTCAACAAAGTTTGGTAAGTAAGTACAGCTCAGATCCACCATCGTACACATATAATTACATATTAGTTTAAAATCAGTGCGAGTAATGTTTTGAGGGTAAAGTGTTCTCTATTCTCCAACATTTATTAGCAGGGGTGCGAATTGCGCGGAGGCTGAGAGGTACTTGTTATTTTTCTAGATTTTTCAGATTTGCAATTTTTGTGAAATACTTACTGTGACTGTGGCACACATTCTAAAATTAACAAGAAATTCCACAAAAGTTTGATCAGCGCGTTGTGCTGACCTTCTCGCGAGAACCTAGCCCGAAGCTGAAAATTGCAGAGGCATGAAACAATGTTCACTTTGGTTTGTGAGATTTTCTTATAAACTTGGCATCCTCCTATTTGTCCGACTTTTACCAAAATAATCTTGAAATTATCTCTCCCATCACCACATAGCCACAAAATTAGCATAAACATTCTTGATAAGAGGTGGCATAGTATCCAGAGACCCCTGAGAGTTTTGTATTAAATACTAATGATGCTCCTCTGGCAGAATTAAAAATTGACCATTCTAAACTACATACTCATATCAACAGCTCTTGCTGACAACAACCTGCTACCTTCATCAACTTAATCTAAAGTTTAGAATAATAGATAAGCCGCCAACTAATGTACTATCATTTCCATGCAAACAGTCAACCTTGTATTTATTGAGGAATGATAAATACAGTTTTTACTATGCCTTAGAGTTCTTACCATAATTCTTACCATTTGGAGTCAGGAAATAAAAATAATTGCTTCATTGTTTGCATTTTTATTGGCCAACTAAGTTCACAGTGGAACTTTCGTCTACTTGGTGTTAATGAAGGTAAATATTTATTCTTCTCTTATTTGGATGAGAATTACCTAGGTACATCAAATAGGTATGACATACTGTGACACTGGGTGCCGCTACTAGGTACTCTACTTATATTTCAACGATACTGGAAAAATTCATAACTCAGGTAAGGGCGTTATCTTGCAAGCTACAGAGCTAGTAATTAGTCATATTTCGATCCTTTGAGATTCTTTCATCATTCAGAAATAAAAAACTAAATTCAGCTGGAACAGGCACATTTCTAGGAAGGAATGTGACGGATCATTTATATCTAATTTATATCTCATCGTCATCTCACTTATCAAACAATGCTTCTCGTCCTCATCTTGTTCTAATCTTGTTGAGAGCAGGCGAAGATTTGAAATGCGCGCTACAGATTCGGTAGTCGCCTGGCAAAAGGGGTACCCGCCTGACGTCACAAAACTTCAAGATGGCAACAAAAATCAAACTGGGACAATGATCAAAGAAAAGGACTGTGGTGGTTACAAAGGAATACCTAAATGATCATTCATTTTTTCGAACCCTTATAATTTAAAAAAATTAAGTTGAAGTGAAGTACGTATTTGGAGACTTTACACTTTACTGGGAGAACATCCAATGCCCAGCATGAGCATTGGAAACGTCATTCGTGAACTCAAAATGACCGACTTGTTCCAACTCAAATCCTTTTAGTTTGGTTTGAGGTTATGTTCTATTGTTTTGAACCAAACGATACATCGAACCGGTATCGAATACGGTCTATGATAGACAGTCACAAATCGTCACCTCCCGGCCGAAGTATCACAAGCGCCATGCGACGTTTCAAAATTTTTGCCACCATTTGATTTTTTTACAGGTTGTTTTGGTTGTATTTGTTTGAAAATTTCACTGAATTTTTTCGGCAGCACAAAGAAAATTTAGTGAACTTTTCGGACAGCTTCGGCCAACAATTTCTCTGTATTAAATGAAATGGCGGCGGACATTTTGAAACGTCGCATGACGCTTGTGATACTTCAGCCGGAAGGTGAAAAAATTACTTTCGTCGAGAATCTCCGAAAAGAAAATTTAGCAACGTGTACACATGGTTGTTTTTTCTCAGCACTTGTACCTATATAAATGGGTTCCTCCGTGCGAAGAAAAAGTTTTGCTTTCTTTCTATATTGATAAAGATAAAAGAGGGTGCTCCAGTTCCAGTTGTGTAAAGACACAAACGGGGGAAAAATCGCTGAAAATTTTTTTATAACGGAGTTCATGGATAATTATTTTAGTTGAAAATTAAGCCATGAGTTATAACATCAAATTTTCATAGTGACCGATTGAGATGCAAGCATGTAGAATAAAGCCATCGAATTATTATTTCGTTTCATCCTTCCTGCGTGTTAGGATAATTTTGCCCACCTTTGCTCTGAAATTGAGGGAAGGTTCACCTTCTTTGCTTCCTTCCGCAGGCAACCTCTTGTCTCAACATGAGAAAAGAGTTTTATTCGACAGTTCATCCATTTATTAGAGAACGGTTGCGATTTTCAAGAATATTTAATTGGAATTTGAAGAATGATTTAAACTTTTTCGATGTGAAACGAACAGTCGTTGATTTAAAAAAAGAGAGTTGTTAGATGAAATTTTGAAACTTTGCAATGCAGTTGTCAAACCCTCTAGCCCTAGGCTCTGATCCCTTCAAATCTCTCTAGGTCCACGAGAGAAATAAATGAGAACCTTTAATGATTTTTCTTTCTTTCATTCATAGCTTTCAGAAACGTTATGATTGGCAACTGAAGTTGAACCCCGCAGTCATAACTCTGAGCTTATGTCTCATAATTACCAATAACAATCACTAGTAATAAACACATAAATCAAGAATTGTAATTAAATCCACATTCGCGGTGTCATCATAAACCGCGCGTGCACCTATCGGCGAATGTGGGCCGTTTATTTATGGGTCTTCCTACTGATCGCATTTATGTTAGAAACAACGCACGTGGATGAGATCGAGAGGAACTATGAAGCACGCGATCCTATGCGCATAGTTTATTCTTTTGATTTAATGCGTTTTCACGTAATGCCTTTCAGCATAAATACGTCCTACAGATCCGCTTGCAAAGGATTCTGCGACGAGTTTCCACACCTTTCCGCATTTGAATATCGTCCAAGCCGCAATTCCATGAAGGGATCCACAAATCAGGGAGTGTGGAATGGTGCCACAGTCGCCGACTGCCCCCAAGTACCACTCGATACCACACGCAGCGTCCTGGTTTATCAACTTCCTGGTTCTCATCTGCTGGAGAGGAGCCTTGTGTGACCATAATGACTCGAGTGCCGAAAATGATGGAACGACATGAATAAGTAAAAAGCGGTCAACGAATTTTTCACCCAGTGTCGAAACGATTTGAGGCTCATATGAGGGGCTTGGAAGACAAGACGCACAAGCGCAGTTTTTGAAAAAATTGAGGTATTTATGATTTCAAGTAACTACTCTTAACGAAACTTCTGATGAAAATTCGCTCCCGAATTCCAATTTTTAAGCTTCAAAATGTCAGTTTGGACTCTCTTTTCGCCATGAGGATCCTTTGTAATTTTGAAACTTCAAAGACGTATTTCTCGAAACGGCAAAAACTGCACTTAGGTATGCGCCTTGATCTCCAAGCTCCTCATATCGTCGTCCCTCTGACGCAGGGGCGTATCTCGATTTCCACGTGAGCCCTGGAGAGCATGGAGGTATATGGAAAACAGGGCTCACGTAGGAATTGAGATACGCCCTTACGTCAGAGGAACGACGATATAATCATTTAAATGCGCTCTAGGGAGAAATCCTGAGCGTATCTAACTCCTAAATTATAAAAAGTGTATTTGATTTGAGATTTGCAGAAATTTGCTCGAAAATAAGTCGTTTCCCCTAAAAAATAACTAAAAAAGTTAGGCGTTGGTTACTTTGTCGGAAATGCTCGTTAAACTGCGTGTCTCATCTGACAAACAAACGACCATTAGCACGTCACTCAATTAGTCGTCGGTCAGCATTGGGTGCAGATCAGTGGCGTGGCGTGCTTTGCGATATATCGATTGTACTGCCATTTAAACCTATGTAGAAGGATCGATAATCAGGGTGTTCGCAGCGAACACCTTAATAATCGATTCCTCATCATTGGTTTAAATGGCAGTACAATCGATGTATCGCAAAGCACGCCACGCCACTGGTGCAGATTAGTGCTGCTCCCTGAAGGTATCTTTTGGACGGCCTGAATCTGCCTCTGGGCATACTCCAGAGTAAAATTAGGTAACTTACTTAAAGAACTCTTCACCAGGGGACTGTGAGAATTTTGGCTGAGGATTCGAGCCATTATTGAGCTTCATGAGATCCGGCGACCAGCAGTTAGGGGTGTTCCACTTGTTGCCGCAGTGACTCCACGGTGGTAGACTGCGGAACGCCGTGAAGAAGTAGTAGATGGAGTAAGCTATGATGACACTGTAGTACGAGGACATGAAGAATGACAATATTACACTCGAGAGACCAGCTCCTGCAAATAATAAAATTGAAAAATATGAAAATCAATCTCAAAATAAAATTGATCAATATTTGGTGATTTTTTCGTGCCAAGAAGAATAATAGTTCTTTAGAGGAAAAGTGATACAATCAGGTGCACAGCCATGACATCCCTCCTTATGTTGGTGGCCCATGCAGTTGAAATTTCTCTTTTTTCTAATTTCTCCTTCCCCCTACATCTGTCTCTCCTCTTTTACCCTCATTGAGAATTTGAGGATTATATGCGGGAAAAGTGAGGTAAGACCAAGTACCATTGCTGTACAGGGTGATCCCAAAAGTCTCGCACCCGTCTGTGGCCCCTAAGATTCTCGCCCCTTTTCAGGGTGATCCCCTTAGAATTTTGGAGGTGCCTGAAGTAGTTTTTTTCATCTAGGAGCAGGGCCGGATCAAGGGGGTGGCCACATGGCGGCAAAATGTAGGGGGCGGCAAATTTTGCAATCTTTTTGAATGTAGGTATCAAAAAAAGAGAGAGAAAAATCGGATTCAGGAAATAAATTACGAATGAGAAAAGACGACAAAATCTCTCATTTCTTGAGTGTGAAAGTATAGTAACTTCTAATTTTGTCGTCTTTCGGTGATGCAAGAGACAACACCGTTAATTAGTCGAGTTAAGAGAGAAACCAACCACGCAATTTGATCGAAACGGAGCGGTGCGGCGGTCGGCATGAAACGCATAGCGCCTACAAGACTGCATGAATACTTCACGCATTGCGCCAAACAGTGCGTGGTCAGCAGCGGTCAGCGTGAAACGCATAGCGCCTACAAGACTGCATGAATACTTCACGCATTGCGCCAACACAGTGCGGTCGGGCAGCGGCGGAAGTTATAATTATTAACCACGTTTATGTTTGTTTTTTCATAATTTTTTCGTTCGTTTTTTATAAATGGAAGGCCTTGTCCAAACAGGGGTGGATTTACGGAACTGAACTTTTGTTAGTGTTGACAGGGCTTTCACAAAAAATGTGGCCAACACGAGTAAACGCGTCTCATACACCCCTCCTCCACCTGGTGGTTTTTATAGATCGTATTCGACAGATCACACAGGTGAGATTATATTGATATCGACTGGTTCAAATATGTAACCACAGCCTCAAAAGTCAATTTGGAAATCTGAGGTAACGGGTCTTATGTGATCGAATTGTTTTTCTCTCGAGTACCAAATGGCAATGAAAAGTGAAATTGTTAGGAATTTTCTCATTTTCAGCTTTTCCGAATTAAGTCCTAAAATTTTTGTTTGAGGTTATGTTCTATTGTTTGGAACCAAACGATACATCGAACCACTGTCGAATACGATCTATTGATGTTTCAAAACGAATGAGAAGGGGGCGGAAAAATAAAGGCGGCCCATGGGCGGTAAGAAGGTGAATCCGGCCCTGTCTAGGAGTACCTACTCACAAAATTTCCCGTCTAAATTCGTTCAAAAGTTACAGGGGTGATGTTTGGTGCTGGTGGAGCCGGAATTTTAGCTCATCCTGTACGTTTGCCTAATCTGGACTGAGCAAAGTAAATAGAGTCTTGGTAAAGTTTACCATATTGGATATGGTGAATTTTAATTTTCGGTTTGGTAAATCGTCCCGGGATTTCGAGTGCCCCACTGCCCTCGTCCAGAAGTTCAAAATCAGTTCAGATACATCAGTTCAAATACAGTTCAAAATCAAGTAAACTTATGGCGAAACCTGTTGCACTATCAGTCTGATTCTGATTTGGGGACTGATTTGAGAAAAAGAAGGGTCACCCATGAACATACCCTTCATCCCAAGTAGCAGAGGTTGCAACAGCTTGCAACGAAATCGTTTGATTCTTGCAACTAATAGATTGATGTGCAGATTGCCTACTCTTTCCCCCGAAGGAGCTATCATTGTCGGAACTAGTTTCAATTAAGTTGAAACATGTTTCAACTTGAAAGTATCGCTGGTAGCCCAGCTTTAGATTTTAAACAACTTTGATGCAGCAATTTTGCAATCTCAGCGGGTTGCTACTTTGTCTTCCGATCAGATCGTCGAAAATCTGCACTTATCGACCAAGAGTTGACCGAAAGTTGCAACTTTGTTGCAACTAATAGCAACATTTTTTCAACATTTTGCAACTTTTACATTTAAAAATGCTACTTGGGATTGAATCTGACACAACATCAGAGCGGAAGACATCGTAATCTGAGCGGGCGCGGGGCGCAAGTCAATTGACTCTGAGACGCGCTCATATACGAATCAAACACGCGGTGAATTTTAAAAGGTGCTAATAGGTATGCTCCAGACGTCCATTTATATTGTCGTCGCTAATGAGAGTGAGTTCTCGTCACGAAGGATCTGTATCTGTATCGGATATTGTGCTGGACGTGACGTGACCTGACGCGACGCGACGTGGCCGGCTATTTGCATGGCAATCTAATCAGGAGCATCCGACCAGTGTTTTAATTAACGCTTGCTCGCGCTCTATTTGTTCGCGCTTTTGCATGGGCGTTTCCGAAAATGATTTGCAGGGCTCTGCAAAACCTTCTGCAATTATTTCCATGACGATTAGCAGATTCGACCTGAGCAGGGAAACTCTGTACATACAAAGCTGCGGAAAACGGTTCTGTAGGACATTCAGTCATCGACCCTCTCTTCTTGAGATGTTGGCGTAAGATATCGACGGTGAAACTACCAAACCACGTATCTCGTTTGCGGTGTTTAAAAATCTACGCTCTTATTTTATTTTTTTAAAGTAGACCAAATCAATATCATTCCTTGAAATTTTCACGGAATTTTCTCCGCACAAAGAGGAAAAATCACAGAAATTTTCAAGACTGGATGTTCAGTAGTTTTTCATTTAAAAATAAAGTATGACAGGAAGTCTGCGACGTCGCAAACCGAGATACGTGGTTTGGTAGTTTCACCGTCGATAATTGATAGTGCATAACAGCCCATACATTTTTTTCTAATTTTACTAAATTCGTTTCGCTCCTTCAATTTTTTATTTTTTCCGCCTTTGCTGCTCTGACATATTTTGGGATGCAGGGAAAAACTTACAAAGAAACCTCATACAAGGTGTGTGAGGGCGACGGGTGTGTTGCTGGGTGCTCAATGTTTGTTTTTATATCAGCAAGAGAAAATAGATCCTTAAAAATTCGATGATCAAGGCTTTACAAGAATGATTTGAAATTGAAGTTTTTTGCCCATTATTCAATAAAATTACGAAAGCGCTGACGCGTTTTTATTTTCGCTTATTCTGTGACATCCACGTGAAGCCTTCTTACCTTTGAAAAATGGACATAGTTTTGACAAGGCTCCAATAGGACCCCTTTTGGTGAACTGGCCAATGGCTAGTTCCATGTACATTAATGGCACTCCACACAAAAGCTGCATGATGAAGTATGGAACTAAAAACACTCCTGGAACATACAGAAAAAAATCACAAATTAATTTTACTACTTTCATTTACTTGAGCTTTACACTTGAGCTTTACTTTCAAGCTGAGAGAGGAATTATTCATCCCAAATTAATGGGAAAATCCTTATACTTAAAACAAGACCAAAAAGCAGTTCTTTAATACCTCTTTATTCAGAGAAATTTAAGGCAACTTCCAATTTTGGGACCATGTCAGGTGAATTGAACGGCAGACTGTTTTAGGTCGTTTCAAGACGCTCCTACCTTCAAACTTTCCTCAGTTGGAATCGCCGCCAAACGAGTAGGGATTTTAATGCATGCATTGTTGTAGGTATAAGCACGCTGCATGAGAGTGGACGCAATATAAGTTTAAAAGTAAAAACCATTCAAGTATTACAAAGTGCACTTTGTTCATACCTTTTTAATCTCATCTTTTGATTTAGTGAATCCTGAAATTTAAGGCGTTAAGCTATAACTTTTCGGTCAATCCCATAGTTACTTTCTCGCTCATTTCACCGTAGTCTTAAATCCTGACGGCGGAGGAAAGCGGGGGAGGGCGTTAATTTTTGATCATCCGAGGTTCGTTCAATAAGTGGTTGGGAGTTAGGAACTATAGGGAGATTCAGTTGCTACAACACTCGAGTGTCTTCATTCGCAATTCGCGACACCCAGCGAAGGTCATAGGTCTCAAGTTGACGCAAAGGTCAGAGCATTCTGTGCTCCGCTCTGGGCCATGCACACACACACGCACAACGTTGCCGGCTGTAAACCATATAACTTACCACTCTCAAGCTTGCTAGAAAGGCGTTACTTAATTCCTTTAATAGCATGGCGTGAGAGGAGTATAACACTGGAGAAAAAAACACATTGGATCTAGAGTCCAGACTCTTGAAAACATCGACAAGAAAAAATACGCTTGATTCAATCAGATTTTTGCTTAAATCAAGAACCAAGTCTCTTAATTTGAGCGGATTTCCTTTTGATTTAAGCAAAAATCTGATTGAATCAAGCGTATTTTTTCTTGTCGATGTTTTCAAGAGTCTGGACTCTAGATCCAATGAGTTTTTTTTTTTTTTTTCCAGTGAAGTAGATGAGTTTTTACACTTCATTCTCGACCATTCTGTCGTCTCGAGTGTCGTTTTAGTTAAAAAATGAAAGTCAAAACTACATATTTTGCAAGATACTGATACTGCACTTCAGACCTAACTCGATTTGCGATTTTTTCGCCCGAGTTAAAAGGCGTAAACTCCGTCAAGTTTCGATAGGTCGCACAGGGGCTAGACGCTTCCCACCCCGCCCGCCCGCCGTGTCTGGTAGTCGGTAATGCTCAGAAAAAACGTCGTATGAACATGCGAGCGTAGGCAAATAGTTCCTCATTACATACGGTTTTTTTTCGAATCACTCAAGACTTTCCACCGAGTATACTTTCGGAAATTTTTTCGCGAAATTTAATCCAGGCTGCTTGAAAATTTCAACGAAATATAATGCAAAAAATCCTCAGAAATCGGTTATGACACCGAGGTGAATTTAGCAACTTTCAAGTGCTCATACGTTGTTTCTCCTTAGCGTCGCAGAGGATGCAAGCCATTAGTAGACCGCGAAACCGTATTGTCTCCTGCACTGCACGGATGGCGCGACGCGACGGGTCCCTCGTGTTACACCCCCTCCCCCCTCCACCTCGCCGTTCCTACAATCCTAATCGCCCCACTTGCATTACGTGCAATCAGTCTAATAGCTACTTCGTGCCTTTTTATTATACCCTGCGCAGCTAATTTCAACGACTTGGCGTCTTTTCCTCTTTTGCCACTCGTTCCGTCGCTTCACTTATAAAATAGCGTAAGTGAGTTTTTAAATAACCCGCAAACCGCAAGGAAAGACGTGTAATGAGGCTCTATTAGCGGTATAGTTACGAGTTTTTTATAAGGAGAGCGACGATGTGCAACACTCCCCGATGTTAAGCACCTTTAAACTCGTTCTCGCTGCTTTACCTGGGAAGCGTGAACTTTTACACCTGTGACGTCACTTTGGGGAAAGGAGGGGAGGCCTCCTCTTTTTTCAATTGGCAATTTTCAGTAAGATCCACAACTGGTTCGTATCTTAACCTCTAATCCTAGCGGTAAATTGCGTGTGCGTCGCAATCAGTATAATAGGAATATTAACGCTTAAAGGATATTGCCCTCTGTCAGGGGTATCTGGTTGGTAAATTGGGGAATTCAGTCGGTAAACTGAGGATTCTAATCACAGCATTCACAAACATGTCAAAATAGATAGACGCGTCTCGTGTAATTATAACTATATCGCTAAAGGGGTCATTCTTAATTTACGCAACTCCAGATATTATCGGAGGAGTATTTGATGCCTCCGTGCCCTCTTAACAATCCGTTATACTGCTCTGATGAGCTCTCACATTGAAAACTAAAATAAACCGTTTATTTTCAAAATCACGTAAGCGCCAAAATTGGTACCTCACGCATTCCGGGGAGTTCAAATAGTTGTATCATTGCGCCGTGAGAATGCGACGGAAGATTAAAATGAAAATACCCTCCATACACGCTGGGCTTGCCGATTTCCTTTGACATTTTTGCAGTGGTGAATGCATAGCTGAAGTGCGCTCCAGCTAGAATTGTATTTAGCAAATGGGTGGTTTTTCTACGAGGATTAAAAATTAACGAATGTTACGGAATATTACAAAAGAATATGAACTATGCAAAACGAATATCCGGATATCGGAACTAAGCTGTTTTGAAAACGCCTTCAAAAGCGGCGTGATACCTCACGTATTCCGAGGAGTTCAAATAGTTGTTTCATTGCGCCGTAAGAATATGACGGATGATTAAAATGGAAATAGCCTTCATACACGCTGGGCTTGTCCGTAAAGGGAATAGATTCCGCTCCGCATTCATATCACCCGGGATTCTCGGATGCTATATGAACTCCGTCACAGAATTTCACTCCAAATTTTTTAATTAACGGTGTAATTTATGAGAGCAAATCGATACGTCCTCGACTGTCATTTGCTGGAGCCCTAAGACTCGAGTCTGTTAGATTAGGTCTAAGCGGAAATTCGACATACCTTGACCGTTTTACTCAGCAAATTTTTGAGGAATTTGCAAGAGAAAAAGAAGGGAAAAACTCCCAATTAACTGGACTGCCCCCGCGGAAACCAATTGCACCTATTTTTACCCGAAACAATGAAGGCGAGCCCGGAGTTTGCATATCCTCCGGTGAGTTTGCAACGGATTAATTGGGTAAAACTGGCGGAGGAAGGGCTGGAAGAAGGGAGCACTTAACCTCCATGATTTCTGCATGTAGCCTGTGGATAATTGACCGGGATTACTTTGCAGGGTCGAAACGCTCATGCTGCAACTATTTCAATGACTCAATTTAGGTTTCCCTTGAATATAAACCCCAAGGTCAGGGGGAACCCGGTGGCACACGGCTCAGCTCTGGCGAGGAAATTGAAAATGACACCAGAGAGGACAAAAGAATATCAAAAAGGCAATTTTTCCATCACACAATGCCTTTTTTTTTTCTTCTTCTTTTTTAATTTTAAATGTTTCTCTTCTCTTTCTGAATATTGATGGGACTTTTTTGCCGCTTACTGTGCGGTATCCTTGTGGCTTGAAGAATCTCTTGGGGTGATCTTAACTATCTACACTGGGAAAAAAACACATAGGATCTAGAATCAAGACTCTTGAAAACATTGAAAAGAAAAAATACTCTTAATTCGATCGGATTTTTGCTTGAATCAAAACGAAATCCGCTTTAATTAAGAGGCTTGGTTTTTTATTCAAGCTAGATTCTGATTGAATCAAGAGTACTTTTTTTGTCGATGTTTTAAGAGTCTGGACTCTAGATCCAATGTGTTTTTTTTTTTTTTTTTTTTTTTTTTTTTTTTTTTTTCAGTGTAATACTCAACCAGAACCATTTCTGACACACGTTTCCTGAGTTTGAGAGAAAAAGTCATTCGCAGAACCAGAATGCTGTTCTTATTTCGCATTCAAGTTTCTCCAGTTAACCCAATCGTCAATTCCTATGGAGCCAACCGTCATTATTTTTGTTTTTTATAAGACAACCGTCAACAAGTCTAACTGGACAAAAAGTCAGCGTACGCCGTACGGGGAAGTCAACCACGGTTCAGAGTTTCTCGCGAGCCGATCTCTTTTCTCAGATCTCCATAAGGTACGACGTTTTAAACTGTGCATTTTTAGGAGGCAAATCTGGTATCGCATTTAAACATTGAGCCCACGCTGTATAATTTTACGCGCCTTTTAAGAGACAGAAGATTTGTCATGTCGATTCTTGTGCATACTTTCAATACTAAACCGATGACAGCTAATCCTCGGTCGCGCTCTAAAAGCGCGTAAACTTATTTGGCGTTGATTCTAATAGGTATTTAATGGATTGAAAGATAGGATCAATAAATAAGCACCAAAATAACCGATTCTTCCTGGAACACGGTGAACACGTGTTGAATTCAGAAAATTAACTCATTAGTGAGAAATTCACGATGTTTGTGTCTACCGATTCAAACTTGCCCGAAAATTGGAATTTCAACTTGATGTTCGCTTTTCCCGCGGGTAAGAATTTTGCGTTTGCCGATTCTAAAAGGTGCTGCGAACGCTTTTGTCTCGCTTTGGAGTGAATTATCGTAATTTCCTGTTGAATGGAATCCCAGATAAAAACCAATGAGTGAAAAGAGGCCGTATGAGCCTCCAGGCGTTGTCAAACAGGGACGGATTTACCTACGTGCCGCCCATGGGCCACCTATATTTTGCCGCCCCCTTCTTATTCGTTATGAAACGTCAATAAAAACCATCAAGTGAACGTGCCGAAGGCGGAAGGGTGCCTAAGACGCGTTTACTCGTGTTGGGCAAATTTTTTGCGAAAGCCTTGTCAACACTACTAGCAAAAGTTCACGGAACTTTGCTCTATAGTTAAGCTCCGTAAACCTATCTCTGTGTGGACAAGGCTTTCCATTTATAAGAAATGAACGAAAAATTATGAAAGAACAAACATAAATGAGGTTTAATGATTTTAAATTCCACCGCCGCGCCGCGCTGACCGCACTGTATTTAGCGCAATGCGTGACGTATTCCTGCAGTCTTGTAGGCGCTACGCGTTTCACGCCGCGCCGACCGCTGCTGAACGCACTGTGTTTGACGCAATGCGTGAAGTATTCATGCAGTCTTGTAGGCGCTAATATGTGTTACATGCCGACAGCGCGCCGAGGGCTTCTCCTTTTCATCTCAAGTCCTCGTCATTGCTCTCTGCGCCGCGCCGCTCCAGGACGAATGGAGAATTTGCACGCAATTTTTTTATTGCTTCATCTGAAAGTGCCTAATGAGCTGAGTTCGCAATATTTTTCATAATTTTTTTCTGACATGGGAAATTGGAGAAAAATTGATTTGAAAGTGAGAAAATGCACCGCCTAGTGACGTCATCTGGCGGCATTTCCCATTTAAACACATGTATTTTCGCAGAATCGGTTATTTTGTCATATCTCCTCTAATAATTGCTCAATTTATGAATCAAGGGTATCTTCGTGTTCAGTTCACTCAGAGGATTCCACTTAAACAGGAAATTCGTCAAATTTCAGACCCTTGCAAATTCTCCATTGCGTGTTTGACTTCTCTCTTATAACTTGACTAATCAAAGGTGTTGTCTCTTGTATCACCGAAAGAAGACAAAATTAGAAATTACTATACTCTCAAGAAATGAGCGATTTTGTCGCCTTTTCTCGCTTGTAATTTTTATTCTGAATCCGATTCTTGTTTTTATACCTACATTTGAAAAAATTGCAAAATTTGCCGACATGGGCCGCGGCCCATGTGGCCACCCCCTAAATCCGGTCCTGTTGTCAAATTTCCTTTGATACAATAAAAGTTTCCTGGTAAACTTATGAATATTTTCTTTCCAAATTTTCAGATACTTTTGCTCGCAATTTCACCTAAAGTTCCTGAAAATTTCAAGGAAATATATTCATAACTTTCCTCAAAAAATGGACATTTTATCGAAGGAAATTTGGCAACTCTCGAATGTTCATACGGCGTTCCTCCTTAACACGGCAGTATACAGGTATTAGGTGCATAGTAATGCCATTTTTAGTAGTCCATTGACAGGAGTTAAAACTTTTTTTCATTCGTAGCTTGAAAATTCACGATCCTCAGAAATCCTTCACTGAGAAGGTACCAAACCGGCGGGCGTTTATAACCTGGAGAGAGACAGTAAATTTCAAAGCGAGCTCATGCATTCGGCGAGCCTCAACCTGACTTTGTAGTCACAAGTCGGTACTCCTATCTCGACGCTTGAGACGTTAGATTTATCGAAGTCATGTCCATTCAGCTGTCTAGGCTCCGAGCTGTTCGACGTTGCCGGATGGAGGGCAAAATCGCTGTAGGATTCTAAAGTTTTTCATTTGTCTACGCCTAAGATTTTTGGGGAGAATGCGATCTGACATCCATGCCTTTAAGATTAAGGGAGAAAGTCCTCGCAATAAAACCGTGCGAAAGTTTCCCTTTTTAAGGTATTAGATTCAAAGAAGTGCCTACGACCACGAAACAGGTGAGCTCTTGGAGAGTTTTAAGATACCTAACTAGCATCCAAATTTCAAGGAAGAAGAGTTCGAATGTCATTATGGAATTGGACCGTCACCAGACAAGGTAAAAAATTAAGCACTACGACATATGTTTTCTCATCCTCGTGGAATACGGTGGGCACATTAAAATTTTTCGAAATTAACTCATAAAATAGGAGAAACATTTCGTGTAAATTAGTTCGAACTTCCCTTTCACAACAAAAGTCTATACTGCTGTAAAATCGAGCTCTGAGCTACTTTCAGTAAGTTTTCATGCGGACGCATTCTTTCAGTGAGCTGAATTTTTCTTGATGAATCGCAAATTCTGCGAAGTAAATGATAAAAACATTTTCCAATATTTTGGGAGGGAAATATTTCGTCCACACGTGGTCCCAACGCCATCCCCCCCCCCCCCAAAAAAAAGAAAAACTTTAACCACAAAACAACTGCATTATACTACAAAAGGAGATAAGCATTCAATAGGTATCTTGGCAGGTGAACGCAATTTGGCGGTAGGGAAGGCGCTTGGATGCAACTATTCGTGATTAAGGGTTATGAGTGTTGCGCGTTTAAAAATATGAAGGCGCTCTGCGCTCTGCCTTTTTCCGCCGGAGTTTGGAGCGCCGCGTCAAACGTTACTGATAGTAGGTGGTGATGCTATAGCTATGACCTGTAAAGAACATTTTGACACATTGAAGTTTTGTACCATAAGAGAGGAACGCCGTATAAATGTTGCCACATTTTTTTTGATACCTATATATCTTCAAAGAAAATCATAAATTTTCCAGAAAATTCGTGTTTTATCAGAAAAAATGGGCTAAGTCCGAAGATTCATACGGAGTTTTTCCTCAGCGCAATACCGAGCGTCTCTTACCCAATGGAAAAACACTTAGGCCACCTAATATAGACTCTATGCCTACATCATGAATCTTTGCTCCAAATTATTCATAAAATGCAAAGAAATTAATCTCAATTCATATTGAGAGAAACCAAGTTTATAACTTGATATATCTGCACTCTCACTTTTCTCTCTCTTAAACTTCGCTCCGAAAAGGCATGAATCTGAATCAAACATCCTTTGGGGTTAGAATATTTGATGCTCTCGTTGCTGTATTTGGCAACGCACTGGAATCTACCTAGTTGGAGCATGATGAGGCTGATTTACGAGATGAAAAGGTTTCGTTGGTCGCGCGAAGCGCAATGACCCATGTGAGACGCATCTCCGCTTAATAAAAATGTTTTCACTGTGTAAGGACTTGACAGTACAATTTTATGGGTTCACGAAAAGGCTCATGACCCTTTCGATGTCCCTCCCTCAAATGAAATTTCTTTCGTGCATAGCTACGTGTATTTGTTAGCCACTTTCGTGGAAGATGGCCATTCTGGTGTAAGAGAGTAGGCAAGATTGGACATTTTTTTTCCAGGGGAACGGAACGGGAATTTCGATGCTGAAATACACGGATCGACAATTTTTGCCAATTTTTGGTTGAAAAAAGTTATGATTTTGGGGCAAATAAGTTGGACGAGGAGGACATCACGCTCTCATTATTAAGGTCCGGGGATTTAGGGAGAGTTCAGACGTGTCAAAATAAGCCCCAAAAAGGCAGCCAACCTTCTAACACAACAAATGTCGCTGCAGATCTTCAAATTCCAACATCAAACCAAGATGGCCGAGAATGTTCATAAATGAGCGTCCTACCGGAAAAACGAGTAAAATGCAAAAACTAAGTCACATACGCGCTTCACAAACGACGGGTCGCAACAATAGTATAATCACTCTGGATAATTTGAATTCATAGTTTGGCAGCCCTTTTGGGCCCTTAAAGCTCTATGAAATACCATCAAAATTATCGATATATATCCGTGCTCCCCCTGAACAGGCACTCTAGCTGTAATATACGAGACCAAAGTTTGGTCTCTTATCCCTAAAAATAGAGGACGCTTCTCTACCGATTCGGGTATTTTCTCTTCAGGACAACATTTTGGAAACATGCTCTTACGGGTAATATTGGACCGCGTTCAACAGAAAGGAACCTAGCCACATCTGCTATTGCTAAATAATAACTGGGCGACTAAATCATTTACGAGAGAACGTTTATATAGATTCCGTTGAAAATTGTAAGGAATTTGCTTCTTACTAAGGAGTAAATTCACTGAAATTAGCACGAAAATCCGCACGACCAGTTTCATGTAAAAAATTAAACCGCTCAATTAAATTTGGCAATAGCTGTTGTGGTTTGGTTCCTGTTTGTTTAACACGGTCCATATGGCAGTATGATGGGATGGTGATGGAAAAGTGGAGCTAGACTCACCGCCGCCGCTCTTGTAGCAGAGATAGGGGAACCTCCAGAGGCTGCCGAGGCCGACGGAGTAGCCGACGCATGCCAGGATAAATTGGAGTTTGGTGGCCCAGTGCTCCCTCTTACGGGGCCGCGGCTTGTAGTGCATCCCTGAGTCGGAACAGGAGCGCGAGTAGCTCGAGGACGAAGAGTACTCATCTTCGCTCAGGAACCTGCAATCATACACAAAAAAATTCTTTTCAGACACATTTCAGAGACCTTCGTACTTTCATCCTAATTGTAAGCAACCTGGCGACCCGATTTGCCATAGCAGAGATGTTAGGAACACCTTCGCATGGAGCTAAAGGATCTCCTGGACATCGTCCTTGATGGGGCGTATTTCTGCGCCCCAGCCCCCCATACCACTTGATACGGCTATAAGGTACGGATTTTCCGTGAAAAGGTACGGAAATTTTCGTGATGAACTCTTAAAAGTAGCCTTGGGGGTATACAATTTCCGGACACAATCCATTTAGCAAGTTCCTGGTTCGATTCTTCGTGTTTTTCGGTTTATCCCTTTGTCATTCCAGCATCCCAATTTCCCAATCCGAATTCTGTCAAAAATGCGCATGAGGTAAGGAAAAGGTTAGGAAAAAACAAGGATTTTTGAGAATCGCCAAAGAGAAGAATTTTCGGGAAAGCAAGGAATTTTAATGACAGGGTACCAGTGGACACCTTGGAGGACCCTCTGTCCCTTTCACCACCGAAAAAGTTTCTAGTTTCGCCTATGCCTACACCTCACTTTCTCGTGCCGGAAAATCAAAGGCTCATGAGAAAATTTTCGTAGGTACCGTACCTATTCCAAACATAAACGTAATGTTTAGCCTTTAAGATTGAGTTTAATGTAGTAGTATTAACTTTTTGAATCTATCCTTTGCTTTAACTTGATGCAAGTTGTTCTCTCCTTGCAGCATTCATACAGCTTAAACTTTGTGACTTTAGAAACATGATGTTATTTAAACCAATTTATAAACCGAAGCCGTCAAAACATTTTTGAGAAGTTTTCCATTCATAATCTTGTAAATTTGTGTTTCTTCGAATCGATTTTACTAATCCCTTACTATTGAGCACTATGCGGGCACTGACTGATTTGTCGGAATAAATCTGTCGGTCATGTTTAATTGAATGGCGAGACTTTGCACGCAAGATTATAATTAGTCGAAACGCATTGGCACTTAAGGCGACGCAGCGCCATAGCGGTAAAAGGAACAATCGCTCATGTTCTTGCGCGGCGTGGCAGAACGAAAGAGTTCACAGTGATAAAATCGCACTTTTACTTTAAACGAGTACCCAATGTTTCTAATGCCTTCACATTTTCAAGGTATCCGCGCCGCGCTGACTCGCCTGGCCTTACGGACGATGCGGACCAACAATGGTTGCTCTCAAACGGCTTGCCATGGCCGTTGAAATGTTTGCCCCCGATAAATATTAACCGAGAGTTAATAGGTTTATAGCTAATCGAGAAGAAAAA
Source organism: Bemisia tabaci (assembly GCF_001854935.1). NCBI lineage: Eukaryota > Metazoa > Arthropoda > Insecta > Hemiptera > Aleyrodidae > Bemisia > Bemisia tabaci. The sequence goes on from NW_017566689.1 coordinate 59,161, forward strand.
ATACGCTTTCGTTATCCCGTGCCGTGCGATAGCCTTTGAAGTATCCAAAATGAAAACTGTTAACTCCTCGACTTTTGATTTCGTTAAGTTCTGAACCAATGATTTACCCAATTTTGAAGTTGAATCCACGGCTTGAAAGCATAAACTCATGTATATTTTATTTTCATTTGACGGGATCTAACCTTAAATTAAAATTTACTGGCACGCGCAGCTAACCCGTATCGGCTAATACTTATCTATTTGGAATAATTAAGAAAAGTGATTTTATCCTAATTTAGTGATTTTATTTATTTTATCTTAATTGGATGCGAGTAAGCATCAAACTGAGCGTATCCAATCAAAACTTTTGGGAAAGAGACCCTTGGACAATGGCTTGGCTGGCATTGAGGGCACCCTATCAGTCCACGACTGACTTGGTGGTGATGTTTCCTGACTAAAAAAGAGACCATTGACAAAAAAGAGGGTATTAAAACAAACAAAAAAATACCCATTTTCTCCGACTTATTCTAAGAAGAACACGGAAAAGAATGAGAAAATAAATTATAACAACATGAGATTACAAACATAACTATTGCGCCTTTCATTTTAGAGGTGGGCAAGAACACGTCCAGGCCTTGCACAATCCACCAATATTTCTTTTCGGGGATTTCCTCAGAGTAAAAGCCAAGTGATTTCTGATTTTGTCGTCTTTCGGTGATACAAGAGACAACACCTTTAATTAGTCGAGTTAAGAGAGAAACCAAACACGCAATTTGACCTGGAACGGAGCGGCGCAGCGGTTGGCATGAAACGCATAGCGCCTACAAGACTGCATGAATACTTCACGCGTTGCGTCAAACACACTGCGGTCGGCTTGAAACGCATAGCGCCTACATGACTGCATGAATACTTCACGCATTGCGCCAAACAGTGTGGTCAGCAACGGTCGGCGTGAAACGCATAGCGCCTACAAGACCTCATGAATACTTCACGCATTGCTCCAACATAGTGCGGTTGGTGCGGCGGCGGCGGCGGCGGAAGGTAAAATTATTAACCACATTTATGTTTGTTCTTTCATACTTTGTTCGTTCGTTTTTTTTTTTAAATGGAAGGCCTTGTCCAAAGAGGGATGGTTTTACGGAACTGAACTTTTGTCAGTGTTGACAGGGCTTTCACAAAAAATGTGCCCAACACAAGTAAACGCGTCTCGTACACCCCTCCCCCTCCCCACCGGCACGTTCACTTGATGGTTTTGTAGATCGTGTTCGACAGATCACACAGGTGAGATTATATTGATATCGATTGATTCAATATGGAACCACAGCCTCAAAAGTCAATTTAGGAATCTGAGGTAGCGGGTCTTATGTGATCGAATTATTATTCTCTCGAGTACCACCCTTGTAGCAACGGTTCGTGAAAAACTCGTAAAAAAAATGTAAAGAACTTGTGAATTTCATTAACACATAAAAAACTCGTAAAAAAGTTGTAAAAGAAAGAAGTTTTTTACAAGTTTTCGTTTTTATGTAAGAAACTCGTAAAAAACTTGTAAATAACTCATAAAATTTACTTTTTATTTACAAGTCAGCTTTCAAAATTTTGACTCGTAAAAAACTTGTAAATAACTCATAAAATTTACTTTTTATTTACAAGTCAGTTTTCAAAATTTTGACTCGTAAAAAACTCGTAAAATACCTGTAAATAACTCATAAAATTTACTTTTTATTTACAAGTCAGTTTTCAAAATTTTGGCTTGTAAAAAACTTATAAAATACTCATAAACAACTAGTAAAATTTACGTTTCATTGAAGAGTCAATTTTTTAAACATCGACTTGAAAGAAATTCGTGAAACACTCATAAAATACTCATACAATTTAACTTTCATTTACAAGGCAACATCTGAAATTTCGACGTGTAAAAAATTTGTCATACATTCATAAAGAACTCTTAAAATTCATTTTCATTTACGAGTCAGTACCTGAATCGTAAAAAACTCTTGCTGAACAGAAAAGAAATTGAAAAATTCACCTTATTCTCTTTAGGGGTGAATTTCCCAAATTTTGACTCATAAGAAATTTGTAACTAACTCAAGAAAATAAACTGGTAAAATTTATTAGCGAAAGAGTGTATTATATGCATGTGTAACAATTGATGTATTGAACAAAAGAATTTCCAAAATTTTGGCTTCAAAAGCGCGTACACAAAACAACCACACATGAAACAGGCAAGATACTTCAGGGGGCAGAATTATATTTGGTGAGAATTAGGTTACTCACCGGGATGAAAGGTTTCATTTGTCAATGCGCAATTTTATTATTGTAGATGTTACGGGTGCATTATGACAGCAATAAAAGTTCACTTGAATCTGATTTCCTATTCACTTTTCACAACCAGAATTCGGTGAATATTTAATAGCCAGTCATATTGGAAAGGATTTTGGGTATGGTGAAAAATATTTTGCCAGTGTATATAGTTACCACACTGGAAAGCCATTGAAACTACAGTGGATTAACATCCATTTCTAATCGTACCGTTTCAAAATTTGGTAAAAAAGAAAAAAAATGTACTAACTTTAAAGATTCTCATGAACACAATGCACATGTGCAGCTGTGTCTGCAACCTGATTCAGAAAATTTGACATCAATATCATCGATAGGTTATATCGATGATTTCCCTGCCTTTGTCGATGTTGAAATAAACATTCACCATTGTTGGTTTGACCAATTTAGAACACATTAACGGACAAGTTATCTTCACTTCTACATGGACTAGACGAATCAGGATGATTACTGCTAGAAATAAGCTGTGAAGAGATTGCACTTTTTCCATTTTCAGTTTCCAAGTTAGGTCAGGTTGGAGGTTTATAGCTATACATTAATTAATAAAATCTTCAAGCTTCAAGCTTAAATCTGCAAGCTTTATTTCACAAGTTTCCATGTTTAAAATTGAAACGAAAACAAATTTTCTTTTGTAAGCTCCTATGTAAAGAAACTTCTATTTTACAAGTAGATTTGTATTCAAAACCTTGTGAAGTGAAGATGCGCAAAGCCCGTATCATACAATCAGAGCTCTCAAAGTGGCACGTGGGATCATGTGACACTCAGATCGAGATCCCTCAATGATAATTTTGTCAGGCATATGATCTGCGGGGGTCACGTGACGCCATTTGAGAGGTCTACTTTGATTGTCTGATACGGGCTCAACACATAAAGAACTCGTAAAAAACTCGCCAAAAAATATCGTTGACGAATTTGGAATCATTTCACGAGTTTTTTACGTAAAAAACTTTTGGATAAGTACTTAACCCGTAAAAAATAATTTTCAGTGGCAGCTAGCACTATTATCTAACATGAGTTTCTCACTTATTTTTCATAAGCTTTTTACGTAAAAAACTCGTGAAATGATTCCCAATTCGTCAACTGGGAACTTTTTTTTACGAGTTCTTTACGAGTTCTGTATATGTTGCGCATCTTCATTTCACAATGTTTTCAATTTTTTTTACAAGTTTTTCACGATCCGTTGCTACAAGGGCAGGGGGCAATGAAAAGTGAAATAGTTGGGAATTTTCTCATTTTCAGCTTTTCCAAATTAAATCCTAAAATTTTTGTTTGAGGTTATAACCGAAAAAAGAGTGATGACTGTTACTCCCTCATACAAATTGTCCATAAGGAAGTGTTAATCCCCGAGAGTAAAAGCTCCCACCTGTCGCCAAGAGGCCAGTGGAAGATCTCTTGTCTCTGTTCTGCGAGTGACTTACAACTACAATAAACTTAAGAATAACGTGGACGCTTTGCAGGACTCACGCCTCAGCTAATGCATCAACTATCTACAAAACGAGTCACTTCACTGGTGCCCCTCCCCCTCCTACACCGTAGCAATGTGACGCGAGGCCTTAACATTAAGCCATTACACCGGTGAATCCGCCAACATGAGCACGGCTTGACTTGCATTTTAACTCGGGCAAGTTAAGTCGACGTGATATTTAGTCACCACGCCGACCGCTCGTCTCATCCTCAATGGAACTTGTGTTGAGGTGCAACGTGAACGAGATGCTACCGCACTGGAAAAAAAATACATTGGATCTAGAGTCCAGACTCTTAAAAACATCGACAAGAAAAAGTACTCTTGATTCAATCAGAATCTAGCTTAAATCAAGAACCGAGCCTCTTAATTTAAGCGGATTTCGTTTTGATTCAATCAAAAATCCGATTGAATCAAGAGTATTTTTTCTTGTCAATGTTTTCAAGAGTCTGGACTCTAGATCCAATGTGTTTTTCTTTCCAGTGCGCTTCCTTCCCGTTTTAAAATTTTTCGACGGCGGAGTCACTGGGCAAGTAAGTCCGAGGATGATTTCAGTATGATAGGTGAGTTTTTACTTTAAAATCTCCATGAGAACACATTTTTCTTGTAGACTCTGATGGGATTCTGGTTGTTTTGATAAGAAGCCCTTTGGGGCTGCGGAAATTCCTGTTGACTCGAACAAAAATCCAACGAGCAAAATATCAACGAGACGTCCTGTAGGAACTCGGGGAAATTTTTCTCCGCGTTCAAGCAGATTTTGATTTCAGGGCTGACGGAAAGTTCAGATTTACGAGCATGAAATGTACAGATTTCTCATTCACGAGATGGAATTAGAAATTGTTGATAGATACGTCGTGATCTACGGGAAGTATTGATGAAAATGCGTATGCTCCATTGCTTCGTCTGGTTTTCCATAGTAAGTAGTGTCTGCATGCTATGACTAGGACAGGGTGGTTTATCGCCTTCAAATCATGAGATAGGCAAATACGACATCACAGGACTTAAAATAGTGGTATCGGTTATGCGAAAGTCTCAGGATCAAGGCCGGATTTCCTAAAAAGCTGTCGAGTAGCTTACAGTCTATAGCAGTAAAATTTTGAAATTTAAACTGTTTTGTTTTTTAAAAAAACGTTTGAGTCCCCTCAAATTCACCTGCTCGTAATTAAAATAAGGACTGAATTACGGATTGTAAAAAAAATTGATTACAGGCGGCAAAAACGGGAGTCTGGCCCTGATCACATTAAAGAGTCACTAGGGAATTTTAAAACTTTCATGATCCCAAATCTTGCGAATTGGCTGGTTTTGCTAAAAAAGAAGGAATATTCGCAAAATTTTGCTGAGACATGTTGATTTAGGACCCAACATACGAGGCCATTGATTGCCGTTTCCATGTGTTAAATGACTTCAGAAGGCTTCGGTGCGAAAGGCGAAAGGTAGTGAGAATGATTCCCATTGGGTCCTCGAGAAAGAAGGTACCCTGACAGGTTCAGGTATGACGTCATCGCGGGGACCACCGCGGCTTCGGAGAAGGATGGATGGGAACTTGTTGGATTAGGCCGGCGTTTAATGAAATACGACGCAGTAAACGGGAAGAATCGATGATTTCTCGTGGTCCATAGATGGAGAACATCCTCGATCTCCTATACCCCCCCCCCCTTAAACTCCCCGTCCCCGTCTTCCTATTCGCACACTCATCGCACAGACGACAGGACCCTTTAAAACTGGAATCTGAAGAGGAAGAAGTTCGTCGTGAGGTTTTCTCCATATCCGGATCAGTAAACATTACGATTCACTGTATGGCGTGATGCAATACCACTGTGATGAGTTAAAACCGCAGATTCGCACAAGGGACCTATTCGAGATATGTGGTTCTTGGTTACGAGGGCAGTATAAGCAATTTGTTTGCGAACGGGTGAAATCTACAGGCGCCGATGAAAGTTTAAGTTCTGAGAAAAGATCTGCGGTTGGTGGCGTTACAAAGTAATTTACGGCTCATGGAATCTCCCAAAAAAGCTGCAGCTGAGACCATCTCGTGTGATGCGCAAGGCTCACCCTCACTTAGACCGTCACACGCGTGTCCTTATAACTACACACTCACAGATAGAGTATTTTACAGCGAAATAATCACCACAGTTCTTTAAGATTTTTAAGCGAAACTAAAGAGGGTTAAATGTAAGCCCATTTCACACGGTTCAACTTTTCATCCGACAAGAGAGGACAAAAATTCTAATGGAAAGTTGAACGCCAAAAAATTGGAATAAATTGTTGTTGCGTGGCGCCACGAAACAAAATTGTAGCAATCTGCTACAACCATTTTCCTTGTTTCGTAAATTCACAATTTTGCAACACCCATTTTTCTTGTTTCGTATATCTGCGCATCACCTGAAAGCTGTGGTAATAATCTTTGGCTATATGCAGTAAGATTTGTTGTGTGGCGCCACGCGCAGCGCCTAAATTAACAGACATACCATTACGAGTAACGATTTTCAACTTCAAATCAATGTTTGTACATTATTCAATGTAATTCTCTCCCTCAAATTTGACAGTGGTTAAATTAAATTGTGGCCCTGAATAATTATAGTGCGCTGCGCTGTGGGTGTTCTATCTTAAAAGCGGAAGGGCTAAAATTGTATATAGGCAGTCATCCTAAATCGTATCAGAAACGTAAACTTTTTCGAGCCCACTTGACTGAAGATCTCTGATACTGCTACTTTAATGTCATTAACCAAAATAGGAACGAAAATATGTTAAATTTGTGGTGAAAAATACTTTCTCTAGGGCATGGCTACATGCAACTTTAAAGATAACATATCTAATTCCAAAGGTTGATACTTCTCACGAAACACGTGCTCTATTTTTGAATTGAAACTTCACACAAATGAGCGGCCATGATAAATTCGTTTGAACTTTTCGAGTGCACGGAAGTACCTCTGAAAATAGGCGATGAGCAAAAATTCAAGCATATTTCAAGCACCTTGCCGAAAACCGTCGTATCTCAAGGCTTTGTAACAAAACTTTAGAACCAAGTACTCCCAAACACATTTTCAAGGATGCATGAACAAATAAAGTTCAAAGTTTCCATATTATTCAGAGACGGAAGTCGCATAAATCTCAATCGCATTGCAGGCCATAGGGCTTAGCTCCTTCTGACTCAGGTTGTACCAGGGTTTAACACCCAGGTTGACCCAGTAGCAGAAGACCCTCTGAGTATTAAATGTTCGGCAACCAATCCTAGCGAAGTTGACGCCATATAGGAAGACCGAACAGATACTCTCTGTAAGAATAATTTTTCTTTCACTACTCTCGAGCAAGTTCTGGATTCTTTTTTTAAATGAGAGAAATGTTCATTTAAATAAAAAATAATTTTAAAGCATAAGCATTCAATTTAAATTAATCTTTTTAATACTTTTAAAAAATAATTTTTTTAATATTTTTAACAAATCAACTTTTCAATATTTTTAAAAAATAAAGGTTCTCAGTATTCTTAAAAAAAGGTTTTCAATATTTTTAAGAAATAAAGTTTTTCAATATTTTTTTAAAAAAAAAGAGTTTCTCTTTAATTTTCTTGGGTCTATACTTCAAAGATAACTGACAACCCATGTCGTACTGAAATCTCTGCCTCGTCGACTGTGCGGCGAGAACAGAGTTGCTTTATACTTTTTTGGGGTCCATACTTTACAGACAAATAAAACAACCCCTGTCACACTGAAATCCCTGCCTGGTCGATTGTGCGGCGAGAAGTTGGGTTAGCTGGAAGTGGGCAGGCATAACGAGGAACGATAAGTCGCGAATTTTCAGCTTCTTTTAATTAGCTCGTAATCGGCATTACATGCGCCGCTCGCTCGTCGAGCTCGAGAAAGTGCAGGGAGAGGATTTCAATAAAATTGCTGCCTGCACTTCTCGGATAATTTACCCACTCGAAACCTGTTCGCTCTATTTAGAGCAAGATCATAGTCATACGAGCAATTATCATGATTGACGCCTGGTCTTCCGTCAATCATTTTCATTATTTCGCGAACGGAATGTTCCTGGATTCATCCGCTGGCGGAAACCTAAAAAGCTCCTGGAGTGGTTTTGGTGGAACAAAGTCTTAGAACATATGAATGACTTGGAGGACAAGGCGCATAAGTGCAGTTTTTGCTATTTCGAGAAATGCGTGTTTGATGTTTCGAAATTACATCGATCCTTATGGTGGAAAGTAAGTTCAAACTGACTTTTTGATGCTCAAAATTTAGAATTTGGAAGCAAATTTTTCACAGAATATGCATTAAGACTAGTTTGCTATGAAATAATAATATCTAAATTTTTTCAGAAACTGCACGTTTGTGCCTTGTCCTCCAAGCCCCTCATATGGTCTACAGATTGACAATGGAAAGCCTGTATACGCTATTTCTCTGTTGATTGGTTCTTTTGATTAAAATTTGTACTCAGGCGCATACCGATAGCCAAAGTCCGGAACCACGTATCTCCATTGCGACTTTTCAATATTGGGGATGTTCTGAGACGTATCAAGTCAGACACTTCTCCCGTATACCTTCCTGCTTTCAATGTGTATAACGCGCTTGTAAGGCAAGTTTAAACTTTCGCTTTTTAATTAAAGTCGTAACGCTACACTGGGCAGAGCCCCCTTTTTTAAATCGGTCTCTTTTCTTTTGTCAAGTGTTATCTCCTAAAATTGTGTGCTTCTAATTGTATCGCTCCCCGCCCACCCTAATCTAAGAGAAATGATAAAATAAATTCGATTGTTATGTAAATCCTAGCCTCAATTTCCTTTCCTAAATGTCTAACGCAAAATCCAACGTCCTGCCTTTTGATTGAATACCATACTTATTATCGATACTTAAAAATTGCCAAAAAAAAAAAAAAAAAATGTTCTGGCTATTAAAATCTCGTGTATAGAATCCATGATAATTTGGTTTATCCAGTTCTACGATGAGGCTCATTGATACATGTTTACTTGACACCTGACAAGATGCGTTCGGACTTACGTGCATGTCGTGAGATGCATTGTCCTTTCAACGTGTTGACGATAAAAGGCTGCTAAAAATTACTGTTTGTGCAACTTAGAGACACGTATCGAAGTGGGCGGGACAGCGAAGTGACACATCAGCTCCAGCTTCCACTGCGATTAATCACTATTATTAATTAATTAATTCCAATTTATGTTTTCTTGTAATTATCATAATCATGTCTTCACCTCCCTTCTTTTGATGAGGAATGTGAAATACATAAACTTCTGCCTGTTGACATTAGGTGTAAGATATGAAGGTTGAAGTAAAAACTGACGCCAACACTGATGAATCGATGAATCTAATACATACAATAATAGAACATGGGAAAATAAATTGTCATCGAGCAGTCTGGGTCTGATATTTGAGAAACAAGTTTGCGGAAACACTTTATTGTCATTCTTTATGTCACTCCACAAAATAATCAGAAATGATTTCTTCGTTGGAATTAACTTTCAAACATTTGATTTCTTAAAAGTTTAAGAGATAAATTGAAACCCGCATAAATCATTTATCAAAAGTCCATTTTGAAGAATTGATGGAATCTTATTATTTACAAAATAAATTGTGAATATGATTAAAAAGCGATTAATTTTGTTGAAAAAAAATCCAACGGTGGACGAAAACAATCATTTCGAAAAAAAAAAAATTAAAAAATATTCTGTACGAACCAACGAAAAAACCTCCTAAAATTACAACTAGACACAAAAACTGAATTCTTATAATTTTCCCTAGATTTAGAAAATGTAAGACTTAAGAAAAAATTTTTGAGCAGTTTTCAAGAATACACTCTGCAAACCTATGCTTGAAACAAGATCGTGACATACCGTGGCTAACTAAGTGTCAATAGAATGTATCTTCGCGTAAACATTTGGAAATCGTTTTGCGTAATTTTTAATTTAATTTCTTCCTTTATGAATATTTTAAACTACGCCATTGTTTCATGATATGGTTTAAATACACATAATTTCAACAATATAAACGGGAAAAAAGTGCTGCCCTACTCATTAATAGAAGAGGAGGAATTATAATAATATTTTACCTGGGTATAGTTTTCAATACTTGCATTATTACTTGTCGCGAATGAAATCATTCCCTGAGTATACGATGATGATACTGTCATAACTGCACGCGAACCGATCAAATTGCATATCGTGTTAAATGAAGGAACTCCTTCGACGTTGAATGGGCAGCTCGGAGAGTTGTGCAGCTGTCACCTCATTTTCATCAGCGCATTTTATCCACTCATCAAAATTTGTGTGTAAAACAGGAAGTCCAGAAGAAAAACTTTAACTTTCTCTCAACTGCTCTGTTGAATCTTAGGACCTACAGCATGAATGATTCAACAATTCTTTCAAGATCAAAAAATTGGCGACAGAACACATTCTCAGGTCAATGACATCGTACACGTGACCTCAGGTGGAAAGGTGCGTTGGTCAGTATGTGGCGACATTTTCGCGCCATGGCGTTAAAAGACTGGACACATGCGGGTGATTATCACGTCTTTTTATTGCATGAATCCCTGTGCCGCTCACACTGGATCGAAAGCACGTATTGGCCATGACTCTTTGAAAATTTAATGCCCTTTTGACGCTCATGATTGTAAATAAAACGTTAACGACACACATGAAGGCGTTAAGCACCAATTTTATGCGTCTTTCCCGGTCTTGAGGTAAATGTGAAAGGTGAGTGCGTTTTCCTTTTAGAACGTTCATTCTTGCTAATTATCAATTAAAAAGGATGAGCTATACAACTACGAAGTAGCTGGAGCTGTGCTTGTATAGGGGACATGAAGGAATTTGCCCTAAGTTCTTTTGCAAGTCTTTCGGATAATATGAGTGCAAGGCCCTCTGAAAGCACCTTTTACTTTTCCAGCAATAAGCATTCTGAGCCCTCTGATAGCGTCAAAAACGTTATAAACATGTTAGAACAAACAATAGAAGATGACACAACTTATGAGTAGGTATAAAGAATGTATAATTAAACTGCAGTTCACTTCAGAATGCAATGCTAGGCGGCATGTTTCAAAACTTAGTTGGCAGCTCACTTTTCTGAGAGGCGCTTATCATCCGTACAACACTAATTGGAATATGAAAAAAAATTAATTTGCCTAATCGCCACTACAATCACCTTTGCGATTATTCGCGGAGCGGCATGTACCTCTTCATAGAACTGATAAAAAAGTAACAGTTTTCGGAAGAATCACCAGGTTATCATGTTGCATAAAAAAAACCATTTGCTTCTGCAGAAGTGAGATTGGCTGAAATCTCATGCAATATTAATTACCTATTGTACCACATTATTTTGTTTTATCCTATCCCCCTACTTCATCGTTAAAGTGATAGTTTTACTTAAGCAACGGACACATTTTTTTTCATATATATTTGCTTTGAGAGAGAACAAAATTTCATTTGCTCTTAAATTGACCTAAATGGGCAAAAAAGTCAATTTCAACATGCAAAAGGCTTGGAGTAAATTGATTCTCACAGCTTTTCTCAAATAACGCTTCTGTGGTAGTCATGTAGTAGCTGTTACCCCTGAGTCATAAGTCATGTAATAATGGGTATTTTAGGAAAAATAAAACAACGACTTGCAGTTTAAGTATCTTATTTCGTTATTTTCTTTTAGCAACCTTGGTAAAACTCGAGGTAAGAGGATCCGCGCGCCAACGGTTCTTTCCAAAGTTGCCGACTTTCGGCAGCGCATGGAAATTTATCGGCAGAATAAAATATAAAACGAGAATATCTGGCAAACTGTGACAACCTCGTATCCCACCAAAAAGCACGAAGCTTGTCGGGCCAATTCAGCCCGGAAAAGATTGTAATGAGCGGAAAAATTGCTGAAACGCTACCTATTGAGTGGAGACACGGTGGGAGCGAAATTAGCCGTTTTCCCCCACTCTGACATTCTCACTGCTTCTTTAAGAGGGCCTCATTACCTACGTCTTGTAAGTGGGATGAACTCAGTCTTCCATTCATTTTTCGCCTATTTACTTTTCCATGTTTGATATCCTACACTAAAACAGAAGTTACGGGTTATGTAGACATACCGTTCGTTCCGAGCTCAGAAGCTGAAAGTACCGGATGTTGGAGGCGAAGCTTCGATTGCTCCAAGTGCTACGCCCGGAACTTTCGGCTTCTGAGCCCGGAACGGACGGAATGTCTATATGGTTCATGAGGACGGCTTCCACGGCCGGAGTTTTTTTTTTTTTTTCAGCGCAGTTTGTTACAGCAAGACCAAAAACTTAGTTTGAAATCACTCTGACACTCTTCCTCTCAAAGTTTTAAAGATAATTAAGGGTTCCCTAAAATTTTCTCCTGAATTTCCTCCGAGATTTCTGATGTATAACTGATTTTTAGAGATGTGTCCTCATTGTTCCAGGTCTAATTCAAAAGATTTCTCAGGCCTTTCCATGTTTTCTAAGTTTTCTAGGTATGCCTGTGGGGAATTTTTCATAATGGTGAAAATCACTCCAACTTCTCACCGTTTGAAGTATCAAGGGGTTAAATTACATAATCAGCTTTTTCACAGCTTAATCTGGCGAACAGAAGTAGGGGTACCGTAAAGAGTAAAACTTGGCCCCATTCTAGGGTCAAAATCCTAGATTTCTGAGACCCTATGGAATACTCCCCAGTTCAAAGGGGGGTCCAGGGGCCTCCCCCGGGAAGTTGATGAAATTTCAAATCTATTTGGGCACATTTTGAGGCTTCCGTGAAGGAGATTTTTGATCAATTTCTACAGAATAATCACGCTTTTTTTCACTTTCAGCTCAAAATACTTTCGAATTGTTGCATGGAAAATATCTGGAAATTTTTTGAAATTTTAACTCTATTTGGACGCATTTTGAGGCTTCCGTGATGAAAATTTTAAAAAATACTAACCGAATGAAGACGGTGTTTTCGTTTAAGACTCTACATTGAAAGAGATAATCATCCTAGACGAAGGTTTTTCCCATCATCTGGAACTGGTGAGGGGAGTCAGATGAAACTATTTTCAATTCTAAGGGGGCCAGGCCCCCCTACCCCCCTGCTTCGTTCGCCCATCATGAGTAGCGGCAATCCTCTATTCAAAAAAATTCTAATATCTACACAGGAATATGGCAAAGCGTTGGGTCTCAATCAAAAGGTCTAGATTTCTCATGAAGAGGTCCGTTGTTTTCTCTGGAAACTTGGCTGCCGAGCGCCTCATTTCGGCCGTGATCGAGAAAATTGGTCGTTGAGATTCACTTGAAAAGAACTCGGACGAAGCGAATCGGTTACGTTCGGTTACATCACTGCGCATGCGCGAGAGAACTGCGCTCAGGAAATGCGAGAATAACACTCATATTAAAGTTTCTTCTCGCTCTTCATCTGAGTTATTGATTACTTGAAATGAAATACATACAGTAAGTGCTAAAAATCCTATCTGTGCGCTGTGTGAAGCTCTCTTGCGGAGGGTCCTTAGAGTATGATTTGCGGAATCAAAAAATCATATCAGTCAGTACTTAACAATCAACGTTTTTTTTCAAAATAACTCGATTTATCAGATGTAAAATATTACGTGTGGACGGTGAAACAACCAGCGCACGTATCTCGTTTGCGGTGGTCAAAAATCTCCGCTCACATTTTATTCATTTGAGGGGAACACATCAATATCAACCCTTGAAATTTTCACGGGGTTTTCTTCACACAAAGAGGAAAAATCGTAGAAGTTTTGAAGAAATGAGGTTGATTAGTTTTCCATTTAAAAAATAGAACAACGACAACGTCGCAAACCCAGATACGTTGTTTAGTAGTTTCACTGTCGAGGTGTAGTTAATTCGCTTGTAGTTTGAAGTTATCGTCCCAGTAATTTTGTTAAAACTGTGGAAAAGTTGTTGTAAACATGTTCTTGTTTGCATGTTTGAAAAGAAAAACAATTTTCTTTAAACATTTGTCCGTCTGCGTATGCATTTAAAACATACATTTAACACAATTTCTTGCGACCTGTATTGTGCGTCGCTTCGAGGATTTTATTCAGACACATTCCTGTTTTCTTGAATTAGGGTTCCACTATTGTCTTAGGTTTAATAATAATAACAGCAAAATAAAAAAAAATAAAAAAAAAAAAAAAAAAAACCGAAATAACAAGAACTGAACTTTTAAATATTTGCAGTCACAACATTTAAAACTTTGCTCTCGAGCAAGAAAGTTTATTTTATCTTAAGTTTATTTTATTTTTAATTTACTTTTTAAACAAGTTTTTCGTAAATGTGATCAAAATTGTATTTAATTCGAAAAGGTGAATTCGAACCATTCTAATGCACATTTCATCTTCCATTTAAAACGTGTTTAGATCAGTTGGGAACTTAAATGCACTTAAGAGCGGACCTGTAGCTTTAAATATGCAACTGCACTGAAAGCTGAATCTTTAGCTCAACTCAGCGCACTTACATACCTCGCATCGTAAAGTCGACCGCCTTTTCGACCCAATTCCATGTGGCTGTTTTATCAGTGAGCCACTTAATAAAGTCGGTTTGACGTCAAGGAAATGCACTAAACGTGCCGTTACTGTATAAATGACCTACGTTTTCGAGTTAGGAGCCAAAGTTTATCGTACCCCAGCGGCGAAAATACGTGGAGTCTGTAGAATTTTGGGCGCTATCGGACCACGTGCACGTGTTTAGGGAAATGGAGAAAGAAGAAAGGAAAATATAAGGAAAAATGAATACAATGGATTAGTCGACTCTACCTCTAATCACGCAGTTTAATTTGACGCTCTTTTTACGAAATGACATGCAGCTAATAATAAGAGAGTTGTGGCTCTGTATTCAACGCGTAGATGCAACTATTCGTGCTCATGGATCGCGTGTATTGCATACGGAAACAATTGAAGGCGCACTAGTTTCCCTTTCGTCCTCGCTATGAGCACATAATTTGGAAATGCACTTTTTGTTCACCGTTTTTAATTGTTGCGAATGGTTTGCAATGGCCTATTGAGATTTCTTTTTAGCCCCTCAAAAAATGTTTTAATAATTTAAAAAAAAGAGTTTACTTTTTCTCGGTATCGGAGGTAAATAAGGCTGCGACATGGAGGGGATCGGAAACGACAAATATCCTATGCTTAAAAGAGTGAGTTCCCTATTGAAACTATTCGAAGGAAGCTATGGGCAGATTTCAAAGAAAAACTCTAGCACTATGAAAATAAGAAAAATGAATATGAATATAATACACAAATTGTGACCAGCTTATGCTGTCAATGACTCATCTATGTTTGTTAGCCTTGGTTATCAGTTTTCTTGTGTTTTTTAGTTGACTAATCTAGAGTGATAACGGTCTTATTAATTTAAGCTCCGGAAAAATATTTTAGTAAATTATTCAAGAAAACCTACTGTGTTTCAAAAGTTTCGATTTGCGTTACGCTAAACTCTATAGAACTGTTACTTCCTCCTATGTTAAACAAGATAATTAGTTTGATTTTATATTATTAAAAAAATGATTGACTGAGAGCAAATTGTTTACTTGATCGATAAACAATTATCAGACATTGATTTCTGTTGAATAAACATTATCTCATTCGCTTATCATGAATTGTATACTTTCTGGCCTTGTAACTCTTGACCTGAGAATCAATAGACCTGCGCAGCCACTGATCATTATTTTCACTATCTATTTAATGGATCAGCACTCAAGTTCAGAAAAAGCAAAAACAGTTGAGTACATCAACAATTAATTTTGCAATTTCATTACTTTCATCAAAAATATGAGAGTGGGTATATTTCACAATGATTGGCGAATCTCACGATTGTTACTTCACGCAGTTTGCCGGATTTGCCATTGGGCTACTACACAAGCAGTAATCTGAGGGCGCAACATTCTAAGGGGCGCAAAATGAAATTATTCATAGTCACCTCCTTTTTTTATTAGTCAGGAAGTAAAGCTACGGGAAGTGTTTAGACGTAAAACTTCGATCGTTCATTGAATTCAGAGATGGGCCTTTGACGTTTTTCAAATTGGCCTATTTTAGGACTGACGTCAATGCTTACGAATATTTAGGCCCAAGTTTTGACAGGTTAAATTGTAGACAAACGCCTCCCCTCCTATCTCTTTCTAACGTCCACCAGTCGCAGTCCCCTGGTCGGAAATGAGTGTATTACGATTAAAATAATTTGAAGCGTCATCACGGAACTAAACTTGCGTACGCATTTTTATATTACGCATTGCGTTATTAAACGCACCACTCATTGTGTTCGTTTAATAACAACGTTGAAAGAGGTAACACCATTTTAGTTTACTGAATCTGAAAGCATCTTTCATACTACCGGAACATTATTGTCGGACCTCTCGTGATTGAACTCGCCATTCAACATCAGATTTATCAGTCCTTTGTGATGTTTGATGGAGGAGGTTAGAAACTTTTGGATTTAGCTTTGTTGGTCGAGAGCCTTGTTGAAGTAAACCGACGAATCGGTAATCGACTAGTGTCATAAGTGCTAGCTTAAAAAGAGTTCGAGACACTCTCTCAAAATTTCGTATATTTGAATCTAGGGTAAAGTTTTGATCATTGACCTTGTGAAATCGACAAGCAAGGGTCAACAAAAAAGGCCATAATTCAAGTATTAATAGTCTTCTTTTGAAAAAAAAATGGGGCAAAAATTAAAAAAGTGGCCAATTTATGAGGGGGTACGGACCACCCATGCTCTTCAACGTGTGCGATATGACAAAAGTGTCAAAGTAAACACTCCATCAATGCTGTCCTATCTCAATACAATGAAACTTATTTAAATAACACTCATTTAGCCACCCATAGCGTTGCCATATTCATACTCGCATGGAATAAAAACGCGGAATTTTGTAGATCCGTGTTAGAAGAACCTCATCATCCCGACTTTATAACTGTATTCTACTCCGGGCGGAATGCGCAAAGTGGCGTTTTTAGGTTTGTGAGTTACAACTTAATTTTTCCTTTTCACAATTCAAATATGTTTTAGATAGTGCGAAATTGACGAAAAATTATACGTTGCATCCAAGCGACAATTCGATTTTTGCATTCTTCCGTCCCCCTTTGTCAGACAGATCCCTCCTCCCGCTCGCGCTATTCTTAGGGTGTCAGACACGTACTCCTAGACCCCTTTCCCTCTAAGTGGCTGACCTCGAATACGGACCTGAAGCGTTTTGTGGGTTTCACAACATCGAATCGTCGTTCTTATTTTTATGGATGTATGAATACGTACATTATGACTAGTTTACCAATACTATTTTTTAAAACTGCCTGCGGAGAAGTTCCGAAAATTTCTTGAAAGGTGGCACCTCTGTCTGGACCAAATTTCGGTGACAGGAACTGCGCCACACGTCTGCGTCCGGAAGCAAAGTTTTCGAACGCTGTGCCGCATCCGGATTTCGAGTAATTTGCCGCTGATGCTGGAAAAGCATATACCACGTTTGCTTATGCACTCCAGAATGCTCTGGCA
Source organism: Bemisia tabaci (assembly GCF_001854935.1). Taxonomy (NCBI): domain Eukaryota; kingdom Metazoa; phylum Arthropoda; class Insecta; order Hemiptera; family Aleyrodidae; genus Bemisia; species Bemisia tabaci. The sequence goes on from NW_017566689.1 coordinate 76,376, forward strand.
TTAACGCCATGCAGAGCTCACGAGATTGTTGCTCTAGCGACTAGATAGCACAACTGATTCCATCAAATCTGACAATCCCGCCAAACTGCCAGGCGTTCAGCTGAGGGGCTCTCGCTACCCACAAGTTCAGTCGGCGGCTAGAGCTAGCTCCTCACTGACCGATTTACATTGGACCAATTTTAAAATTAAGCACGTGCGCTCCAATTCAACGACAATAGAGTGCATCTGTGTTCAAGCAGCCTAGTTCCAGGAATTTATTTTTACAGGGTTTTTAAACGAATTGAATTGCACCACGAACGAGTAGTGGTCAAAGGCTCCTCAGAGAAGCGGTACTGGTTTTATCCTGCAGAAACTGGCGGTGAAAATGAAAGAAAATTTTAAAAAAAGCCACGTTTTGAGTAAAAAAAAAAACTGTAATTAAGTGACCGTGTACGAGAAATGATGAACTTTTGTAGTCTGGCGGGTTCATCCCTGAAAGACCCTGATGTGTTGACAATTTTTCTGCGATGGAACGTACCTATTTCAGAAATTTTTGGAGATGGGCCATCGTCGTATTGAACGGTTCAATTTCACAGATCTGGAGCCGAATTTTGTCGGCACTTTCATACGGAGATGCAACACCGTCGACGAAGTGCAAACCGTACGGACGGCCGATCAGAGGCAATAAGCCGGAGTTAAGCGCAGTCTAGACTTGTCCTAAGTATACTTAAGTAACGGTGGTGAAGGGACAGCCAAAATTCGACCCCTTAAGCCGAATTTTGCTGGTTCGCAGTTTGAACTTCATCGAAGGTGTTGAATCTCCGTGTAAAAGGACCGAATCGCATTCGGCCTCTGAGCTGTGAGATTGAATTGCTCAATACGACAATATGACCCGAGACTCATCTCCGAAAATTTCAAAAATACGTTCAATCGCAGAGAAATTGCTAACACTGGGTCTTCAAAGGGTGAACCCAACAGACTCCGAGAGGTTATTTTTGTATAAGTTTTTTAAGAAAGGGTCAATTCGGGTCAGAATTCTATTTTACAGCTCAGGGACCGAAGTTGTCGACACTTTTACATGGGGATGCAACATCGTAAATTGAGTCCAAACCGCACCAACGGGGCCGATCAGAGGCGCTAAGCCGGAATTAGGCGCAGTCTAGACTCGACCCAAGCGTATTTAAGTACCGGTGGAAGGACCGACAAAATTTGGCCCCTGCACGTCCCGGCGGGACGCGACGTGATGACGTGTACCTGAACCCGACGAAGTCGACGCGGCGGGCGATGGCGATTGAGGCGGCTGGATTTGATAAAGTACTTGGCGGTTTTCAACGCTCCCAAGTCCATTAGAGAGTGGCCCGGGCGGCGGGTGTCCGTCGGGCGGTTAAACGGTTTCACCTCTGCTCCGGCCAGTGTCACCGCCCGCCCGGCAAGTGGTTGCCTGAAGTAGTTGCGGAAATGTTGTCACAATGTGACTGACAAAAATAACATTGCCACAACGTTGCTGCAACGTTGTCGCAACATTATTTTTGACAGTCACATTGTGACAACATTTCCGCAACTACTTCAGGCAACCACTTGCCGGGCGGGCGGGCATCAATCTTGGGACCCCCCGCGCGGGGCCCACCACCGCAACCGCTGGCCCCGCTCGAATTTGCACTGATTTTTCAGCCGCCCGAACCGAATCGCGTGTCACTCCAGTTAGAATGCTCTCGCCGGCTTACTTCTTCGCCTCTTCACACTCTCAAGCGGCGCACAGTGGATCGAGTCATTTGGATAGGTCGGACAAACTTTGGAAACTTTAAAAACGCCTATAACTCCCTTTATGCACAATTTTGAGGCTCTGACAATGGTTCCATTGGTTGTCTCGCAAAATTTACTACCTAGAGCACTCCTTGAGATGTAAAATGTGACGAAATAAACACAAAATTTTGCAGTTTTAGTCAAAAATTTCATGTCCGACCTCTTTCATTGCCTCGATCCACCGTGCGGCGGCGCACAATGGAATGATCCTTTCACTGCCGTGCAAGTCAAAAACGCTGTATCAGCATTCGAATGTTGCCAAATTTTTTCTTTAAAAATATTTATTTTTGAAGAAAGTTATGAATATTTTTCCTCAAAATTTTCAGATTTTTCAGATCAAGTTCCGAACGAAATCCTCTAAAAAATCAGAAGAGAAATATTCTAAAATTTTCCTGGAGATTTGTGATTTTTCGAGGGAAATTAGGCAACGCTTGATGGCTCATACGGCGTTCTAAAGTCTAGATAATTTGATAGACTTCCCCCATCGAATCTTCTGATTGTGCGGCGTGTCATTGTTTTGGGACGAGCGCGTGGAATTAGTCATTTAGAGGAGTTACATATAGAATTTTGCTACTCCATATTAACTGTTTCACTCTTTGGTAGTTCCTATCTACTTTTACAGCCGTGGTTACAATGCTACTTTTGTAGTAACAATTACTTCGGCCCTGTTAGCAATGCTGCATTGTCACTGGGACAACAATAATCACGTCACCACAAGTAACATTATATCGAATGAGTAAAGTAAGTAAGACCAGCAGTATCCACTACGAGCATGGTAAGGAGCAAAGATTCTATTTCTCCGTATAATATGTTCTGATAGCCAGGAATATAGCCGTATTCACACGGTCAAGCTTCCCATCTCCAAAAAAAGATTTCAAGTTCATAGTCGGAGCCACAAACATTCAATGAGTTCGAGAAAGTGGCCTTCGCAGCTAAAGGTCATGCATGTAAAGCACACCTTCCACAAATACCATAAGCCATTGTTGTGTGATAATGGTGACTGGTGAGAGCCCAATAAAAGTTTCAGAGGCATGAGAACAACTAGGTCAATCTTTGAGGATGCGACTATATTAACTCGTAGGAAGTGTTTTTGCCTAAACGCTTGACTGAAGGCGAACCGCGCCGCTTGCAAATACTCAGCGAACGGAAAAAGAAAAACTCATTTTGAAATGGGAGGACTGACAGGAGCCACTCTACAACATCCAATTCCATTTCGACATTCTTTCCTCTACAACCTTTCGTCCACGTAGGTGATCAATCTCAATCTAAGCAGTGGCAAATCTTCATTCATGAGTCCTGAATTGACAAATAAGTCACAAGTGGAAGGGTAGGTGCGTAACATACGGTATCTCTAGACTCTGCATGTTAGGCCAGCGTTGAGTTCGAAAACTTTGGAAGGTGTCATCATGACGGAACAAAAAATAAGTTGTCTATGAGGTCTACCGTCTATTCTAAACCGTACATGCGTAGAATCGATCGATACCTAATCTTCATTTTAGATGCGCAGAAACCAGGCTGCGTTTTGTCAGGAGATTAGCGGTAGATTATTCTAGATCTTCTGTTTATTATGACCTCATGTGGTCGAACGATCCTCACAAATGTCCCACCAAATGTCATGTTGCCGAGGAAGTGTTACCAGCTTGGAGAATCGGCGATAGATTAACAATCTAACGCTCAACCAATTAAGCATGAGATGACAAACCAGCTACCAACAAACTTTTGACAGGTGACATTTCTGACCTTCGCGTATAGCAAAACTATACTTGAATGACTTCATCTGCCTCGATTCTTAAAATTAAAAAAAAAAAAAAAAAACTTGCTATTCGTTGTTTTGACCAGTAGAGGTGGGAGAGGGGACATCTGCCATAAAATTTGCAGCCATCCTTAGCCTTTTGCCTTTTAGTTTTCGCAAAATTTTGACAACGCCCTGCTGAGATTTACATCCTTCTTATAGCGTCCAGCCCACCTACACACTGGGCCTTAAAATTGGCGCTAACACTTTAATTTCTCAGCCATCTCTGCGCGAAATTCATTGAAAATTTCAAAATCTGATCTTTAATAAGTCTCCAACGCATCGGTTACCTCCAAAGATCTTCGGGCCGACGATCCTTGAAAGGCAACAGTCAACAATTCCATCAATGAGCCTCTTTGAAGCCCCTAGTTTGTAGGTGGGCAGGATGCTCATGTTGTACTCTTTACATTTTTTTACGGTAAGAATAAGAAAGAAACAAGAAAGAGAGAAAGAAAGACAGAGAAAAAAGTAGCCAAGAAAGTAAACATTTTCGGTGCAAATCCGACAGAAATCACACAGCTGGTTTCAGTTTTTTTGAACGGTGTTTTTGAGCTCTCGTCATTTAAGCCTTGGGCATATAGTGGCGAAAAAAATTCGCGGGAAACCCAAGCAGAGAGGATTAACGGCGATCGGCTCTAAATTTGTGGGGCAGCGGGGGACGCGGGGCGGAACGGGGTAATAAAATGACACTTAGTCGACGATCGGTGATATTATGGACCGGTCGCGCCTCGCGAAATCCCCGCGGAGTGCACTCACCGATCAACACTCACCTCTCACCATCGGCATCAGCTCATTCAGCGCAGCAATAACGGTTTTACCGTCGTCGATGGGATTTTTATCGCGATTGCACTGCGGGACGATGATGAAAAACACCGCCAAGTTGCTGAGTGTCGGAAAAAATGTTTCCGTTTCAAAAAATGTGTTCCGGAAAAAAGACTTCGTAACTCTGAAGGGAAATATCCGGAGTTAAGTTCTTGTGTGAGTCAAGGATTTGCGGTTCAAGTACTTCTTCGTGTGTAAAATTTCGCGAGAAAGCACGGTGGTGCTACTGGTTTTTTCTGATATCGGCTCCCAAGCTCGAAATCAGGGTTGTTGTGGTTCCAACTTTGGAGTCCCCGAAAAAATTGGCAACCCTGCTGATATATTTGCTCCCCATGTGTGCATGAAGAGTTTGACCGTAGAAGTGGACTCTTAACGTAACGTAGGATATCCCTTTCATTACGGCCTGAACTTCGAGAGCTTTTTTTGAGCTTGAGAGTTGATTTTAGGAGAAACCAGAGGAATCATCGTGTTTCTTGCGAAATTGTTTGTACAAAGAAGTACTTAAATCGCAAAACCCGTAACACATGATTGTAAGAACTCCATTGACGACCGAAGTCATCTGTCCTCTGAATCAACCGTACAAGAGTCAACGAAGATTAAAGAGGCTGGCAGGGTTATAGCCAGGACTTAAGGTAAAAGGGATTTGCGATTCTCCTGGGCAGTGGGCATCCCTTCCTCTGAACACATTTCCAAAATATTTATATATCTCGTTAGAAAAAAATGTTGATGACCCGAAAAATGATCCTCTGAAAAAGGAGATGGTATGACTCATTGCAGTGCACCTTCCTCTTAATGGTTACAAGTACAACTCAAAGAAAGGAGGTTCTAAACACGATTCAAAGATGGCAACATCGAATGCATGATTCTGAGAACCGCACAGTGCCTTTAATGCAGACCATAGGCTGGAGCATATTCGCTAATCGGCTGTCTTGTATGAGTATCATAAACAATGGAGAGAAAAGAAAGCTATTCAACGAAAAAAGAGGAGGGGGTCGATTCGATCTGAGCGCGAAAAAAAAATTAAAATGTACAGTATCGATTGAGGCTGAGCAAGCGGTTGTAAATAGACGTATTAATGGAGTCCGCTTTTAAAAGCGCAAAAATGCTCCAGGTTTTATCGGCCGATTCTCTCTTTGGCACCGCTCTCAAATTGTACGAAATACCAAACATTTTTAGCGTAAGGTTCGCGCCTGCAAAATATGATGCGTTTAAAAATTTGGCGACTGCGAGGCCAATCCTCCCGCCAATACTGGCCTCTTTGTCAGGGCCAGTGCATGCCGAGGGCCTAATTGAAGTGGGAGTGGTGGTGGGAAGGTATAGATTCTGCATTTAACTGCAGACGATGGGTCAGATGATGGGCCTCAGCGAGGTTGCCAGAAACAAAAGTGTGTGGCAAAATTTGAAAATTGCGCATTTTTTCTGATATGCACAGGCCTGCTGCTCACAAGTCACAATAGACACTTAGATAGACGTTTTGAAGGTAAAGACGTCCAAAAATGAAGATGAGCACGGCAACATAAGTTCTGGAACCCATTAGCAGAGCTGGCCTTACCGCACATACAGGTGCACCAGACGCGCGTCTAGGGGCTGGCGTCACAAGGGTTTTCTCCCTTCCCCTCCGTATAAACTCTTTAATTTTCTTTCGACCATGGGAGTTCCTCTTGTTCCTCATAGTTGAGGCTTATAATTGAGTCTGTATTAGGCCCTGCCCCATTCTTCCCCCTATAATATTGCCAAGAAAACTCGTCAGATTGCGTTTACGAGGAGTTAAAATTTCAAACTCTATCGAAGCAGACCACATTTTTTTTTTAAATTTTTCCACAATTGTATCAAACCCAGCAATTTAAAAATACCAATGGACGTTTGGTTTTTCCTGCTTTTTCCTTTAACAATCGTGACAGCTAGAAGTGATACCACTATTCGGTCACGTGATGGCTCATGTTGCCTACATTGCAAATTGAAGGAAAAGCGACAGAGGGATAGTCAACGCTCCGCACACTACCCTTTTCTGCTTTTATCCTCGAGCGATCGTGACATGAGAGTGATACCACTATTCGACCACGTGGGAGCTCGGGTTGCCTACACTTAAAACTGAAGGCAAACTGACTGTGAGGTGCGCTCTGTCCGTCGCAGTACGTGAGGTTACACTGAAGTTACGTTTACTTATAACTCTCTCTAGACACATCTAATTGATGACTGCTGAACTTATTTCCAGGGTTATTCAGTCCTTTTTTCCAAAATGCATGCATCTATATTTTGGGAGGAGGAAGATTGGCGCGTCTTACCCGCAAGCTGAGAAAAGTAAAAAACGAGGGAGTCCTGACAGTTCACTTACCTGCAACAAAATAGGAAAATAGATAAATACACAAAAAACAAGCAAACAGAAGATGTCATATAGAAAAAAATGAAATCAACACATCTGCGCACCTACATATTAATAATCAAACGCGCAGTCACAATCTATAGCGAGCATAATTATTAGAGCACATTTTACTGTTTAAAGGCAATGATGCTCCAAAAAAGATTTTTTTTTTTTTTTTTTTTTTTTTTTTTTTATTTATGTAATCACAATAACGATATACACAAAGAGATTTTAGACCTGTGTGGTCTTTTAAATCTTAACTTTAACTTATATACTAAGTATAAATAAACAACTGCTTTTACATGGTTATATGGTAACAAGGGGAATCAGAAAATCAGAAATGTAGAAAAATCAGAATAAGTGAAAATTAGAAAAATCAGAAAAGGGGGTATTAAGGCAAAGAAGAACAACGTAGAATGCTTTGTGGTAATCAGGCCAGGTGGCCCGAAGTGAAAACTGCAAGAAAATGAAATTACTAGGTTACGAAAATTATTGAAAGGTAAGTACGGTAGATTACTGAAGTTTAAGAATGATAAGAAAAGCAGGAAAATAACTAAGTTTAGCTATGTCAAGCCTCACGGGTAACGTGAGAACTTTTGCCTTTAGCAAGCGTGTACCCCTTCAGCCGACATAGGCCATCAGGGGTCAGAGGCAAGAGCCTAACACCGGCGGAAAAGGGGCGAGCTCAGCTCAAACGTTTTACGTCTTTTTAAGCGTCGCGGGGCAGCAGACCAATCTAAGAGCGATATCGCTTCCGGATTGGAGTGTCTACCCAGCCGATCCTCATAGTTCAAGTAAAGTCTAGAGATATAGACTTCCATGGATTCTATCCCGAGCTCGCCTCTAATATCGGCGTTACGCTCGTACCATCTGGCCCCGGTCATTTGGCGCAAGATTTTATTTTGTGTTATCTCAATTTGGTTTAGGTTAGAGTTTGCTGCGCAGGCCCACATCTGGCTGCCGTATGCCCAGATTGGCCTTATCATGGATTTATATAGGAGAATTTTATTATTTAATTTTAATTTTGAGCGCTTACCTAGAAGCCATAACATTTTTCTATGCTTAAGTTCGATTTGCTTACGTTTAGTTAGGATATGTTCTTTCCATGATAATTTACTATCCATGATAAGGCCAAGATAAGTAGCCTTTGAAGAATGGGGGATAGCAGTATTCTTTAGGATCAGAGGTGTGTGAACGTAGGGGCGTAAAGTAAATACCACGTTGACCGATTTAGTGGCGTTGAGCACAGTACGATCGTTATCTGTCCATTCCTGGATGTCGTCCAGGCTTTCTTGCAGATTTCTGACCGTTTCATCATATGTGGAAGCTGAAGACGCTACGGCTGTATCGTCAGCGAAAATACCCAATTTGCCCTTTTTGGGCTTTGGAATATTGGCCGTAAAAAGGCTATAAAGAAGGGGGGAGAGTACCGACCCCTGCGGTACTCCTGCTCTAATCTTTTTAAAATCTGAGTAAGAATCCTCGAAGCGAACCCGAAAGAAACGGTCAGAGATGTATGACATCAGCAGCTGAACATGGTTGCCCGGTAGTATTTTGGAAAGTTTAAATGCCAGTTTCTGATGCCACACCCTATCGAAAGCCTGGGCGACATCCAGAAACACGACATTGCAGTATTGTTTTTCTTCTAACGCTTTTTCAATATAGGCGGATATTCTGTGTAATTGTTCAATCGTACTGTGCCCAGGCCTAAAACCAAACTGTTCGTCTGGGAGTAGATTTTTCTTTCTAACTATACTAAAAATTCTCTTTATATACAATTTTTCGAAGAGTTTGCAGATTAGCGGAAGGAGGGAAATAGGTCTGTAGGAGCTAGGAGCTGAAGCAGGTTTGCCCGATTTGAGGATTACAATAACTTCCGCTTTTTTCCATTGCAGAGGTATGTATTTTAACTTAATTACAGCATTAAAAATAGCTGTTAATTTTTTTAAAGCGGCCGGGGGAAGTTGTTTTAAAACTACTGCTGATATCAAGTCATATCCTGGGCTTTTTTTAATTTTTGTTTTGTATTTAATTTCGTTAAAAACATCCTCGTAAGTAATTTTTTTGATTTTTTCGTCTGGAAGAAATTCTAAATTCTCTACTTCAGCTTCTAGTTCTCTTTCTTTTTCAGGGCTTGAACTTGGATTGGGCTGGAAAACAGATTCCAAATGGGCAGCGATGGTATGCGCCTTATCTTGGCTGCTAGTAGCCCAATCGCCATTATCCATTTTAATCGGAAAACTAGCTTGGAAGGGACGTTTTAAGCCTTTTGTTGCTTTCCATAGTGAGTAGTCGTTTGTCTCACTAGCGCTTAGATTTTTAATAAATTTTTCGAATTGTTCATTCCTATAAGCGTTTATTCTTTTTGAAACGACTTTATTTAGCTGGTTATAATAGGCTTTGTCTGCAGGGAAATGGGTAGTCTTTTTCCTCCGCGCAGCTCCTTTTTTGTGGTCTATGAGTTTTAAGATTTCTTCGGGTAAAGTACACTTGGGGTAAAAATTTGTATTATTTCTTGCAACAGGAGTAGAACTTTTGGCAGCCTCCTGGATTAATGAAGTTATCGCTTCTGCCTCTTTATTGAGAGTTTCGTAATTATTTATTTGGGATGAATTATCAATTCTAGATGTAAGTAATTCTCTAAATTTATTCCAGTTGGTTTGGGCCGAAAAGAGGCAAGGGGGTCTTTTCGTCAAAGTGGGAGTAGCAAGAATGGATAATTTAACTGGAATATGATCTTTAGGTTTTTGTCCTTTCTTGCATTCCAAAACGTCACAAACAGTTTTATTGTTTAAAGAAAGATTATTAAACACAAAAAAATCAAGTATGTCTGGTTCTTTAATACCATCAGCCGGATAGAAGGTAGGCTTACCCGGAGTTATGAAATCTCCACCAATTAGATTTACTGCTGTTTCTAGGCCAACTCCTTTAGGATTGGTGAGGCGAGATCCCCACCTAAGATTTTTAGAATTAAAGTCCCCGCCGAGGATAAATCGTGGACCCATTCTTTCTAATAATTCAGAATAATGAGTTGTTTGGCAGCGTATACCTGGCGGTGCATAAATTGCTCCGACGTTAAAAGAACCGAGCGATGATTCAACCTGCACAATCACAACTTGAAATCGCTCCGTTTCAATGATATCGATCACTGAATGTTTTATGCATTCCCTTATAGCTACAGAGGCCCCCCCTCTCGCCTTATTGGAAGGGTGACGAGCATTATAAAATCTGAAACCTTTTATGAATCCTCTATTTTCGTTTGCAAAATGAGTTTCCGAAAAAAGAGCGATATCGGTTCTCAGTTGAGACATGGTTTCACTAAAGGCTAGGGCTTTAACGGGAGTAAGGCCGTTAGCATTCCAAGTAATAATATTTAAAATACTTTCAGTCTTGTTGTGATTCATCACATTAGTTGCGAGAATTTTTGTTGATAACTTGGCCGAGTAAGGCCATTAATTACAAGTGAATTATCAATTTTATCGGTCAAAATGGCACGAAATTTTTCCCAGTCAGTTTGAGCGGAAATTAAACATGGGGGTCTTTTAATGAGAACAGGGGTAGCAAAAATAGAGGGAGTAACAGGCACATGGTCTTTTGGGCGTATGTCTTTTTTAGGCAGTAAGACATCACAAACAGTCTTATTATTCAAAGTTAAGTTATTAAACACAAAAAAATCGAGCAGGTCGGGTTCCTTGGTCTCATCGGCCGGGTAGAACGTGGGCTTACCAGGAGTGATAAAGTCCCCGCCAATTAGATCCACCGCTTTTTCTAAACAAAAACCTTTGCCGTTGGTGAGTCTAGACGCCCACCTGACATTCTTAGCATTCCAATCGCCCCCGATAATAAATCGGGGACCCAAACTTTCAAACAATTCAGTATAATTAGCCGTGATACAACAATGTCGAGGCGGCGCGTAAACTGCACCAACGGCAAATGGCCCCATCGATGATTCGATTTGTATGATAACAGCTTGGAATCTCTCCGTCTCAATCACCTTAATGATGGAGTACTTTATACACTCCCTGATAGCTATAGAGGCGCCCCCGCGAGCCTTATTGGACGGATGCCTAGAATGATACATCCTGTATCCTTTTACATAACTCCGAGATTCACGCGCATAGTGGGTCTCTGAAAATAGGATAACATCAGAGCGTAATCTCTCCATTGTTGCGCTGAACGCCAGTAATTTTGCTGGAGATAAGCCATTTGCATTCCATGCAAGAAAGTTTAGAATGCTTTCCTTGGAGTCACCCGACATTTCACGGTAGTCGAGCAGTAGCGGGGGAGCCGATAAGACGGCCGAGAATAAGTTGTTCGTACTTTTCCTGTCGTTTGGACATCTCGTCAAGCTGTTTCCGCAGTGACTCAATCGTAGCGAGAAGTTGACTTATCAAGTCGTCTTTTTGATTAGCCCCGTTTGCCGCATCTGCGAACGTCACGCCGGGTTGCAGAGCGGCCCGGGCGTTTTTAACCGGCGTTGCATTGGAAGCAGCTTGAGATTTGTATTTTAACGCGGGTTTTTTGGGGAGAGGTGGAAAATTACCCCCCGGACCCGATTTTTTTGGACCATTCTTTTTATCCCCCGGACCCGATTTTTTTGGACCATTCTTTTTTAGAGCTTGCGAACGCTCTTGTTGCATGGCTTTCGCGAAAGGGCATCCTCTATAGCTAGCTGGGTGGCCCCAGGCCCCACAATTTACACACTTGGGATTGATGACCCTCTTAGGCCACTCACAGTCAGAGGATAGGTGTTTCCCTGCACAACGGACACATCTAGCCTGCTTACCACAAAAGTTAAATGAATGTCCAAAATTTTGACAACGTTTGCATTGGATTATCCTCGCGGATGATACTTTGATTGGTTCTACTTTAACTCGCATAGAGCAAATACCTAAGATCTTATAAATTTTTTCAATATCATCATCATGATCAAAGTCCACTTGGTGGACGGGAATTTTAATGAGTTTTGTCTTACTAACATACTCCTTATCCTCACTAAATAGAGGGGTATTATCGGTATCCAAGATTTGTTCGCCCTGACCAGTTGTGTCCATGGCAGTATCAGTGCCAGGGGCAGAAACGGCAGAGGTACTATTCTGAGTTTGTGAAACCTTATTAGCTTGCTCCTGAGTTGGAGCCTGAGTATCCTTGGGGGGAACAGTAACGGAGCGTAAGGCCTTAAGTTCAGCTTCAGTGAGAGGTACTCTTTTCAATAAACAGATGACCCGTTTGGGCTTAAATCCTTTATTACGGAGATCTTCAAGTATCTCCTCCTGATCTAACGTAGGGTGAAGCCCCCTGATAATGACCTTAAGGTCCCTAATATTTTTATTACAGTGGGTGTAAAACTGAATTTTTGGATTCACTGAGTTAGCGTTACGAAGAGATTCCAAGATAAGCTTGGCTGTCTCGTCGTCTTTTGGATTGACATGCCACACTTCATTGTTCACGATACGAGTCTGAATGTCTGATTTTTTAATGGTTTTTTGCACCAGTAACTCCATGAGAGTAGAGTAGTTATCGACACCAATTACTTTGATGGGAGGAGGGGGAAGAATATTTTTCTTCTTATCTTTATTTAGAGGGGTAGAAGATGGATTGATCTCACCCGCTGCACGTTTTGAGGCAGGATCCCTGATATCATCACCACTGGAATTGGAAGTGGTACCACGTTTCCGCTTCTTCTTCATCTGAGTGAGAACTGCTTTACGTTTGGTTGTATATTCAGGATCCGAGTTGTAATCAACAAAGGCATCCGAGGATTCCGATCCATCAGTATCGGAGTTGGGGTTTTCCACATTATCGTCCAATTGAGCGTATTTATTATGAGTAGGAGTACCTGGCTGATTTGGTTCTGAAGTCGGTGCAGGTTTCTTCCGGGAAAGTTGAGATTGAAAACTTAACTTCGATTGAACAGTTTTTTGTTTCTTAGAAGAAACATTTACATTAGTATTCGCCGGAGCAGAATGGTTTTGCGACGGAGCCGCTTTTAGAGTGTCAATTTGAGTTTGCAGGCTAGATAAGAGTTTATTTGTTTCTAACTGCGACTGAGAAAACTGTGCCTTTAAGGCTTGTTTTTCTTCCCGCTGTTTTAACACAATTTTATTGAGTTCACTCACTACAGTTTGGGCCTTGGCCATATAAGTTTTAATGGACTCGTGCGTTCGGGAGTCAGTAAGAATAGGACGAAGGTCCGCATTAAGAATGTCTTCCGAAAGGGAACGGGCAGTAATCACATCACTGTTTGTAGGTGGATCCTGTGGGGGAGGACCCGAAGCTACCCCCGCCATAGCAGGGGTAGATATTATTTACTTTAACGAAAAACAGGAAAAATTTAGAGTGTGGCACTTCGAATAGAAATAGGCCACTCCGGCCTCGTATTTACAGCGCACAACGTTATCACAAAATCAGATAAGAGAGCACGGGAGCTACGACAACTGTCCGCTTCGGCGTATCGGACCGCACTGTCCAAAAAAGATAAGAATTATTCATTCATTAAGGTTTTGAAAACTGATACTTCAAGTTTCATTTTCTTAAAGAATTTTTAACTTTCGGTTGAAAGTGAATATTATTTTGCGTAAATTATTGTTTTTAACAAGCATGAAAAATCTTGAAAATAACTTTCCAATCTTAAATTAATGCTCCCCAGGGCATGTTCAGAAAATACCTCTCCTCGAGCTTTTGTGATCTTAAAACTGACGAGAGGATAATGAAGAGACACCTCGATGGAAAATTCTGCCATGCTAAAGAGGTATGTCGTATATGTAAATTTAAACGTTGCCAAATAATCTCCCGATAAAATATTTATTTATGACGGAGATTTCAAATATTTGTTCTGAGCATTTTCAGATACCATAGATTTAATTACGAGTAATTAATATTTAATATTTGAAAACTGGGGGAAAATACTCAGGAGTTTCCTAAAAAAATTTGTAGTTTATCAAAGAGAATTTCGCGACATCTGAAAGCTCATACGGGATCCTTCCGCAAAGCACGGGTGAATTAAGGCACTGTTAGCTCGGATTCCACCGGTTGCGTCACTGACTGGAGCCAATTGACGATAAGGCGAATCCCTCGTAAATATTGTGCCAAGCCACATTTGCATACTCATGAGCCCAATTAGCGCCCTGACGTGACGAAAATCCGCATCCTCATCGTTTCCTCCCGATTCGCCGGATTCCCGCCTTGCTAATCGCCTTTCCCGTCGGATTTCGGCGACTCCGAACAAGCGATACTCGATGGCTTTGCGATGTATTGATTGATCTGCCATTTAAACGTATGGAAAAGGATCGATAAACAGCGAACTCCTTAAAAATCGATTCTTTACCATAGATTCAAATGGGGCGATATCGATTATCGATCGTTCACGCCTCACCATTGGCTTTGAGTCCCCTTGACGAGAAGAGCTCGTTCAGCTCGTGCATGGCTTGCTCTAGGAATGTCGATAATAACTCAGCAGGAAATTAAATTCAACGAAAAGACTAGACTGGAGATTAATTCACCGAATAGGTCAAAACTAGGAGACTTGATAGACACATTCGCGAGTAAATGCTTTGGAGACACCTCATCCCCGGAAGATGATTGAATGTGTTTTATGTTTAAGCCTTTGGCGACTGTCTGTTAAAATACGGATTAATTTTATTTTATCAAGTTTAATACGGGTGTGGGTTTGGTAAGGTGATGGAGGCTTAAAAAAGGTTTATGCCTTCGTCATTGATAGAAGAAGAGGGGAAGAAAAATTAATAAAACGAGAAAGAAGAGGAAGAAGAAGATAATGATAAAACTTCTGTCACAATGGACTGCGTTACGGTGTTCAATATTGGCGGTGCTCTTAGGTTCATGTGACCACAAATTCAGGTTTGATAATGGTCCCCTCGGTTTATGCATCCGAAATGTTTCTGCGATTTGGTTGGTGTAGCCAAAATTTCATACGGAATGCGGTTGCATGAACCGAACTGTAGAGATACCTCGGGTGCGTAAATTGAGGATACGGTTACATTCGAACTATTTTTGAAAAGTTGCGACCAAAATTTTAGACCATTTTTTTTTTCAAAAACTTTCTAAAAAATTGATGTGCGGGAGCTTGATGACAATTTTTAGGGTACTTCGTCACATTTTGAGGAGCTCGAGTAGGTATCAACCAGTACGTAAAAATTCCACTATTCAACGAATGATTTCAGTGCATTAAGGTATACTTTCGAGGAGCTTTTGGCTACACAAGAAAGTAGTCCAACTTTAAAATTTGAAGTACTCATATACAGCAAGGGTGCACTTTTCACCCAAAAACGAAAAAATGTTTGGATCCAGTAAAGTCACAAAAAAGTGAATAGTCGATTCGGCTCTGGCTGCCTGACACCCTGGACTACCTTGACTTTGGAGCCTCGAATGTTTTGAAGTGCGGTACTGGCTCCCGCAGCAAAATGACGTTAAAAAGAGTAATGGTGACCTGTTGTCATATTTCATGACTTGTCTGATCTGTTGGGAGACTTTTGCTCAGTTTGACGACGCCGCCGTCTTATCAACGGTCCGGCAACGTCACAACCTTCGGTCGAAATAAATTCAACGTCCGTGTCGGAGTGCTCCGTGTGTCGTTCAACTTCCGTCCTTCCGGCACTACCGCCCGCGCCCGCCCGTGGTCCGATAAAAATTTCTTCTCTCACTCGCGAACAGCATTTATCGAAAGGGAACTGAGAACGTGGACTAATTTCGTCGTTTCTCTCACGAAAAAAATGTAACTAAATTTCAATGTTGCCAAGTTTTCGCCCACAAATTGCATTTTTAACGAGAGAATCTTGGGCATATTAAACTGAAAGTCTCGTTGATTTTTCCGCCGATCCCATGCAAAAATCACAAACATTTTGGACGAAAATGACACAGATACATTCTTGTGAATAATTGAATTGGTTGGGTGAAATTTGTCGTTTCTCTCAAGAAAGAACGTAACTGCTTTTCAATGTTGCCTTAAGTTTTCTCCCAAAAATTGGATTTTTACCCAGAGAATCTTGGTCCTTTTAAACTGAAATTTCGCCGATTTTTCCTCCGATCTCACACGAAGGTCAACAAAACTTTTGGATAAAAATGACATAGGCTCATTCTTTTAAAAAATTGAATTGTTTGAGTCGATTTTGCAACCTTGGAATAAAATTACGTTCCTCCGCCCAAGGAACGACGATTTGTGACCACTCACACTCACGAGAAAAAAGAAACTTATCACACGATAAATTAAAATTGAAGTTTTATATAAAATATAAATATAAACAGAAATAAAAAAAGTAAATATCAATTTAGATGATTTCCTCTCATCATATTCCAATAATTTAAGCTCAGGACCAAATAATTGAAAGGCATCCTAAAAAAAACTGAAGAAGATGTCATATTACGTTGAACTTATTGTCGTACAATATTTTTCATAAAAAAAAAAATTGAGCACTAGAATGAATTTTCACCTTATTATTCAATATCACGTGATGAAGTTTTTTTTTCTTAGACTTACAAAAATGTGTTCAACCACGTCCATTCATGATTCCTTTCAATTCAATGGCAGTTCACAAAATTGGAACATGGTTGGAGGGATAGTGCTATTGAAATACGTCGTGAATAGAGCCTTATTATTTTATTTATTTATTTTTTTTTTTTGAACCAACACTACCATTGATGAGCGGTTTTCCTCGAAGCGTGCAACAGTGTTTCAGCTTGATGTGAAAAATTAGATCAAGTAAGAGGAGTGAAAAACTGAAATTCAAAGGCATGTGTAAAGATATTTATATTCTAATTCAAATGAGCTTACCTAGAGTTAAATGCTATCGTTATGATCAAGGTCAGAATAGTGCGTGACGCAATTGAATTGGTGGAGGTTAAAACCGATCTTGTCCATTATCTGTTGGGCTCTAAAATAGAGGCATTATTGTGAAGTTTAGGGCTCATCTATAATTGAACATATTTGGTCTCAAGATCCACCTATTCAATTGGATCGTTTACCGCGAGAGCCTTCACTACACGAATGCATTTATCGGTTTATGAATGAAAAATGAGGATAACCTTTGCCTTTTCTTTTTATAGTTCGACTTCTCTTACGTCTCTAACTTTTTTGTATGGTACACACCGATGTGCGTTTCAGCACGAGCATTCGTCCATATTTTCAACTCCTTATCTTTTAAAAACTACGTGAGGTCTATAATTTGTAGCTTTTCTCGCTCTCTTCTCCTCGTTTGTTTGTTTTTTGTTCAGGAAGTTGCTCAAAGCACGTTTAAAAATAAAATTGAAAGTATACTGATATTCAGGTTGGACGCATGTAAAATGATAAAATGATACGTAGTGATAAAAAAAAATCAAGGAAAAGCAGAGAAAAGTAAAAATGTGATTTAGAAGCCTCTGACGTGAAGTAAATTTATCCAGTCCGGGAAGCCCTCCTCAATTATGACACAAACTACGCAGAAAATAATTTTGAGTACTTAGATCCGAAAAATATTTTCTTAAGGCAAAAAGTAACAATCAAATGGTGAGCGTGAGAAATTCAGCCTAAATTCATGTCGAAAAAATTGTTCAAAAAGGGCTTGAATCGTCATTCGGGAATCGAATATTTACAGGCAAGAAACAACTCAAATGAATATTACAATACTTTGTCGATTTAAAGCAGCACAAATATGATAATGAATGTCACTTCGGAATTTTAAGTTAAGTTGACATCTTTTTTAAAATGTCTATTACAACTGCAGAGGCGATTGAAAAGCATCAATGACTTTCCATTACCCCCAAAAATTCACATTCTTTCCACCTAAAACCAGCATTATTTCCGCATGTCAATCCTACATTCACTAGCTACCTGCGATTTGAATCCTTTTTTGATGGCTCACATGATTTCATCCCTGGATACTGCGATTGAACAATCCTTCTTCTGCTACTTGGTCTATTGGTGTCTCCACTTTCACAGCGATATACAAATCGGTGCTTTGAAAGTGAAGCAAATTTTGAGAATTATTCAAGAAATTTTAAACAGCAAGAGTTTATTGAGCGGCAATTAGGAAACATCCTTCCATTGCGCACATGTCTATTGTTTTCCGCATTGAGTAAACAATACTGGTGCCAGGTAGGTCAGGCAAAGAAGGCCAAACCACCGACGATTGCAGCCGTGCGAAGAGGTACGAGTCTAATCACGTGCTGACTTCTTCCGAAAAAAAAGTTCTAGTCGGAACGAAATACCAAAATTTTTCCGGGTAGCTGGAATGCAATATAGATCACGAGATGGTCCATGCGCAATATTAAATAAAGAACCATTCTTGAAACCGCATTACGGACGGAGGAAAGAAGTAGGCAAGCCGCTTGCACTTGGCGATTATTCATGACGAAATTGACTTAAACTACATACAAAATGCTTTAAAAACTCTGGGGAGGGCCCCCGGACCCCTCTTACGCCTCCTGTCGTTCGAGGTGTCCGTATCCGTCTATGCAGTGACACAAAGAGAGGAAGTATAAAGTAAGACAGAAGAAATCCTTGTAAATTTAGATTTATACGAGATAATTTGGATTTTAATATGTAATTTTTGAGAGGGGGGAATTACCTCACATAATCGTATTCAAATACGAAGACTAAAAATTAATGCTTTGCCATTATCAGCTTCTTCAATGAAGGAAAAAACTCATCCCTCAAAAAGATCATCACACCGCTCTCTGACATGTTGATACTATAAAGAGGATAAATAAAATAATGAGACAGACGGTTTGATAAACGTATCATTATCAACAAAATGAGCCACGAGCCAACATACTCGGTGACACCTTTCTACACATGAACAACTTTTCATGTTTGAAATGTTCGTTGTTTCTGTCTCGCGCTAAATTTTTTTTTTTTTTTTTTTTTGGATTCATGCACTACATGACCATATTATGAAAATAATATTTTGGTAGATTACACTATATTGGAAGTTGGATTCAAACCTAGACAGCCGATGGCTGAAATCGGCTTAATACAGTGATTCCAACGTGCATATCAATTATACACAATTGAATAAGGCGTGAAACTTATGATAGAACAATAATAAATCGTTCCCGTAAAATCTAATCCACTTCAGGTAAATGCAAAAATTACATTTTTTTAAATGCGATTACGAATGAAAAAGATTCAACATTAAAGCTGTTCCCTAATAAATGAAGGGGTGTTTGATATTCTTGTCGCGTAGACAAATTATCAAACATCAATTATAATAAAAGTTCTATAAATTTGAATTGCATTCAAAATTTAGCGGGCGTCTAGTATCTTCTTCGCGGAAGAAAAGAGATTTTTCGAAGCAACGTAAACAAAACAGGTGTGCAAATCCATAAGTAATTTAAAATCCTAGGCGGAAAGTAGTTGGTTTAATGACCAGCTTTGTGTGTATTATCGTGGCATTATTGATGAGTTACAGCCCGTGCTACCGTACCAGGTGAAAACGCCGTGCAAATATTCGGACGTTGCAAGATTACTCCTAATAAAAACAAACTTTCTTCATGATTTATGATTTTTTTTCAATTTTCCTCAGAATTTGAACCAACAATTGATTAAATATGTGGTAAATACAAAAAAAAATATTTTAAGTGCCTCCGGCAATAATTATGATTTTTCAAAGGAGATTTGGCAACGATCAAATGTTCAAACGTTGTTTTCACTTAACACGACACAGCAGAGTACCTGAGCCGAGCATCTATCGAGTGTCCATGGCTGAGAAAATCTCACGGAAACATGCACCATGGCGTTGAGACGCAAAAAATTGCGCAGCAGTCGCATTCCTTTCACCAGTTCCCGTTTGGATGAGATAACAGCAAGCGACACGCCTTCATTTTTCCGGATAGGCCAAATACGTTCCCACGCGTTCAAATAGTTGTATTTCCGCTGACAATGATACATTTATGATGATCGAGGGGAATCTTCTCTGACTAAAGTATTTCATTTCTACCTTCATTTGTTTTAAGAAATCACTATTTCTGGCTAACTCATTAAAGCATATGAAAACGAATTGCACAAACTTTGACTAAAAATGAGCCTGGAATCGTGGTTTCTTACAGGAAGATGTAGTCCGATGCAACACAACTTTCAACCCACATAAGCTCTAAAAAAGTCCGATTACTAACTCTAAAACCTTCAAAATGGGTGAGACGCTGATATTTTTGGTCTACTTTCACTGACTCTTTCTTAGGGGGAAAAAAAAACCAGAAAAATACGGATGGTTGAAGCTTAGATTGGCAAAACCGCAAAAAATAATATCTGTCCAACCCCCTTCTTCCTACATCCAATATCATCCTAGATATCGTTCCTCGTAAAGCCGCGGTTGCACAAAACACGGTTTCATCCACTTTGGATTCATCAATTAGTGATGTACACATTGCTCGACTGAAAACACCGATGAAACCAAAGTGGAAAAAACCAGGATATACCATAGCGCTGTTGATGACGTCATACACCGTGTTTTTTTGAAGCACGGCCATATCTCCACAAATATCGGACGCGGAAACTTTCCGTTGGGACGGACTTAATTATTTTTTGCCGATATATACTCTGAACTGATCAAAACATGATTCTATGACCAGCGCAACTGTTGCGCTGGTCACAGACTTTTGTTTTGATCATTTGAACGTATTTCTGCCAAACGGAACAATGTGCATTAAGACATAAGCCCTACATGAGATCCATACTATAGTTAACTATAGTTTACTATAGTTAATTTTACTCCTGTTATAACATATTTCTTTTGATAATAAATGACTTATCGTGACGACAAAAAACAAGAAAAAAAAAAAAATGAGACCCATAAAAATACATGCATAACAGGGCTCACGTCACAATGCACATAATTCCGTTTGGCAGATATACGTCCATTGCAGGTGCGCAACTGACCCATTTTACAAATCTAGAGCCCGGCTTCGTTCATCCCGGCGGGAATTTTTTCTTATTCGAAAAAGTTGGGATGACGTCATTTACACTGCGGAACGATGGGAGAGCAGAAGCGCAGAAGGAGTGTGTCGGAGGGCCTAAAATGCGAATCCGAGTGTAATTATTTGCACTGCTATTATACGGAGACGCGGCCTTGGCAATGCCATTATCTTGCTCTGATTACACGCTGCGCCACCACACGCGGATCACACTTTAAATGTCATGGCGTGCGCCGGACCACGCCGCCCCGGACAGGGACTCCCCGTGATGGACAGGGGCCACGCACTTCCAGGGTCCCCGGGCCCCACGCCCCCCGGGCTCCCCGTAACTACCTGTTTCCCCGATCCTGCGTAGTGCTCTAATACCGTATGTCCAGGAAGAACGGTCTAAGGGTGCTTGAGCATTGACATATTTGAATCAGTGAGAACGAAAACACACCAACTCGGAAAAATGAAAATTATCAAGTCACACACAAAACTGCACAGCGGACCGATTATTGAAAATTTAAAGCAGCCCGATAAGACATCGAATTTCGATATATTGCATGGTTAAGATAGGGCTTTGTCTTGTCGTGTCAAGCCGACATTGTTTCAATAATCGGGCCGCTAGAGGTGAAGAAGTTAGTTTAAAAAGAAGATTTTTGCTGCCGAATGACAAGCACTTATGGACACTTTAAAGGTCCAAGTTGGAACAGATGCGCTAACTACAATGATCTTCATGTAAATTAACTGTCTTTAGTGGAAATTGGGCATTTTCGGGTTACCGAGTTGGTGTGTTTTCGCTCTCACTGATTCAATTACTAGGGGAGAAAATGTATTTTTCAGAAAAGTTGGATAGTTTCCCTCGAAATTTTCTATTACATTAAATTGGGCGTACTTATGCTAAAAGGAAGGAGAGAATAGTGGAAAAGAAGGGGTATGCACGTTAGTTGAGGGCCGTAAGAATGAGTGGGAATTATGGAGTATCAGTGACGTCAGTGTTGACGACAGGGACGACAAGATTGCCGGTGGGGCACTTTAACTCATGGAACCTGTCCACAACGTTCTTGTCACATGCCCACGGTTCATGAGTTAGCATATTTTGCCGCATCGTTCCATTTGATTTAATGTAAATTCCCATTTTTCCGTTTTGCCGGAAGGAACGTTTACATCGTTTGTTACGCAGCTCAAACGAGCATATCCTATCTACGTCCTAAATACGTCCAATTGTGAACGAAATCCTTAATTGGAAAATTCGAAGAAAAATAAAATTAAATTCCACAGAAAATTCAAATTTTATCAGAAGAAATTGGGCAACTTCTGAGTGTTCATACTGCATTTTTCCGACGGATAGCAATATTGCAATCAATTCGGACTGTACATGCTACCGGAAACACGAATGTGCGGAGCGTGATTTCTCGGGGAGGTTGAATGGAGTGTTCATTTCCGTGTTTTGCAGGCTGTGAGCTTTTGCTGCCGACGAAGCGCATGTATCTTTGCAAAATCTTGCCCACGAAAAGAGAAACGGAGTCGAAGTGTTATTTTTTTACTAATTAATAAGCTTCAAGTATCACAGAACTTTATCTAATTAGTGGAACCGACCTATTCATTTTTAAGGCGAGATGAGAGATAACATTACACCCGTCAGAATCTTGAAGGAAATGGATCGATTTAGCCTTTAATCCTTTGATTCCTGTGGAGCTTACAGCCATTGCATAAGGGCAGGGGGTAGAAGGTAGATATAGCCATGCTCCAAGCCACCAAATGTTTAGGGATTTAGTAAAAGAGTTCAAACAGTTTCAGCGAGCCATATGGTCAGTTGCAAAACAATGCTTCGAATCTGGAACCTATTATTGACCTACTGTCCATCGCGGCGAGTACGGACAAATTTTGATACAATGCTCAGACCTGTTGGCTGAAAAAAGGGCAGACTGAAGTTGTGATAGAATTCATTTTGCTATAGCCTTTACCGTTTAAAAGAAAAGAAGACTGTAAAATCGCATGAAAGGTAATTACATCAGTCACTAAACCGGAAATGGACGCCAACACCTTTTTTCCTATAATTTTTTTATGGTGCTAAGCATTCAGACTGAGATGTTGACCATTTGTTAGACCCATTTCAATGACATCACGAACAGTGAGTTAAAATACCCTAGTATTTTATCTTCAGCGCGACTGAGCATGACGTAATGGTCATACTTTCCCTTGATCGGCGCCGGTATTCCCAAGCACTAATCTTTGCATTGCGGACTTCTCTCCTCCGATATAATTTTTTCATATACTTTTTGTCACGGACAAAAAGATCCAGTGAGTATGACTGTAGTAGTGAAAATGGCGCAGAGAAGAATAGCTTCTCTTTGCATTCAGGGCCGGATTTGGCATTGTGTTACATAGGCTATAGCCTGGGAGGGCCACAATATTCTGAGGGGCGGAAATTTTTGGAGAATTCGAGTAAGCACTTACACTTTCAAGCCCACCTGGTCGAAGAAGCGAGTAGACTGTTCCCCAAACACCTCCCTCACACGACGGCACCTACTTTTAGGAACGCCATACAAAGTTCAGCCTAGGGATGCTAAAATGTAAATCCATTCCTTTTTTAATTTCAAATTTCGCTGGGGAAAGTGTCCCCGTTGGTTTTGAATGAGAATATATAATTGGCGTTCGAGCAGATTTTTCTCATCTTCTGACCTAGTCATAACTTTTAGGTGGTCAGAGGCGAAGTTTTTAAGGACCTCGCAACTTATGCTCCTTATGATGACCTCATTAGGTCAGCCTTTCCATTAATGATCATAAATGAGGAGCTTGCAGGACAAGGCGCATAAGTGCATTTTTCCAAAAAATTGAGATATTAATGATTTTAAGTGAAACTTGTCTTAATGCACATACTGTGAAAAATTCGCTCCCAAATTCCAACTTTTAAGCGACAAAAAATCAGTTTAAACTTTCTTTCCGTCATAAGTATCAATGTAATTTCAAAAATTCAAACACGTATTTCCCGAAATAGCAAAAACTGCACTTATGCGCCTTGTCCTCCGAGCCCCTTAAATGATGTTACGTTTACTTTACTTTTACCAGGAAGGCCTGTAAAAATATTTCGTCTTTGGTCATCGCCTATCCTTTTTTCTGAGCGTAGAAAAGATCCAGAAGAAAGAAAAAGTGAGTTGGAGGGAAGATCATTGACACGCCGGTAAAGAGCTGGAAAAACTTTCTCGGCACTTGCGTGGTGCATTCCTGTCATGCCGCTCATGCCTGCGTGACAGGACAGGGCGGTCTCCTCTCTATTGGGCTTTCCTTTTCGCCGAGTGAGTTGAGTTATACACCATCACTTTTAATTTTCACGATACATTAGAAAAATGTCGGCGTCGGAATAACTGGGTTGGATTAACTGCGGATCAGGCTGCATTAATCACTGCACAGCTGTGCTTGGCATTCCCAGACGACAGCCGATGAGGTGGTTCCTCCTCTGCCAAGTTGTCGTCTAGCCTTCCACCTCCATCATCATATCCCATCTAATTTTTTTCCAACCAATTTTTCCCTACACAGAAAGTAAACTCAACACAAAAGTTTGGAACAAGGTGGAGAAATGGTGCTGGGTCCACACCATTTCATGGGGAAACCAAGCTAAGTTTCGCACTGGTGCGCATTAGAGTTAAAAAAAAAGAAGAAATTTGACTCTAATTATAATTTGTGGAACTTTTTGGCTTAGTTTTCCTCGCCAGATGGTGTGGACCCAGCACCATTTCTCCACCTTGTCACATACAGTTCGGGCCACTTCTTAGTGTTTTTTTTTTCACACAAAAGTTTGGTTATCACGGGAAGGTAAACACAAAATAACCCGAGCCTTAGGTTGCCCTGGGGTTTCCTAGTCTCTCGGTTTTTTCCTGGCTTGGATTCATCGCAGACCGCACCAGAATCGACACAAAATTTGAGTTGGTTTGTGTTTCACTTCCTATATTAATCAAAAGTAAAGCAAAAACAAAACTACTTTTTTTAGTATGTAACCTGCTACTATGAGGTTCTCAGAGTATACATTTTTTGTGTATTAAGTATGAATCAATATTGAAATAATTCTCAGTTCTATATTTTTCACGTTCTTAGTTTTGGGGAAATTCAACAGATATTGAAATTTAGATACATTTTTGACAATTTCCTGGGAACTCAGGTTTACACTTTTTCTACATACTAGCAACAAAATTCAGTAAGCCTTCCTCCCACCCCGCAATTTCACAAAGTTCCTGCTCGCGGTGGCACACAGGCATAGCCAAGAGAGTTTAGAGGGTCTGACTGCATCTTGACGAGAAACAGCTTCCAAATATGTTTCATTTTTCATGATTCATTTATCTTTGAAATACCCTAAAGAAAAATTTTCGATCACAGGCCCCCTGAAATAATATTTTTGAACAGAAAACCCCTCCTGAAATAAATCCCCCAGCATTTTAAAATTTCTGACTTCGTTATTGGTGGAAGACTCCCTGTAAAAAGGAACAAGGCTCGTTCATAATTACATCCTAATTTGACCCATTACCAGAGTTCAATCATAGACGAACTTCAGCTCAATTTAACGAAATAAGTTTACAGAATGCGTTAACAACATGCCACATAAATTAAATTATCGAAAATTTTAAGCATCCATAGCCGCCTTTTAGCGTGTAGGAAAGGAGGTCGAAAATCGATTAAGCGGTGCAGCGGAAAGAAAAACACATTGGATCTAGAGTCCAGACTATTGAAAACATTGACAAGAAAAAATACTCTTGATTCAATCGGATTTTTGCTTGAAACAAAACGAAATCCGCTTAAATTAAGAGGCTTGGTTCTTGATTTAAGCTAGATTTTGATTGAATCAAGAGTACATTTTCTTCTCGATGTTTTTAAGAGTCTGGACTCTAGATCCAATGTGTTTTTTTTTTTCCAGTGTGTGGTAATGACGGTTAATACGGCAACGTTGTGTTCTAGAGTACGGGCGTAATTTGCGTTCGCTGATCGCGGTGCAGTGCACTCGGTTTGGCGCGTGGCGCGCCGTGCCGGGCGCGGGCAAAGCTACTCACTCACTTCCCAGGAAAGTTGCCCCCTCTCATTCCTCCGGTACCCTTAAAGGTAGCGTACCTTTATAGATTGAGTATAGACACACTGGAAAAAAACACATTGGATCTAGAGTCCAGACTCTTAAAAACATCGACAAAAAAAAGTACTCTTGATTCAATCAGAATCTAGCTTAAATCAAGAACCAAGCCTCTTAATTTAAGCGGATTTCGTTTTGATTCAAGCAAAAATCCGATTGAATCAATAAGAGTATTTTTTCTTGTCAATGTTTTCAAGAGTCTGGACTCTAGATCCAATGTGTTTTTTTTTTTCCAGTGCATCTTGCCTCAAAGCGAGAAAAAGGCACTGAGAAACGTGGCCCGAACTGTATGAAACAAGGTGGTAAAACAATGCTAGGTCCACGTTATTTTGCGGGGAAAACGAGGCTAAAAAGTTCAAACATTTCAATTTGAGTCAAAAATTTAGGCTGAAATGAGTACCAGCACAAGACTGAGGGAGGAGAGTGTTCGCACAACATTTTGACTCTAATTGACATTTTGGAACTTTTTGGCCTTTGTTTTCCTCGTAAAATAGTTTGAACCCAGCGTTATTTTACACTCTTGTTACATTTTGCCTCATATTCAGACTTTTAGCCTGAAAAAAAAAATAAGTTACTGGCTTTATAGACATATCTTCCGATTCGGGCTGTATAGACACACCGTCCGTTCCGGGCTCAGAGATCGAAACTTCCGGGTGCTGGAGCCGTAGCTTCGATCGCTCCGGGTGCTCCGCCAGGAATGTGGACGGTATGTCCGCATATAGCCCGTGAGTACGGCTTCTATGGCCGGGTTTTTTTTCAGTTTATAAGGTCCAAACAAGTGGCGACAACTTTGGGTGGGAGGAAGCTCGTTGTCATCTTTTGACGGTTATCAGGGAGCTTGTTGTCATCTTTTGACGGTTATCACCTGCCGCACTTGTTGTCGACCTTGTCATTTCCCTAAAAAAGTTTCCTCGGATATGATGCATACTGTTGATTTCTAAACTGAGTAATGTGACTCATTACATAACATTTTTGGATCCGGACTGAAAGATTCAAAATATTCGAGCTGATACTTGTGTCACATTGCAAGCAAAATCTTGACGATTCAGGACTCAAGGTTACAATGTAAGTGTAACGGCATAAAATGAGTTATTTTGGGTATCGGAAGAGTAGTTGTTTTACTCGTAACTCCTCCACGAGTTGCTGCGAGAGACTAAAAAAAACTGTACCTACTTCCTAATATACAAAAATACACGTCTTGCACAACAGGTTTTGTCTTTTTGTGACGCGCGGAGGATCCTGACCTGGAGGTCATCCGGATGACCCGTTGGCGATTGACCTCTCGTGCTCGCGACGCGGCGATAGGCTATCAGGCCATTGTTTTTGTTTTGAAAGAAGGAAAGGAAAGGAAAAAGGCCGGAATACCATATCGTGCACTGGGCTATTGAAACATTTCTTCTGGCTGCGGCGAATATTTTAAGAGTTCCCCTTGTTTCACTATGCCAGCTAAATAATAACTCGACAAAGCACATGTCACTGGCATTTAACAATTTTAGGCGAATAGCCATGTGCCTAGGCAAATAGCTAATAGCAATCATGCCAATTTGCCCAGGCAGATGACTATTTGCCTAGGCAGTTTGCTGTTTGCCTAGGCAACTTGCTATTTGCCTAGGCGGCTTGCTATTTGCCTACGCTGCCACAAGGACGCCGCTTTTTGCTTCTTATTCGCCTAAAATTGTTAAATGCCTGCGACATACACACTGAACTATAATCATCATCAATGGGCCATTACATAATTTTTATGAGACTAATTATCCATCAGCTGTCACTTTTAGAAGCAATTCACTACAACATAATTACATAAAAAATGACTATTTATACTTCATGTGCTAATGAATAAAATGAGAATGCCAGTAAGAGGAGACAACCCGGGTGTAATTTTCGAAACGCTCAGGATTCAGAGAGCAAAAAAAGTATGTTTTTTCTGAAATTCTTGGGAAATCAACCGTTGGTTGGCAATGGTCTCATGTGGACTTGTGGAAGTGGAAACCACGATAAAGACGGAAAAAATTAAATTTATAACCCGACCAGAGTTTACCGGGGCCTTGAAAACACTCCAAAGTGCCAGCAAACTGTTTGTATCGACGCTTTATCTCGTGAAACATTTAATCCGTGAAAAAACAAGGCTTCATACGACTAGGCGTTACTGTCAGAAATGTACGATAGATTATGCTACTTGCTAACGCTTGTAAGTACACAAATGCATTAGAACTTCCCACCTATATTTGTTTTAGACACTGCTGTGTGATCGTATTAGCTTCCGTTTATC
Organism: Bemisia tabaci; assembly: GCF_001854935.1. Taxonomy (NCBI): domain Eukaryota; kingdom Metazoa; phylum Arthropoda; class Insecta; order Hemiptera; family Aleyrodidae; genus Bemisia; species Bemisia tabaci. The sequence continues at coordinate 104,403 of NW_017566689.1, forward strand.
GCCGATTACGATAAGTTCCTAACGAGCTTATTCTTTCGGTCCAATTCCGAAACTTGGTACCTAAATTGAGAGGTAATACCGGTGGTTCTTCTCATTTTCTGAATGATCAGATCTGAGTGTCCAATGTGGGTTTGTTTCAAAATTATATTATGTTTGTGACGATAATAAGATCGGATACTAATTGTAAGTCGTCACAGACACCCGAAGTGTACCTAGATTTTGAATCCAGAAAGAGAGAACAAAATGTAAGACGTGATAAAACTTTTTTTATTTAGGTGTAACTGTATTCTATGATTCTAGTGGATTTTTCGGGGATTTCTCTTGTGCAATTTTTGTGGATTGATCTTTGAGAGCAAACTATCGGAGCGTAATGTAACAGGCAAGATTTTAGCTCCGGCTTGATTATATGAAGAAAAAAGCCATAAATCCACCCAAGATAATCATGAAGAGAAAAACCAACGAAGAACTTCTCCTCGAAAACTGTACAGGTGGATACAAGAAACAAATGGATCAGTTGCGCTGGTCACATAATCGTGTTTTGATACTTGACTCTCGTGGATTAGCTAAAAATAATAAGCTTTGCCCTAACAGCAACTCTCTACGTTCAACATTAACCAAGATATCGCGCCTTAAAAAATTCGTCTAATGACATCATCCAACGCGGTAGTAGACCCTTGGTTTCTTCCACCTTGCTTTCAACAGTCAACGTAACACAACTTTTCACTGGTTGCTGAACGCGAAACTTGGATAAAAGGTGGAGGAAACCCATCACTACCGCGGTGGATGACGTCATAAACCGAATATTTCAAATCGCGATATCTCCGTCAAGATTGAACGTGAAAAAATTCTGTTTGGACAGATCTTGTTACTTTTAGCTGATCTACAAGAATCAGACATCAAAACACGATTATGTGACCAACGCATCTGACCCATTAAAGTTCTTCCCCTGTAAATAAAAGGAAGAGGAGAGAAAAAATTTGGGCTCTGTATCCGAAGTGCATCAGGACAGATCGCCTTCTTCATCATAGGACATCGAACGGGAGATTCACTTTCCTTTTTCCAGACGAAAATAGTTTGCACAATATAGCGGAAAATTGAGTAAAACACTTGAAACCTTTATAATTATTAGCAGAAATGACTCACCCAAATCATATTAATGGAAGCGAAATAGATCCATCGTGTAGTTTCAAAGGGATTCATTATCACGCGAAAGGTCACTACACTTTATTCCCGTAAGAGGGTCACTCGCATTTTGATACTAGAGCAAGGCGGAAATGTCACCTCACTGTGTCACAACTAATCTAAATTTATTCAAAAAAAAAAAACGTGTCGATTTTACGGTTACGGCGCGCACTGAAAGCGATGAGCCTGGCTCTGCGACCGGGTTTAGCGGGTTTGTGGTCTTACGCAAGATTTGAGGTGAGTAAAATTGCGAAAAATTTCAGGCGGGGGACGACACGGGAGCAAGGCACGGCAGCTTTGGGAGGAGACCGTTTCAGAAATGAAATACGACCCACTTGAAAACGAAAACATGACTTGTGCTTCAGAGATTTCTCAAACGCTCGGAATCTTTTATCGGTAAGTAAGTACAGCTTATCCGACCGACCTCGATCATGGTACTGGTGAGCATCGATGTGTTGGTGAGAGTCGATGGGCGCCCCTCAGACTGAGCGAGTGTGTGTATGGTGATAAAGTACAGAGGCACTTACAGCCAAAAGGATATTTTAATCGTAGCAATGATGGCGATTCTTGGGCTGAAAATCTACTCTCTATAATCGATTAGATTTAAGGATGGTGGACGGTACCGCCGAATAATCACTTCGTAGATTTAAAGATCAGGCCCATCGATCTTCAAGTAGATCAAACCAACGATTCTGATCTTCCTCGCTGATATAGTTCAAAATTAGCCAACAAGAGTATGCCTAAACTGTTATGTGGTGATTCTGAATAACTGATTCGAGATCGTCACGTGACTATCTAGAAAAATTCAGTTACTGGCTTGAATTGGACAGATTTTTGACCATTTTCAATTGCTCTCTCACTAAGTGGCCAAAAAAAGTAGACTTTATCCTAAATGAAATGATACCATTCAAAATTTCTCCCGTGAGGATAAATTGTATATCTGCCATTTATCTTTTACGAGCAGAATTCTTCCCTTACTTAAACCTGGTTCTTTTCCGCTGATTTCAACCCGAACTCAATTTCACGAGCTATGGAATTGTATTTTTTCACTGTTACGGAACACACTGCACACGCACACTGTGGAACGGATTCTGTAAGTCCTGTCCAGATATATCGACTCAGTTTGGAGCATCCGCAGAAGCGACAAGAAAAAACCCGAATTTGACGCCAGCTCATCGTTTTACGGTGGAAATTTTTCCTAGCGCAGCCTCCGGCCGCATTGGGGGAAAATGTGCGAGTCAGAGGAACTTGATTCTCAGAATCGTGGCCTGCAATTAATGAAATTTGACCACGAACACCTCTCTAATCTTCGTAGCTGTCCTGTCGTTGCCATCGAATCGCGGGTGAATTGTATACAACGCGTTGCCGTACGGAAGAATCCACTTAAATTTTGAGTATTTTGACTTTGCACTTAAATTGTGTATCGATGGCCAATGTGAGAAACCACGTATCTCCTTTTGCGAAGTTGCACACTTCTTATCATACTTTATTTTTTCTTTGGAAAGCTAGTAAACGTAATTTGTTGAGTAGTCCTTTGATTTTTCTACTCTGTTAGCAGAATAATCTGTATAAACACTAAAAAAAAAAATATGGTAGACATTACCATACTCAGACACAGTTATATGGGTATGGTAATAAACACCAGACTATTGTAGCATATACTATATTATGGTAAGCATCACCAGAGTTCTGTTAAATACTACTATAATTCTGGTTATTTTCACTAAATAGTATACTGTGTAAAAAATAAAGTAGACATACAATACTTCTTTTTTTTCAGTGAATTTGAAGCTGTAATGTTGGTTTCTTTCCCTCCGAAAAAATTAAATAAGAGCGGAAATTTTGAAACACCGAAATTGAGATACGTGGTTCCGCACTTTGGACATTGATATGAATGGGAAACTCATAAAACATGCAACTCGACTGCGACGTAAATAATCAACGCGTGAACATTACCGGAACGAGACGAAAGGGGCGAAGGGGCTGCGCGCAACTATTCGTGTTCCCAAGCCGCTCATATTGCCAACACGGTTATTGAAGGCGAACTCGACTGAATGAGAGACACGCTGTGAGGAGAGTGATCAACGTATGTTCCTTGTGTTTCTCTTCTGACGTCTTTTCATTGTGTCTTATTTTTTACCATTTACAATGATCCTCGGGATTTGTTATTTTTGTTATTTTTTTTTTGCATTTCTGTATACTTTGGTGTTTTCACAACAGAAAAATAAGGTTAGAGTAGAAAGAGTATAGTGGAAGGTTATAGGGCACGATTGTTCACCTGGCCCGTCACAATCAGCTACAAAACTTTATGGCAGATGCTTAAAGTTGCGGATGAAAAAGGCGGTGGTTACTTAATTAGATAGACAGATTTTGATACGAAAAAATACAAATTTGGTTAATGCTCGAGTGCGAGATTGGAGAGCAATGCGCAATGTAGTCTTTTTTTTTGAAATGGTGGAGAAAGTGTCGGTATTTGGGCAGAGAAAGGTTAGCGAACGCTTCAAGAAAGATACAGGGCATTTTTATAGACCGGTTCACCTATAAGCACGATTCAGGAGAAGATATTTCGGCCATGGCGCAGGTATTAAAATATTTTGCGCAGCAAAATTAATACCATTTAGTTGAACAAATATAACTTTCAGTGTAAACAAAATTTACATCTGTGTGTCCAGTAGCAGTTATGTGAGACGTTTCAATTTTAGAAATTTGACCTCCTCCCTTCTAACATGGAGAACATTTCTAGATGTGCGGTAGACACGAGTCACTTTTGTAAATTCTGGCAAAAAGGTGGTAAACATGGAACATGCTGGAAGCCAACATACTTTTCTAAGAGGAGCTAACTTTCCGAGAGGTAATGCTAATTGGTTACTTCGACAACGACTCTACTTCGAAGAGTTAATCGCCGATATTTACGATATTATAACAACGAAGACTTTCGTCTCTCGACTCAACCAGTTTTCGTTCTCTTTACTTTTCTTCCGCACGAAAAGAAATAAAAACATGCATGGTTGTGCTACAGGTACACGGTCGTATTGTCACATCGGGATCCACGGCAGTAGAATCGTATATTTTGGTGATTGCGATAATGAGCACAGTGATATTATGTTATTGTTTGTATGTATGTATTATTATGTTACTGTGAGCGCAGTAAAGCCGCCACGGCCCCCTATCGAGCGACGACCGATCGGAAATTGAATACCTTAACATTAAAATGTCTACAGCTTCAATTCTATCTCTCCACCCTTCACCCTTCTTCAGGAACCAATTAACTGACCAAAATTTACGCGAATTTCTTGTAGCATTACGACCGTGAACCGTGACCATGCTCTTTATATAGTCATCGTAGAAATTCGGGTCGTTTCTAGACTGAGAGTTTCCTTCACATGCAAATCCAGACACCTCAAACGGAGAAGGAGGATCTAGGGGAGGCCCTCAGGGGTCAGGGGCCTGGGGTCTCCCCCAGGAAATTGTTGATCTTTTGAAGCCTCTAATACGCAGTTTCAGTCAATATCGTCATAAATATTACTAACTTTAAGCGTCTTTCCTCCGTTTATCCCTTCCTCCTTCCATCTGTTCCTCTTGCTATTTTTTTTTTCGGGTGAACAGGGGGAGCGTACACCCCTTCCCCCCTCCTTGGATCCGCTAATGCTACATGACGATCCTTTCATATCCCTCCTAAAGCACCTCCAGAGCCCAACCACACTGAAAAATAAAAATTACGAGCCATGATGCATCATTCCATACGGGGCATGATGAACATACCGTCCGTTCCGAGCTCAGAGGCCATAACTTCCGGGGGATACAGCTGTAGCTTCGATTGCTCCTGGTCTACGCCCGGAACTTTCGGCATCTGAGCCCGGAACGTGGACGGTATGTCTATATAGCCCGTAAACACGGCTTCCATGACCGGAGTTTCGTTTTCAATGCATAGAAACCATAGAGTACATAGAGTCGTAATGTAAGCGGGTGAGCTGGCGCCACTTTTAAGCATTTTCCAGGTCCCGAATTCCGAGACTCCTGTGTGACGCCGGGTCACTTTTACGATACATAATCGATTGTTTGCGATACACGGGTGCCCGGCCATCTGATGCAAACAAAGGAGATAGGAATCACCACGTATTCCATACCGCCATTTTGGATCGAACATGTATCGAAAAAGTGACCTGAACTCGGCGCACACCGGGCTCGGAACTCGTCGAGCAGAACATGGCGCCAGCTCTCCCATTTACATTACGACTCTATGTACTCTATGATAGAAACTAAGGAGTACTTACATGCTTGGGTCTGCGATGTTGAGGAGCTCCGAGGGGGAGGTGGGGACCTTGCGGATGGTCATCTTCTTGCCGTCGGTGGAGCCCATGCCGATGGAGGCCAGGGACCGCACCGAGACGACCTGCGAGAGGGGTCGCAGGAGGTTCGAGTTGGGCGAGTCCCCGAAAGCGAACGACGCCAGACTCGGCGACGTCGGGATGACCAGGTGCTGCTCCTCGCTGACCGGCACCCTCAGCGACCGCAGACTCGCCGCCCCGGACGCCGCCCGCGGCACCACCAGACTGTCCAGCGACGGCTTCCATGTCCCGCTCCCGCTTCCACTGCTACCCGTACTTCCGGCACCCTTCTCGCTCTTCCGCTTCCTATGGTGCTGGTGGTGGTGGTGATGGTGGTGATGCTCCTTGTCCAGGGGCACGATGATGATCTTCTGCTGCTGGCTCCCGGGCTTGGAGTTGTTCCCGTTGAGGAGGAGTTTCCGGGTCTCCTCCTGGACCCGCTCGTTCTCCAAGACGCGCTGAGCCATTCTGGCCCGGCTGCCGGGACTCGAACCCGAGACCTCTGTAATGTGCACCGGGTGGTTGATCTTGTTATCGGCCAACTTCTGGCTCACGATCCGCGGTACCGGCCCCCCGCTGGGCAGCAGCTTGGCCTTCACGCTGCTGATGTTGTTGTTGTTATTATTATTTATGAGAGACATGGCAACGTCTAGAAATTCGACGGAGACATTATTGCGCGGAAGTTCGATTTGAGCGGGGTGTCGGCGACTTTGTGAGTGTTGCTTTTGAGAGGGGCAATGGAACTACCGAGTATTTACGAATCTCACGATAATAACAATCGAGGATAAGGTGGCTGAAACGCGTCAATCGTTGAACCTTATCACCCTGGAGACCGGTTTAAGCTCAATTTTGTTGAGTATTTTACGGTTGATCGTTTTTTAATCGGCGGACTTTCCGCTCGAAAGTGCAGACCGGATGATTTATAATTTTAAAAGATAATGGAATGCAAGGGAATTAAGAGGCTCGAGTGTCTATAAATTATTTTCGCCGATCAAAGGAAGTTATTTGCGCGGTTGGAGATGATTGCCTTCCGTCTGCCTGCAGACCTTGCACTGTAATGGAGTTCCTAGCGATGCCGGAACCAACTTGAGCATTTGAAGGTATATGATCAAAATGCGAGGAGAGGGGCCAAGAATCCAAGATAGGAAGTCTCAAAAGATTACCTGCTATCAATTAATTTTGCTAAAAAAAAAGGGAACCGTTGTCGAAAGGATAGAATGACTAAAAAACACACTACTGACCGAAAGAGAGTAACAGTCCTGGTTCAAAACACAACAAACGAGGACACGGAATGATTAATAGTGGACACAATTTAACGCTACGCTATCGAACCTAAAATTTAGATATCACAGTCGAAGTACAGCCTTGGATTTCCTTCTCCTCACACCGAGAAAAATGACTTTTGAGGATCGAATCACCGGGATCGTTCCGAGTTGGGCAACCTGTTGCTGTTGGGATGATGAGTCGGGCAACCAGTTGCTGTTGGGCTAGGAAGTTGAGCAACTAATCGTTGCGGGTCGGTAGTATCAAACGAGTTGTCTTCCTTTTCAATTACTGTCACAATCCGAACCGGAGTCAGCACGCTCGCACACAACACAAACAACAGACGCGAACACCATTTCCCGCACCGAAAAATCTAGAAAACAATCGGGGAATTCAGCTAAAAAACGACGATTAAGCTAAACACCGTCGGGCGCCGGTCGTCAAAAGTCCTTTTGGAACTTGTACTCGATTTTCGAGATCTTGGTGGACGAGAGCCGGTGGCGGTGATGGACAAACACCATGATGCAGGAGACTACACCTCGCGCGTTTCGAATACGACTAGCGACTAAGCCAGCCGAGAAAAAATACTCAAGTTGTACGTTGTAGCATGTGTTAGCTCATCCGCGGGGCAGGGGGCCCCCCTCCGTGGAGCAGCCCCCCCCCTCCCTCCACGGCGGCGCGACGCGACGAGGCCCGACTCCCACTCTGCCTGCCAGTAAATGGTACATGCAAATAGCGTCTCGCTGCCGCGCGCCGCGCGCCCGGCCGAACCGCGCGTCATACCTGCGCGCCGCGCGTTAGGCTGATTGCTACCGCTACCGTCGTGCCCCCGACCAGCCC
>NW_017566689.1:113907-274118 GCF_001854935.1 Bemisia tabaci
TAGACTGGGGGGGGGGGGGGGGCTGGAGCACCTTCGTCGGGATAGAACAGCTCTGCCGTGGTAAGAAAGAACGCCGTATGAACATCGAATTTTGCCAAATTTACTCTCAGAAAACATTAATTGTTGAGAAAAGTTATGAATTTTTTTTTCTCAAATGTTCCGACGCTTCATATCAATTTCGCACGAAATTCTTTAAAACTGTGGAAAGAAAATACCAACTTTTCTGAAAATTCATTGTTCGTGAGAGGAGGTTTAGCAACGTCTTGGGGCTGATACGACGTTTTTTCTGAGCACGGCAGATTACCTCTGCCGTGCTAAGGAGGAGCGCTGTAAGACCCTTCGAACGTTGCCAAAATTTCTGTTTCATCGTCAAAAAATTTTGCTTCGCGGCGAATAATTGGGACTTGATCGGTTCGCGGTTGATTTCTGATGAGAGATTCAAAATGCGCTCAGTCGTTTTCTCGTCAGAGCCAAAAAGCCGGTCTTTGGGTACCCACTTAAGGCTAAATGATTTAGCGGGGAAAATTACGTTTCGCAAAAATAAGATGTGTACAATTTCTTCTTTCCCTGCAAATATACCCGAAGAGGAATACAAAATCCGTTCAGTCTGCGTGTCCCACACTTTATTGAACACGGAAAAATTACTGGGGTAAAGGTGAAACAGTTGGGTAATATTATCAAAACACAGAAATATTTTTGGGAATTTTTCGTGATCTCTAACTAGATAGAAAATTGCAACTTTAACTAATGCAATTACTTTTCATTTGCTCTCTTCATTATAGAAAAGAAGCATACAAAATGTATACGGAAACAGAATGCCTGATGCAAAGCAGTCTTGAGACGGAGCTTTTTCTGTCATTTCAGTGGTTGTTACACCTCACTAAACAAACACAACCTCTGTCACAAGAAGCCTTATTGATGTCGTTACTTCCTTTCGAAAGTATATGGTAGTTACGTAGCCTTAATGGAAATCAATCCCATGACGAATAATACATTTATAGTGATATCCCTCAATCTGTTGAAAAAAAATCTGCTTCGTGCCCGTGCGGTATTTTAATGCGCAGTGCCGAATTTATGAATATTTATCCCTGATGCGATAGATTCAAGGACCGCGTAAGGGGAGGTTTGAGGGACATCCTGAAGCTAACAAAGTCGAACAATGTTTTTAAAAATTTAGGGCCCCTCTCTTGGCATCAGTAAATGTAGTACTTTTCATTACTTTTTTCATTAGAAATAAAACGGAAAATTGAAACGTACTTTTCTGCCAGCAGTGATTCTTCCTATATTTTTACATTTCAATGGTCGAATTCGATAGAATTTAAAATAATTATCACCTCCAAGTTTCTAAAATTGCATCCACTATGTTGCCTACTAACGACTGAGCCAAGCTCATCAGAATAAATGTTCCCAATACTAAAAATCAGAACGAAGTGAGAATTACCGACTCAACTGTAAAGATTCGTACTTACGCAAAAGGATACTTTTCAGATTGCGACAATGAAATATGACCAATAAAGTTCGAACGTTACCTCAACTTGTGATGCTAGAGAAAAATCAAATAAGGCCCAACATTGAGGTCGATATCTGCCTGAGGTCTATCGAATAGATAACTATTCGCGCTCCGCGGTAGGTTTGTTGCCTATGGAACAAAATTGAAGGCGTACTTTAAATGGAAGAAACTTATATCAATACGTTTATCGGAGCAATCAAACTGCCTCCATTTAAACCTATGCTAGATAATCAACTCTTGTCATCTTGTCGGAGCACCTGGCCCCTCCAAGAATCGATACATTTCCTTATAGGTTTAAATGGTGAAAAAACAATGTTGGCAATTCGCTGGGTCCGCCAATGCAGACCTCCGCGATTAGATTTTGTGAAAAGGATTGAAATTATGTTTCCTTATTTACACTTCGACCAGAGATATCCAGGCGTCTTGTTTCGCAATTTTTCTCGCGATGCACAACTATTTTGACTCGAGTAAATGGCCTCCGCTCACATCTGCGATGCTTCACCTTGCCGAGATATTCGGTGGGGTTAACCTAATTTTAATGGTATGTGCAAGGTGGCGTTGAGAAGTGTCATTTTCATCGCGCGAAGTTCAATGCAAACACAATCGGAATTAAGGTTATGGATGTCAGGAACAGTTACTTCGTCGCCTACCTGACAGAAAGGCGTAACTACCCTCTGCAATGAACCTTGTCCTCCATACTATTCAATGCTTTTCCGGGCTCATCTCATTGTGTAGTTACGCTCTTATATCAGCCAAGCGACGACTTGTCGCGGAGACTTTGCATTGATCGCGATTTCGGCGGCTTAATCCGACAGTCGTGTTTCATTTACGGGCATCTAATCCGCCAAGTCACCGTTGCAAAATTTTAGCGTGAATATGCAATGCACTGCACTCGGTGAAAACCAGGACGGAATCACTTCATTGCATAATTTCTTTCGGACCTTAGATCTGCCTCAGGGTTACGAATTTGTGGGGCATGGAAGTTGAGTCCTTTGCAACTTGACGTCTTATGTAACCAGAGGGGTAGATTTTTAAGTACGTCTACACGGAGATTCACTGGGAAAAAAAAACACATTGGATCTAGATTCGAGACTCTTGAAAACATTGACAAGAAAAAATGCGCTTGATTCAATCGGAGTTTTGCTTGAATCAAAACGAAATCCGCTTAAATTAAGAGGCTTGGTTCTTGATTTAAGCTAGATTCTGATTGAATCAAGAGTACTTTTTCTTGTCGATGTTTTTAAGAGTCTGAACTCTAGATCCAATGTGTTTTTTTTTCCAGTGTTAAAATAAGGGTCTCCTACGGTGCTTTACACCGAAATCTATGCACGCCGTAGAATCGTGAATTCAGTAAGTATACTATTGAGCATAGAATCATTGCCTGCACACCCATACAGTATCATTACGGTGGACGTGACGATAATCGGACGTGATGATCATTAAAAGTACCGAAATCCGCAATGCTAGTACCATGAATTCCCAAGCGACCGTGTTACTAGGATAACAATGCTTCTTTCCTCCTGTAACTTTTCTTTCGCGGAAATTGTCAAAGCAGGAAAAAATAGAACTGAGCGTTGATTCGGAGTCGTATAGAGGGGTTTTGTTATCATGACGTGTATTGTACATTTTTGAAACTTCATTTTTAAACCGTCCACATTAAATAATTACAAACATGAAAATATTAATAATTAAAGCGAATTCGTTGACTCTTCGTCAAAAGTCATAATATGGTATCAGCAGTAAAAATTACAATCAGTTTTATATTTCACCATCTTCTTTTTTGTGTATGTGTGAGAGAGTGCGATGAAGACTCAAAATTGTAGATTTCTGAGAGATTTTCTGAAAAGATTTCCTAAAAGACGTCTCAGTATTCCATGCCGGTTTGAATTGGAGTGAGGAGCGACCTAACCGGCCAGCCAGCTCACGCTCTGAGAACAGTTAGCCTGCAAATCCTCAATATGCAACTTATTGTGCACAGAAAACGTACATAAATACCTTTAGTGTCTACTGGCTCCACCGTACTTTGCACCTCCCATCTTTTCGGAAAGAAAAAGATCAATAGTCCTTCTTTGGTGATGACTTGAAAAATGCATACTGATTGGTTTGCCCGACAAGAAAGACCTACTTTGACTAACTTCGTGGCTAAACTTATAAGCAAGTACTCAATACAACCAAATATAGCAAATATCAGGGTAGATACATTAAAGAATCCAAAATCGTCGTGTTCCCTAATTTTACAGACGTTTTAAATGTCCATACACTGAAAAAAAAAACACATTGGATCTAGAGTCCAGACTCTTAGAAACACTGACAAGAAAAAATACTCTTGATTCAATCAGATTTAAGCTTAAATCAAGAACCAAGCCTCCAATTTGAGCGGATTTCCTTTTGACTCAAGCTTAAATCTGATTGAATCAAGAGTCCTTTTTCTTGTCAATGTTTTCAAGAGTCTGGACTCTAGATCCAATGTGTTTTTTTCCAGTGTACGCTGTAATATTTGTATTTGATAAGTTTGTCTCATGGTAGCTTTCTCTCTCCAAAAATGAAAAAGGCTTAAGGGAAAGTTCTGTAACATACAGGTTTACGTGATGTTGCATATAATATCGATGGTGAAACTGCCGAAATGCGTGGCGTTATAGATTGCAGACTTCCTTACTATACATTACTTTATACTTTATATTTTCTACAAAGAAAAGTAATGAACGTCATATTCTGAAAATTCCAGTGATTTTTGTTCTCTTTATAAGGAATAGTCTGTGAAAATGTAAAGCCATATTAGTTTCGCCAACCCTCAAAAAATTAAATAGAAGCGGAAATTTCGAAACATCGCAAACGAGATGTTTCACCGTCGAATATAGTTTTACCACCATTGTACTTGTAGAGACTCTATACTTACTCTACCGCACGAGGAAGGCTATTTCCATTTAAATCTTCCGTCACATTCTTACGGCGCAATGATACAACTATTTGAACTCTCCGGAATGCGTGAGGTATCACGCCGCATTTGAAGGCGTTTTCAAAACAGCCAAGTTCCGATACCCGGATTATCGTTTTGCATAGTTCATATTCTTTTGTTATATTCCGTACCACTCGTTTATTTTTAATCCTCGTAGAAAAACCACCCATTTGCTAATTACAATTCTAGCTGAAGCGCACTTCAGCTATGCATTCACCACCGCAAAAATTTCAGAGGAAATCGACAAGCCCAGCGTGCATGAAGGCAGGCCCGCCACAAGGGGAGGATACTGGGCCCCTGGTACCGGGGTCCTGGCCCCGGAGGGGGCCCGTGTTACCCGTGAGAAACCACTGCGAATTCACATGCAACCCTTGTTTCGTAAGACAAAGTGAAAAATTTACCCTAAAAATTTGCAAAAGGTGAATAGATTTTCAGAAACACGCTGGGGCACTGTAGAATTCCTCTTAAATTTTCAAAGAAGAGTACTTCTTGGAAAATTTCTATCTATTTTCAAGATTTTCAGTACAGAGGGATATTTTTAGTAACTGCGTTTCATTTTCTTCCGTCTCAGATGCTTAGAGTCTCCAGTCTGGGCATCCTCGACTTCAATGGCTCATGGCTCAACTCCCTTGCCATAGACAAACGAAGGGGGAGTCCAGGGGGGCCTGCCCTCTTAGAACTGAAAATAGTATCGTATGCCGCCCCCCCCCCATAAAAAAATAAAACTTTTCCAGATGTTTTGAATGCAACAATTCGCAAGTATTTTGTGCTGAAAGTATAGAAAAAGAAACATAATTATTCCGCAGAAATTGATGGAAAAATTCTATATGGAAGCTTCAAAATGCGTCCGAGTAGTCGTATGAATTCTAAAATTTCTCGGTGGATGCCACTCGGCCCCCCCCCCCTCCGTGCTTGGGCCCGGACCTTAAAACTGGTACCAGGGCCCGAGATGGGATGTGGCGGGCCTGCACGAGACATCCAGAGTGAATCGAATGCCTCGTTTTGCTTCCTCTCTTTTCCTTATTCTTCTTCTTCCTTATTCTATAGCTTAAATTCCATAATTTAAGATACACATAGAAGTTGAAACTTTTGGGAAACTCGGTCACTAAGTCTTATAAGTTTTTAAAGAAATACGTATTATGAGGTGTGAAGAGCAAGCGCTGATAAGCAGCGCGACCTAATGCCACCCCTGTTATCCGGGTAAGCTCTGGTCATCTATTTCAGCTAACAGTCTGCTCTGGAAAACCGGCTTCCATCGCCTCTCACTGCATTGGCCGAGGACACACACCTCTTGTCGTCCAATTGGAGCTGACCCGATCGCATCTGGCTGACATTTTTTTGCGGACTCTCTGAATGTCTGTTAACTAACTAAAAAAATCAGGTCTTAGACTCTTCTCCTATTGGAATAATAACCCATTAGCGAATTCAGTTAGAAAACGCGTATGAAATTGTACCTTAGTTGCCGACATTTTTACGTACTTCCGCACTATGCAGGTGTACATCCGTCACCCTATATATTTTTTCACGAGGAATCTATTTTTAATGTCAAAATTTCGATTTGTCGAGGGCTGTATTGATAAATCGAAATTTCTTGGAATATACATTCAAAAATCGCTTCTTTGGACAAAATATCGCGAAAATCGATCTTTGAATTCGATATATCACTTTTTTGACCCTAAAAATCGATTCTCTGACTCAAATTACCTGTTATAACGTATATGGTACGTATCAGTTCTGTCTTTTCAGTCGCTTAGAAGTTATCTTGGAAAAAAAAACACGGTAAAATCGAGAATTTGAGATTTTGAAAATTCGAGCCCCATGTTTTCGATGAAAGCGTTTTCCTATTGAGCCGGGATTTTTTCCTTGTCCATTTGATGCCAAAAGGCACCTTTTTTTCGCTAGGCGTCATCGAATTTCGAAAAAAAAAAATTTTCGAAATTTTTTCGCTCCACCCTAAGCCCCCTCCCGCCCCCAAAAAAATTTGGGACTCCATTTCCTTCAAAGATCTTTCAGAGAAAATTTTTTATCTCTAAATCCGTGATCCAAAATTAATTCATGCAAAAGAGGGTTAAGCTTGAAAGCAAGCAGGCCGCAGATGAGCACCCAACCAATCAATCCACGTCCGTACCTATTCTACTATAGGGACGACGCATACCAAAAGATGAGCAGAGTCTACCCGGATAACAGAGGTCGCATTCGGTCGCGCCGCTTTTTCGCTAGCCGCGGCTCTCGATTTCAACAACCGCGTAAGTCCACACGGTATGCTCTAGGGATAGACCTTCAACGGCGCGCTCGTTTCCTATCACGCGAAGTTTTTCTTCGACCATACATGCCGTGAAAACAGAGACTGGAATGAGAGGTATGCGGCAGTGTTCAACCGGTGACGTCACAGCACATCTGAGCCTGGTTGCCATGCAGTCACTCAAATGCAAAGTTGGTAATCTCCATTGCAATTTTTGCCATTTAAAAGTAGGGACTGATTGATATTTTCGGCTCAGCTGAGAAAGAACGTTGATGCCATTAGTCTCCTTATGCACATAAGAGTTTTTACGGATGATCCAGAAATACCATCTGTCGGTAGCCGTTGAAGTCATTCAGGTCACTTGGAAAGACGGAGGGAGGGTGGATGGGGCTTTGAAACTTGCACGAAGAATCAGTACAGAAACACATAAAAGAGCCGTGGGGTTGAACAAAAAGACCACAGACCACATAATGAAAAGGGTTTGGCCAGATAAATTCGCTGATTTTTTCAGGGGTGACCGAGGACGGTCAGAGAGTTCAGCGTCATGGGCAATTATTTTTTATGGAGCGGGGGAGGGTTTGCACTCTAAATGGCGGAGAAACCCCGTTTTGATAATGCCAAAAATGCACTGGTAAAAAAAAAACCTCTTGATTTAAGAGTGCAATTTCTTGTCGCTGGATTTAAGAGTCTGGACTCTTGTTTCAAGCGGATTTTGAATTGACTCAATGCAAAATCCGCTTGAAACAAGAGTTCAAGATTCTTAAATCCGGCGACAAGAAACTGCACTCTTAAGTCAATGCACCGCGGCATTGGTCCAAGAGGTTTTTTTTACCAGTGCGGCATCAGTTTGAATGATATTTTTGACGGGCTCTGTAATGACGTATCCAAGCGGGGGAAACGGCGTTCTCTGATTGGCTTTAGGTTTTGCCTTGCTACGCTCAACTGTCGGTTTTTGATTGGTCAGATTTTGAGCAGCTTTTTCTTCCCTCTGAAGTGCGCTTCTGAACTTTTTGGTTTTTTTCATAGAATTTTACCAAGGAACATCTGCATTATAACCCCGTAAAACTTCCTTGCCAAAACTCCATTCCCATTTTTATTCCTGAATCTTGACTTTACCCAAAAAACATTTAGTCTCTAAATTAAACTGGCCCTTCGGTTTTTGCCTAATGCATCATGGGTATGGTCGATTTATTTCAAATGTTAACAATTTGGTAGATTATGTTGGGAAAATCGAAATTCCGGTCAGTAGATTAATCTACAGGCTGATCTACCAGTCTGCAAATCATTGAAGAATGCTCGTGCCAAAAATCATCTTCCTAAAACTAAAATCGAAGAAAAAGTACTATTTCCAATTAACCATCTGTATTGATCGATACATTTTGAAATTGTTTGAAAAATGAAAACAGTTCTTTTGACTTTTGTTTCAAGTCTTTGGAATATGATTTTCGGCACGAAAATTATTCAATGATACTGAAATTTCGATTTTCCCAAATAATTCACTGAAAAGTTAAAATTTAGAGTCCCTTTATACCCAGAGTTAAGACAACTCGATTATCAGCTGACTGGCAGCCTGGAATCCTGCTATGTCTGTCATCCAAAAATAACAACATCAACAAAACAGGTCAAAACCCAATCAAAGAAATTGCAACAAAATAAAATTACATTGATTAATGGGTAATTTCATGATCTATTTTCATTTTAGACCGATGGAAATAACAATTTACTCTTGATAAACCACAATTAGGTAATATTTTCATTATTCTTGTTCACATTCGAGGTACCGCCATCTTGGTGCACTCGTTTCGGCCTACATGAGCGAGAACCAATCAGAATTGGATTTTTTTTTAGGCCACTTTCAGCCCAACCAAAAGTTAGTTGTCTTAACTCTGGGTATAAAGGGACTCTATTAAAATTCAATGTATCTACCGTGCCCATAATGCATCGCAGAAAAGCTGTAGATCCACTTCGATCTCGGCAACCGGTTGCTGAGATCATGAGTCAGCTCGCGAGGCGACCTGCTGCGTGTCCGTGCACTCCTGGGACCCGCGGTCTCCCAACTGAGTCCGTGACCGTCGGGGAAGCCGGCACTTTCGGAGACCATCAGAGCCCACCGCAACTTTCTTGACGAGCGCCGTGTTTTTTGTCTCGCTCCCCCTTCCCTCCTCCCCCTTGCGGACTCCGGATCCACCGGCAGTTCCGGAGAAGGACGGAATTTCCATCCGCCGCCGCTTCTATCCTGGCTCTGTCTTACCATCAACCGAGCACACGGGAACGAATTTACGAGATTGCTCCCAACGGAACATCACCATCATCCAGATTTTCAACTAATTTTTGATCAATTAATTAATTAGCTGCATTAAGGTAAGACCATTGATTTTAGGTCAGCAAATTAGGGGGGAGCGACGACGTCATTGGCTAATGATGAGCTATAAAGGGACTGGACTAAATATTTAACCAAAGAAGTCTGAACATTCATAAACATTTGATACGATGAACATGCGAAAAGGGAAAACTATGCTTGATGCAGAGTAGGAGAAAACTGGGTCAAGCGCGGGGGCAGGGGATCAGGGCAGCCGAGAAGTGGGGACCATGGGGGGCATAAGGGAGGGGCAATGAGGGAGGAGGCTGCATCGTAAGTAGAAGACCCCCTCCTTAAAATCTGGAATTTTCCTCCGTTTAAAGGAATTTTCTTCGTTTCCAAAGTGTGTCTTACCTTTGAACGCCCCCCCCCTCCCCATCCTACCACCCTTTCCGCATGCACTATCCAAAAGTGTATGCTTCGTCGCTAGTGACACTAGTTCCAAGACTTGAGGAGGTACCGATGAGTAGGTAGCAAATATATGTCTTAGCCTCTTAGCACACCTGCATCTTGCATTTTGTGCTTATCTCGAGCACAAACTGCATCCTGCACTGTGTGCTCAAGATGAGCACACAGTGCAGGATGCAGTTTGTGCTTGAGGTAAGCACAAAGTGGAAGATGCAGTTTGTGCTCAAGATAAGCACAAAGTGCAAGATGCAGTTTGTGCTCAAGATAAGCACAAAGTGCAAGATGCAGGTGTGCTAAGACATATATTTGCTACCTACTCCGATGATGGAAGTTGAAAATCTAAGGGGGTGATTTTTTTGGAGGGATCGAGGTCTCGTCGTCAATTTCGATATCTGAGGACCACGTTTGAAATCACAGAAACAACGGAGCTACCTCGAGTAATCTTTGGAGTGACTTCGTAGTAATTTTATTATGATGAGGAGGCGGCATCAAGCATGATAGCATGTAACAAGCCGATGATGAAAGGCAATGATCACTGATCAGTCAAGATTCTTCAATAATATCTGTAGAATTCAACATTGCCCACTAACTAACTATCTTTACAGAGTCTACGGCGGCGGATAACTCGTGCTACCATCCCGAGACTAGTAATTACACTTATGGTCCAGTAATGAATGTGATGATTTTTTTCCCCGCTTTGTTGAGGGTCTAATAAATATGTAGAGTGTAACATAATGAGACGATAAAATGAAAGTCTCTTTCCGTGTGTACGATATTGCGGAAGGTGGACCGTAAGAACTGCACTAATTAAATTTTGCGTAACAGAATATCGGTCACGTGTGAAATGCATCAATTTCGAAGCCTTCGATTCGCCTTCAAACAGTGCCATTACAAGAATGGAGGACAGGTAAGTATTGTAAATTGTATCTGTGGTGGTATGAAGGCGCACTATAGCTCAATCAGGAGCGTACCGGACTACCGCGGCCGAACTGCAAAACGTTAAACTTCCTCCATAATGCCCATGAGCTTGAAAAATAAATAAAGTACCATAATAATAATAAAAAAATAACTGTATAAAAGACTGTATTTTTTAAAAAAAAAAAAATAAAAAAAAAAAAAAAAAAAAAAAAAAAACAGAATCAGGCACCACTAAGTATTTGGGAGGAATCAAAATACATTCTAAGGGATAGTGCACTGTTTCTGGACTTCTGGAGGAGCCAATTTGATCCACGAATGAGCCAACTGAAGATCAATCAGACTTAACTAGAATAATATTGGTAAACACTTGGCCTTGTCCCGTCTATCAATACATTAAAAAAAAAAAAAAACTTTACTCCTTGAGGTCTATGAGCGTAATGAAAAAAGGCAATGACTTCCTCCGGAAGAAAATCACAATTAAAAAATAGAAATAAAAAGTGGTCGTGCCATGCGCTAACTCGCGGGGTAAAATCGCCGAGACGTTTTTGTCTTCAAATCTCGTTCTTTTTTTCTGCATGTTGTTAGTGCTGAAGGAACGTCTCGAGAGATCCCTTTTCTTTTTGGTACCAGGTTTCTCCGCGCTTCCAAGAGGCGGAAGTCAAGCGCCCCGCTACGCACAGTGGATCAAGTCAATAGGAGAGGTCGGCCAAATTTGGAAAATTTAAAGCTTATAACTCCGTTCATACAAAACTTTGAGGGTTTAAAAGTGGTTCCATTGGTTTCCTCGTAAAATTTTCTTTCAGAAACACCCCTTAAAATTTAAAATGTGACGAAATAAACATCAAAATTTGCAGTTTCAGTTAAAAATGTCATGTCCGACCTCTCTAAGTGACTCGATCCACTATGCGACGCTGAAAATCGAAGGCCGTGAACTCGTCCACCAAAATTGATAGAGGTGGCGTCGCATCGTGAACACCGAATGGACCTTGAGGATGGCAGCTTGAGATCTATCTGATGGTAGCAGCGTTGCCACAATCCGTGTCAAAACATTGCAACCAAATGATTATACTATGTACTTGTTGTTATAGAATAGACGTTTTGGCGACTTGGAGCATCGCAGCACGTTCTGAATTCCCTGCATTGTGTCGCTCGCGGCTATCTTAGAGGCTATGAAAAGTACAAATAGACCGCGCCCGGAGGAAAAGCGGTGTCGGTATAAAATCAATAAGATGGCATAAAAAAAAATTGTATACACCGGGAGGGAGGGGGGGGGTTATAAATCATTACTGAGGAGGTATGAGGGATAAAAACTTATTACAGCCCCACGCCCCTCATTCGAGCATGGATTACCCATTTAAGTATGAGTCCCCATTCAATGATCATTTTCCTCTAAGCTTTATTGCGGCAATGGAGTGTATGCGATTGTAAATGTAAAATAGTAATTAATAGAGGTGTAGAGATGCTTCCTTAATTCCTTCCAAGCCACAATTGCGATGGTAGGTAACCAGCGATAAAAACCACTATGGTCGGGTGGTGTGACCTACATTCTGAATAGTAATTAGTGTTGATGAGATACGTGAAGAAAAAACAAAATAATGATCAAAAAATATTTTAGAAAAAGTTTGGAGTCCATCCTGCTTTTCAAACCGCAAATTAACTTTTAATATATTTTTGCAATACATTTTTCGCCTTTGTTAAAAATTAAATTAAAATGAATTTTTCCACAGATGAAATTATTCCCATAACTATATGAGTGTGTGAGACGACTGTTCATCAAACAGAAGAAACATGTTAGAAAGTAAAAATAAGTCATATAAAGAATAAAGAGAATAATTAGCAGACATAATAGCTCATTGATAAGAAAGGCTGTCTAACGGTTTGAATGTCATTCCACTTCCTGACTTGGGTAACGTATCGGTGAACTTGAAAATTTAAGATATAAAATAAAAGCGGAAATAAGAATAAAGTTACGAAACACGGTGTGATGCGAGATAGATCAGGAGATACGATACGTGAATATTTATTCTAATTTCCACGTATAGAAGGTGAATGATAAAAAAAAAAAAAAATAAATAAAAAATATGAATGAAGCGCCAATGCGCCATGCGGCACGCGCTTAACGGCAAACAGCAGCCCCTTCCTCCGTTAATATAAAATCAATTCATCATCTCAAGCGGCAAAACAAGAGAGCCGCAGTGACGAACCAAGGTAGAGCATCGCCATGAGAGGAAGAAAGATGGCGAGAGGGAATTTCGTGTTAAAGAGAAAGAGAAGAACGTAGCGACGGCAGCCAATCGCGGTACGAGAGAGCGAGCACCAATGAACGAAGCTGCGGATGGAGTGAGAAAGACTCCCAGAGGAACAGAGGGGCATCGCAGTGAGAGGAAGGAAGATGGCGCGAGGGTATTTTATGTCGAAGAGAAAGAGATAAATGTAGATACGGCAGCCAATCGCAAGGCACAAGAGAGCGAGCACCAATGAGCAAAGCTGCGGATGGAGTGAGAAAGAGTTCCAGAGGAACATCACTGTGAGAGGAAGGAAGATGGCGCGAGGGCATTTTATGTTGAAGAGAAAGAGATAAACGTAGGTACGGCAGCCAATCGCCAAGTACGAGAGAGCGAGCACCAATGACCAAAGCTGCGGATGGAGTGAGAAAGAGTTCCAGAGAAACATCACTGTGAGAGGAAGGAAGATGGCGCGAGGGCATTTTGTGTTGCGAGAAAGAGAGGCAATACAAACACTGCAGCCAATCGCAAAATACGAGAGAGCGAGCACCAATGCGCAAAGCTGCAGATGGAGTGAGAAAGAGTCCCGAAGGATGAGAGGGGGAGACTTAGAGCGGGAAGCCGGGAGGGTACCTCGCGTTGAGCGCTACTCGGGCGAGCGACCTGCTGCCCGTTCCTGATATCCTAATACGAAGACCGCCAAATAATGTAAGAGAAAGCGCAGTCGGCCATGAGAGTTCAACGTCGCCGTTGCCCCGTTCGCCTCTCGGCCACGGTCGCCCGACTCGTTTCCATTAGCCGTCTATGACTGTCTCCGGTGGTTTATGGGCTCGTGGAGCCGGCCACTCGGAATTTCGGTTTTTTTAGCGGTGCGGCGAGCCCCAGGGCGATCCTGATTGTGGCTGCGACGGCCATGACCGTGTCGGCTTGTTTGCTATCCGAATCTGATAATCCTCGACCGATCGCCGAATGATTTCGTAGTATAGTGGGTATTGCGTTGTATTTGTTGTGGAATTCGATTTTTCGGAACTCATCTTTTTTTCACCGANGGGGGGGGGGGGGGGGGTGTCTTTGCCTTGGATATCCGCTTAATTCACAGCTAGGAATAAGTTGACGGGAATAGTGTTTTGAACCGGCCCAGAAAAGGTTTGAGATGGACTAAACGGATTCGGTTCGGTTTGTGTTCAAATTCATGACCGATTTTGGTTTTCGGTTTGATTCCGGTTGGCTAGCGGTTTTTTGGGTTTTCGTAAAATTCAGGTTCGAACAGATAAGAGGCAAAATTTTAAACTGATATTGAATTTTGAAAACAGAAATTATGCTTTCTTGTCTTCAGATTTAATTCATATGTATAATAAAATTAAAAATGAAAAAATCGATAAAATGTTTTTATTTTTATTTTATTTTATTTTGTTGGTAATGAAGGTCAAAAATAATACAAGACATGTCCAGGCACTTTGTGCGGTACGGACATGTGCTAAGAATTTCGGAGGTAAGGTTGCCCATACAAGTTTTGGATTGGCTAGTCCGTCGAATAGGGGCAAAGGGGACGTCCAATGAAAAGTTGACAGCTTGGTGATTGGGCCGTAGGGCGTCGACGACGGGATAATACGATGTCAGTTGCCCAATAACCTTTGGCTAGAAAGAAACAAGTGGCGTTTGGTTGTCGCAGAGCGCCAAAGTGCGCTATGGGAGCGATATGTATACGTATGCATTTTCTTTTGCTATTTTTTTTACGAGGCAGACAAAAAAACCACACTGACCTCCGACACCAACGATCGGTTAAACGGTTTAGTGTAAAACCAAAATATAAATCGTAATCGTAAGAAAATGTATCTACGCACAAAAATTCAGCGATCTAGTGGAAGGAGGGGAGGAGGGACTGAAATTATTATGTAGATAGAGACCTTTATCTTTAACGGATCTGAAAAGCGAATGCGGCGCCAGTCCCTCCGGCCGGGCCTCCTTGTTTGTCCGGAAAATTGAAAAAGGCTCAAAGCGTCTGGATCCACCCTTGACCTTCATTTTATCCCCTTTCGCTGCTTTATTCAAGGTCTCCAGCATGAAATCATCAAAGGATATTACGGATAGGAAGAATGAACTGTGCGAGCTTTTCAGTCTGCGCAGTAACCTCGGAATGGTTGAAGCTTTACGTAGCTAATACATCAATACGTAAAAATAATATATTAAAAAAAAAATGGAGAAAATTACCAGTGATTAAAAATTTCCACGATTACGTTGAAAAAATATGTAGGTAAAGATTTTTAGATATATCTAATGTTTGAACAGTTGCCTTTTTAACTCGTATCAAGGCCTCTCTCATGGGATTTGGACATAGAAAGTTGAAAATTGTCCTCTTTTTACGTGAATATCAATTAATAAAAAACAATCTTTTCTCAAAACGAACGTGAAAAAAATCATACCTTTTCATTGCTCATTTTGACGAGGAGAAAATCAAATTATCTGACACTCGTTGTATAAAAGTTACTATTTGTTTAATGATTCAAAATTTCTAGTCATCTAAGTGCTAGCCCAAGGTTGTTATTATTAGTTAAAAAATGGATTTAAATATAGTTTTCTAACTTTAAAGGTCATGACAATGGCAATAGCGCCGAAAAGCTTCGACCAAAAATTATAATAAAACCGTAAGTTACTTCTTACACATTTTTTAGCACCATGGCTACATACCTACCTGTAAAGAGTCAAAATTTATCAGATTTGTCAGGTTATAAATACTTTTGAAAGTGCATGAAGTATTCCAAAAACTTGCATCCATTACACCCAGAGACACATTGCTGCCGTCTCCTCTCAAAAATATCTATACTGTAAAGCCTAATGTGGGATTTTTCAGATCAATTTAGTGGTTGATTTTAGCATTTTGCACTTGGATTTATGTTCGGCTTTGGTTTTTGGGGATTTAAAGAATAATATTGGACGTATTTCATCTGCTGAACGGAACCAGAGGCAGGTGGCAAAGAAGGGTTATGCTCGTTAGTCGAGGATCGTAAGAATGTATGGGAATTATGAAGCGCATGTGACGTCAGCTATGACGACGCCCAGCATCGCGGTCTTTTACTCATGAACCCTGTCCACAACACTTTTAATCCCATCCCACGGCTCATGAGTGCCGCATACAGTTGGCGCTTAGTTCCGTTTGATTAAATGTAAAATCCCGCTTTTCCATTTCCCCAGAGGGCATCACGCCCACTTTTACATTGTTTCTTATCCAGCTTTTTAGAGCACACCCCATTTTTCCCATTCGCGTTTATAGTTCCGTTTATCAAAAAATACGTTCATATTTTGGGAAGAAACAATTGAACTTCATTTTGCAATTTGAAACTACAATTTTTGGCTCAGTTTATTAACAACTTATGTACCATTAGGTTCCCCATGCACATAAGTGTTTTAACAGATGTGTCAGAAATTCTCGATCTGAATCACAAAATGAATTGTCCATTTGAAATGTGCATGTCTTCAAGCGTAACGGATCCGTTTTACCCCCAAATTCTAAGGAACTCTAGTGTTTTTTTATGAGATTTGTTCAATATCTCAATGTCTGATCACTGCATGTATACATTCACTTAAAAAAAATATTATATAAATAAATTGCCTCTGACATAAGAAAGCCATCCGAGCAGCTTGTTCGAATGGCTGGACTGCAAAAACCTCTGAACGAAGGAAACCCCTCAGTGACCTTAGCCCAGTTACGTGATCTCAGGATGTTCGCAGAAAGTTTTTGCCCCCCTCGCTGCTCCATGCCGTCATAAGTTACATCAGCCTGCGCATATGCGTTTAGTGCTTTTTCTTCCGACCCAGGGGCATACTTTCGTGCTAATAAATAACACCGTATATGCCTTCAGCCGTCACCCAATTTCGTTCAATGAAATACTAATTTTCTGGCAAACTTACGGATATTTCCCCTCGAATTTTTCCCAGAATTTTATGAGCAATTTAATCTAGCACATCTGAAAATGTGAAGGAAAACTATTTATAAGTTTAATCATAAATACATATTATATTGAGGAAAATTTGGCAACGTTAGAATGTTCATGGGCGTTTTCCGTCGGAATTGTACAGCATAATTTTTTACCGTCATTTATTATGTCCTCTTTTTCTCATTTGCCTTCATCTCTGATCAGCGAGAAGAGAAGTTCATTGACAAAGTTGCTAGAACCGAGTTATGCCGAGTTTTAAATTCCTTTTTCCGCAACTTCGTGACAAAAGGACGTAACTGCAGCTTCCTAACAGTCCAGAGGAACATATTTAGTTAAACGGACAAAGCAGCCCATCTCTTCACGTCCTTTTGCGTCCTACGTCAGCGGAGCGATGAGGAGTCTCCGCCAAATCCTCAATGAACACCGAAAAAAAAACGGACTCACGTAACGATCAGTCTGCCTTTAACTGAGCCGCCCCTACCACGTAACGATGACGGCACCGTAAGACTTTGACGTCATACAATAAAAGAGAGATAGAGAAAAAAAACTTCTCCTGCCTTTTGTTTTTGTCGCAGGATTCTTACGCAACGGCCGAAAGAGACGTGCTCGTTTTCCTGCGGGGGCTCTAATGTTTTGATACGTTGTTTATCGAAGTTTTATTTCAGTTTGGTGACTGGTTTTTTTCTGATTCTATACATAGTCCGTGTTTTTTTGTGACAGATAGCTCCAGGCTTTTAGACGCAAGTTTCGTCTAAGCTATACAGTTCTGGAAGCCGTTGTGATTCTCCTGGTCCAATTTTTACACTTTTCGCGAATGCGCCGTGTGGATCTTTTTTATCGAAGTATGTCAACGAGGTTTCTAGATTTTGAGATCTGAAGCTACGAGACACCGCATCTCGATTGCGGTTTCGAAAATTTTCGGTCTTTCTCTGTTTTTATTAATAGGAAAATAATAAATTCTAAACATTTAATGAATATTTGTGAAAAGAAGAAGAAGAAAAACAATCATGGTGAGCTGTCCTCCTCCTCCTTTGCCCTATCTTCGACGTCATCCTCTACTTCCTCTTCTTTTTCTCCAAGAAAAGACGAATTATATTTCTCAAGTCTGGAGGGACATGTAAAGGACATCACCTTTGATTTTAGGTAGGCCCTGCCTGGATAAGCGCATAGGTATACTCTAGGGCTGGTATATATCTATTCAAAATCGAGGTGATGCCATCCAAGGACTTTGCTCCAGGTCTTTTCTTTCTGTATACCTCTTCAGGTTTGACTGGACACTATCATCTGGTGCCTGTGTGGTTTTGAAGATTTACACTGTAAGCAGGGCCGGATTGAGGGGGTGGCCACATGGGCCGCGGCCCATGACGGCAAAATGTATAGGGGGTGGCAAATTTTGCAATCTTTTTGAATGTAGGTATCAAAAAAAAGAGAGAAAAAAATCGGATTCAGAAAATAAATTACACACGAGAAAAGACGACAAAATCTCTCATATCCTCAGAGAAACAGTATAGTAATTTCTAATTTTGTCGTCTCTCGGTGATACATGAGACGACACCTTCAATTAGTCGAGTTAAGAGAGAAACCAAACACGCAATTTGACCTGGAACGGAGCGAGCGGCGCGGTGGCCAGCATGAAACGCATAGCGCCTGCAAGACTGCATGAATACTTCACGCATTGCGCCAGACACACTGCGGTCAGCAGCAGTCGGCTGGAAACGCATAGCGCCTGCAAGACTGTATGAATACTTCACGCATTGCGCCAACACAGTGCGGTCGGCGCGGCGGTGGAAATTAAAATTTTTAACCACATTTATGTTCGGTCTTTCATAATTTTTTCGTTCGTTTTTTATAAATAGAAGGCCTTGTCCAAACAGGGATGGGTATACGGAACTGAACTTTTGTTAGTGTTGACAGGGCATTCACAAAAAATTTACCCAACACGAGTAAACGCGTCTCATACACCCCTTCCCCACCGGCACGTTCACTTGATGGTTTTTATAGATCGTAATCGACGGATCACACAGTTGAGATTATATTGATATCGATTGGTTCAATATGTAACCATAGCCTCAAAAGAATTTAGAAATCTAAGGTAACGGGTCTTATGTGATTAAATTTTTACTCACTGGCAATGAAAAGCGAAATTGTTAGGAATTTTCTCATTTTCAGCTTTTCCAAATTAAATCCTAAAATTTTTGTCTGAGGTTATGTTCCATTGTTTTGAGCCAAACGATACATCGAACCACTGTCGAATACGATCTATTGATGTTTCAAAACAAATGAGAAGGGGGCGAAAAAATACGGGCGGCAAGTAGGTAAATCCGGCCCTGACTGAAAAAGGGTAGTATAACTAGAAAGTAAAAAAAGACGGAAAAACTATACGACGTCAGGATAGGTCCGTAGAAATTGGAGAATGATAGTATACCAATGGGCGACATCATGTGTGGTTATAAGTCTATCGGCTGACGTCTTCAGGGTACACGGAGAAAACAACTTAGTGCTGAGCTCTGACTTTTTAGATCAAATGGAGCCAGCTAATATGGCAGTAGTGCTGAGCCCCACAACTTTAGGGTCCAGTCCCACAGCCTGAAGGTCTCAGCACTACTATATTGAATGGCTCCATATGGCTTAATCAGTAAGGGCTCAGCACTACACTAAGCCATAGAGAAAAAAAAAGGAGGTGTTTGCATTTCGGGCATCTTGGAATTTTTTGATGATTTGATGACGTAGGTCGGTACAGCGACGTCCCCTTCACGCTAAACGTCACTGTACCGACCTACGTCATCAAATCATCAAAAAATTTCAAGATGTCCGAAGTACAAACACCTCCTTTTTTTCTCTAGTCTTTAAGATACGGTATATCATGAGTCAAGACATTCAAAAGGTTTGTGACGGACTATGGCTACACTAGAGTCATTTTATAGTGAGAGTCAAGACAACACCCCCTCATGGAGTCACAAACGGGAATAAAGATTACACGAATTGAATGTTTCTTGTAATCTTTGATCGACCCATTCTCAAATTCCTTTCTCCGTCCCCTTTCTCTCTCCGTTGGTTCCTTGTCGAACCCGTAATTCCTCGGTCCATTCAAGATTATAATCTTTGCAACCGGTGAAAATGTAATCTTTGTTCCCGTTTGTGACACTGTGGAAGCCTAAAATACGGTAACCAATCAGAAATGGATTCACATTGCCTTGACTCTCAGCATAAAGGGACTTTAAGCTATACAATTTATGGAACTTCTTAATTGGCATTGTTTTCCCCGCGAAATGGTGTGGACCCAGCACCATTTCTCCACCTTGTTACATACAGTTCGGGCCACCTCTTAATGTTTTTGTCTTTTACACTAAGTCATAAATCGTAATCTCCGCGTAAAAGAACTCAATTCGCAAGTTCGCGAAGCTGCGAGGGCGCTGAAGCCGGCAAATTGCGAATGCGTCAGCGATGACGGATGGCGGCGCGCTCTGGCGCAAAGCGGGTTGAGTGACAGCGCATCCCCTCTACCTGGCGCTTGAGACTTGAACTATATCGACAGGGGCAGGGGCATCGGGCAGGACCGGAGGGGGGGGGGCGGCGGCGGGGCGCAACCGTTATCTAATGTATATTTTTTTAAGCGGGTCAAGTGCTCGCCGCTGCCGATTCAGGTTCACTTGAAGTTCGCGCGCCAAGCTCGAGCCATCGTCCGGCTCTGCGCATGAGCCACATGCTCGCTCGAATTCGCGACGACCGCATGTATGTGACAGCCGTGTGACAGCCCGCCAGTGTAGACATACCCATGTGACAGTCGTCGATTTTTGTGCCCCGAGTGTGGAAAGCACCGATATACGTAGTTGTTTTTGCGCTGGATTTTTGTATGTGTGTTTTTGTGCGCGATTTTTTTTTGAACTTTCAGCCGAGCTGAAATTTTTAGTCTCCCCCTTTCCCTCGCCTGTGCCGCGGTGAGGTGAGTCGGGCGAAGAGAGTGCGTTCAGTGTTGGTTTCAAGTGCTGTGTGTGTTGTTCTCGTGGAAGGAGTTAAAATTAGACAGCAAGCTGATTTCGTCACAGGAATATCCGACTCCCGGCACCGTAAGTTTCTCCTCACTGATGTGTTTATGTGAAAGCAGTTTTTTGGCGCCTGCATGCGAGCGCTGCATTTTCAGCCGGGAGCGCTAATTTTGGAAAAATTTACTCGCGCTTTGCTAGGAAAAGAGCGTGATTTTATTTTCATGTGGACTGTCAACAGAATGAGGATATGCATATGACAGCCCACATTTCAAGAGTCATGTAAGACCTTTTGTTGGCAGAGCTACCATACTCGCTGTGGGCTTCAACTGCTCTTACCACCTCAAGCCAAACATTTTCTTGTCAAAACAAAATTGTATGCGTTATTTTTGGAGATTTTAGGGCTTCTTCGAAAACTTTGATGGCACGAATTAAATCTTCGATTTTAATAAGACATTTTGTAATGAAGGTTTTTAAATTCTGGTCAAAATTTCACAAGTACTCAGAGTGTTTGTCAAAAGGGTGGACCGCAAGGAGGCGTGATAGAACAGGGCTTTATTCCTTCCGATTGGTCAAAGTTGATCTCTTTTTCTTTCTTTTTTGAACCTGGGATACTGCACATAGGGGAACTAGATCCAAATCCTCGCTGTTTTAATGTAAAATCTAACATTTTTACTTTTTCGACATCGAGCTTTTGAACTTGAAAGGTTCGACTTTGCATTTCGTTAATTGTATACCGCATTAGATACACGTACGAGACTCGCATTATTTGACTCCTTGAAAATAACTCACCATCTAGCATCTCGGTGTCTGAAAAATAGTTTTAAGCTGGTTCACGGTGGCCCGCAAATAATCATTCCATACATCTTGACTTTTATGTTAAGGAAAATTCGGTAGAACCAAAATTACGTGTCATTTTAAGAGAAAAGAAGACATTATGTCATTTCAACTTCCAAATCGGTGATTTTCCCTGTTGATTCGCTGAAGAGTCCGCATTGCGTCAGTCGCTGCTTTTCCTGTGCAGTAAAAATGCTCTGCCGGCCTGAAACCATATTTCAATGTTGATGTTTTAAAGTGCCTAAGTGCTAATTTAAAAACTAAAATCACTCATAATCAAGTAAGCATAGTCTGATTTGCAACTTAATCACTGCTGCAAGTGATAAACGTGCCTTAATACTTTCGGGCATATTTTAAAAGCTATACTTAAAGGTTGATGCTAATTTTAGCATTACTATATAAGATTTTTAGTAACCTACTTGTGTCTTCTAGCATCTTCCGTATGTATTGAAAAAATATAAAATCTTGAAATGGTATACTGTTGGCGTACGTCGATTTATAATAGCCCGAGCATTAATCATCAATTTTTGTCGCTCAATATCAACACAGTGGTATGACGTACTTCGCGATGTATCGACTGATCTGCCTTCAAACCTATTGAAAATGATCGATTAACAGGGTGTTTACACGTGGGTGTGTGAACAAATTAGCAGTCGATTCTTTACCATATAGTTTCAATTAAATGGGGGAAAACTTGATATTCGATGATTCACGCTTCGCCACTGAATATCAAACATATGGACCCAGTGCTGCAATAACGATCCATCTTAACCATTTTCGTAAAAATGCCAACTTGTGTAGGAATATCAGTAGAAGATATGTCGTTTCTAAAATATGGAAAACGCGTAGATTCATTTCTGTTGAATTTGGTTCGTATTATGATGCACTTCATTCGATCTTTCAATTTAATGATACTCACACCACTAACGAACGTGACGGTGAACACGGACGACAGATTTGGATGTCGTCCGTATGTTATAATGGAGGCAGCTGCTCTAGAGTGCACCCACACTCCCACACAGGGATGAAGAAACTCGGGGTCATTCAACCATCCGCCCTCGCCCTCTCAGGGGGTCGTTGTTTCATGCACTTCGTGATGCGCCTCCAATCTCCACCAGTCACAACTTTAGCGATTTGATTAGGTCATGCAACCGTTGGATTGAGACGTGACGACACGTGACGTCACTGTGCGATTCCGTGTCAGAGCTGCGGGCTGATTATTGAAATTGATAGACACAGCTATATATATACAAAGAAGAATAAGGGAAAATGGAGCGATAATATTGGTTAAAACGGGTAGCCGTTAAAATTAAGGGAGAACATGGTTTACTAACTGTAAAGGTCTTTTTTGAGTTGCCGTTATTTAGTCCATCGCTGAAAACTTCTTTATGCATTGAACCACTCCTTTCTACCAATAGGATAGCTCCGTTTCCCCTTTGTCCATCGCTTTGTCCATCGCTTTCAATAATCAGCCGGCAGATGTGGCTTTTAACGAATCGGATCCGAGCAGTAACACAACTATGGCTACAGTCGAGGAATGTGAATCTCCATTCGCACCGTTTGAAAATCTCTGATTATAGTTTATTTTTTTACACAAGGGAACTAACTGCGTGGGCAGTCATACCAGCCTCTCAAAATCAGCGGACGCAATCACCGGACATCCAAGATTTTTACCATTTCCATTTACCATTTACCATTTTACCATCCATTTTACCATTTTATTTTTCGGTGTTGGCGCAGAACTAATGGCCAAGGCGCGGAGGGGCCACCAAGAAAGCTTTAAACTCTACGATCGATCAAAAGAGCGGCACACTTTTCCTATGCTGCCGTGCAGCCACAAATGTTGCAAAATTAAATTGTGCACGATTTAAAATTTAAAATTTAATTGTTGCACAATTGTTGCATTCGAATGTTGCAAAATTTACTCTCAGAAAATATGTATTTTCGAAGAAAGTTAAGAATATTTTTCCTTCAAATTTTCAGACTTCGTGGATCAAATCACGAACGAGATTCTCTGAAAAATCGGAGGAGATACATTCACAAATTTCTCTAAAAATTTTGATTTGCCGATGGAAATTTGGCTACGCCTGATGGTTTATAAGGCGCTCTTCCTTAGCACGACATTTTGGTCAAAGGGTTGAGGTGGCAAACTCTTTCTGAGACGGCGCACCAGCAAAATTTGAGCCGGTGCTGGACGGCCAAGCGTCGCATGTTTCACGATACATCAGTGGCGTGGCGTGACTTTCGATGTATCGATTGGTATGCCATTTAAACCTATGGTAAAGAATCGATTATTAAGGTGTTCGCAGCGAATACCCTGTTTATCGATCCTTTTCCATAGGTTCAAATGGCATAAAAATCGATAAATCGCAAAGCACGCCACCCCACTGCGATACATTGTGAACCACGCGCCAAGCGTGGATATTCATAGAAGCGTCTCGGAGTAAATCACAAGTCCACGAGTCATGCTCCCTCGGAGCAGTCATGCGGGCCTCGCTATTTATTGCAAGCTCGTTTGTTGACAAACAGACTCCTCGTGACATTTAATTGAAGCTTCGGGGAGATGTTTCACCAATAAAGAGACACGCCTTTCCATGTAGATCGAACTTAATGAAATGCGACGGGCTTGACTCGAGCGGGCGGTCCTTATCTCAACGGTTTTTAAGCACAACTTTGCTGCACGAGTCGGTACGATAGAGAGTACTTTGGGTTAAAAAATGAGGTCTAATTTTAATGAGATTTTAGCAGAAAAGTACAATCTCTGCAAAAGGGAACAAAAATTTGCAAAGTTGTTTTTAAGCGAGGGACTGTTTTCAAAAAAATGTCTAAAAATGCACTATAATTGAGTGCAGTTTTTGATGCTTCGAGAAAAACGTGCGTTTAAGGTTTCTAAAATTCTAAATTATATGAAGCTTTATGGCGGAAAGAAAGTTCAAACTTACATTTTGATGCTCGAAAATTTGATTTTACCAGTGAATTTTTCACAGAATTTATTTCAAACCTAGATTTAGTTGAAATCACTAAAATCTCAATTTTTCCAAACTTTGTACACTTATTCGCCTTATCCTCCAAGCCCCTTTACAAAACCTGACCAAAACTTTCTATCACATGATCGATTTCTATCGAATATGATACCTATCCGTAACTCATGGTGTCGCTAGAATACTTTTTTATACTGTGAAGAACTGCTAGTCTGGGATCACCAATTTCTATGAAGAATGTTCAAATATATAATGTTAAAAAAGAAAGCAAAAATCAGCCATTTTTAAAATTTTTTTTGTTAATTTTAAGTTTTGGTAGGTTGAAAACCTTTCAAAACTCTCCTTAATTATGCCTGTTTCCTTTTACTCCTCCAACCTAACCGTGACGCCTTCAGGTACAAATTATCACTTTCTGAAATTTGTGACATCAATTGACTTTCGCCGATAATTGAAAGATGGAGAAAGGCTAAAAGTATATATTGTTCAACCCTTTTCTCTTGATTTGGTATAGACAACCTTCCACCCTCCACAAGCTTTGAACTCTGATAGGCTAATCATCATTTTTTTTCCACACGGGGGAAATCAATCAAAATCACCTATTTTCCTATCGGCAACGATGGCTACAGTAATGGGCTGGTTGCTGTCGTTTTGTTAAGTGCAAGGATCGCGGAATACGGTTCCCATCGAAATGCGAGCGATGACAAATGATGAGAGTGGCTGCGCTGTGCAGTGAATAACTGAATAAATTCAACGCTCAATGTAACCACTGGCGGCACGAGTTGTTTCTCCTCGTTCAGCAGATTTATGCGCTGGCTCAGCAAAATGTTCCGCTCAGACTGAATTTCCCTCCAAGTACGAAAAATGAATACGTGCTTGACGAGAGGCTTAAAACATGCCACCAGCGAAGAAATCATCAGCAAAAATCTCAAAATTAATGTTGTAAAAATTCTTCGGGTTTTCCGAGGAAATGGCGTGATTTTCTGGGTTCCTTTCGATTTTCTCCGTCGAGGGGAGGAAATTTAAACGATTAGAGTCAGAGGTGCGCAGTGCTCCCATTTCCCGGAACTAATTCCGAATTCCGGAACTTATGAGATTTTCCTGAATTTTTACCGGAATTTTTGAAACTCCCGAAATATTCCGTATCTTTTGCATTTTCCGGAAATTTCTCGGGACTTTTGAAAAATTCTGAAAGGAGTCCCGGAACTCTTGACGGTCACGGAGTGGAGGAAATTTGAAGGAAAAAGTTTCGAATCCCGGAACTTTCGACGCACATGAAATGGGAGCACTGGAGGTGCGTATAATTATACAGCAGTGTTGCAAAATTCCGTCAGCCAATGTATTTTCCCGAGAGAAAATGTGAATTGTCTAGAAAAGTGGATGATTAAGCCATCAGTATATGCAGATTTCCTTAAAACATGTTTATTCCAATATATATAGCAATTTAATCCGCATCTACCGGCTTAAGCGTTCAATTTATTAAATAGTGCAAAAGATGCAACTTGCGATCCTTCGAAAATGTATCTCGGACTGCATTTTAACATTTTTCCCTTAGAATTTTCCTTAAGATGTCAGGTGAATTCCACAAAATTTTCAATATGAAACATGCAAGCGCTGCCACGGACGAAGAAATGATTTTGCAAGTAAAACTTTGAAACGGTGCAGTGCAGTTAAGACCCTCTGGTCCCTTCATTTAGGCTCATTAATGATTTTAAGTAAAACTAGTCTTAATGCATATTCTGTGAAAAATTCGCTCCCAAATTTCATTTGTAGGCATCAACAAGTCAGTTCGAACTTTCTTTCCGCCATACGAATCCATAATTTCGAGACTTCAAACACGTTTTTCTGGAAATAGCAAAAACTGCACTTATCGACGATGATACCAAACCACGTATCTCGTTTGCGGTGTTTAAAAATCTACGCTCACATTCTATTTTTTTGAAGTAGACCAAATCAATATCATTCCTTGAAATTTTCACGGAATTTTCTCCGCACAAAGAGGAAAAATCACAGAAATTTTCAAGACTGGATATTAAGTAGTTTTTCATTTAAAAAATAAAGTATGACAGGAAGTCTGCGACGTCGCAAACCGAGATACGTGGTTTGGTAGTTTCACCGTCGTTATGTGCCTTGTCCTCCAAGCCTCTCAATTATTCTCAATTATTAAGGCACCAAAGGTCGCGATGTATGAGAGGGTCAAAAATCAATATACGTTCCGAAAAGTTCCTTTTTTTTTGTTGTTAGTGTTGTACAACATGTTCTTTTCATGTACTCTTGACAAGAGATGAGCTTTTAGCGCGTTCATCTGAAAATATCTCACGATTGATTCTTCAAATCAACGAGCGTATGTTTCAGATATCCAAATATATGCAGCCTGTTGGTGCTTTATTGATTAGGTGGCACGGAATATATGTCAAATACAAACGAAAAGTTCATCGTGCTCTTTTCATATTGACGTGAATTTTTTGCAGCCAGACCAGCTCAAATTAGAAGCAATCGGTGTATTTTCTAGTGCGTGAGAATATTTTGCCATTTCTGCCCAGAGTGAAGTGAACAAAAGATAGTTTGGTCTGCGTATTAATACACGTCAGCTAATTTGAGTCATTTTTGCACCGTTTCGCAGAATCACTACCGCGGAGGTATCTATTAAAGCAAGCTCATGAATTTCAGATTTTTGCAATCTCTTTTTTTCCGGGTCCGTCTCAGAAAACTGCACACTGGGAAAGAGTATCATCTCCGAATATTAACTTTTTCCGGAAAGAGTCACGTATGGTGTAAATATTTCCATTTTTATTTAAAAAAAGAAAAGAAAAACCGGTTTTCTAAGCGAAAGCTGAAAAGTTCGCTCCTGGTTATCGTTGGTACTAGTATTCAAATGAGACTGCCTGACTTAATTGTTTAAAACAGTCTGAAAGTTCCCCGTCTAATAATGTACAAAAATAGTATTTTATGGCCCTCAAATGTCAATGGCCTCCTTTAGTATACAATGATGGAGTTTTTTAGCCATCGTGCGTGAAAAGTTCAGCTTTAAGCTGTATAATTTTTTTTCACCTGACCTGATGGTAACGTTCAATCCATGAACCAGAAGAGAACTGGCTTATTCAAACAAAATTCATCAATCGATACAAGTTCTGCCTGCAATTTTATTGCCTTATCCCTCTGACCTTTAGCTGTATATCACAACAAACTTGGCCGAATTAATCTTACGTGCAAAAAGTTGGCTACCAGTGGCATGACATTCTTTGCGATGTATAGATTGATCTGTTATTTAAACCTGTGGGAAAGGATCGATAAACAGCGTGTTCGCAACACACTCCTTAATAATCGATTCTTTACCGTAGCTTCAAATGGGGAAATATCGATAATCGAGCATTCACGCTTCGCCACTGTTGGAGATAATGCTTGTGTTTCCCTCTTCTCAAGTGCATTAAAAACTCGTTCGGTTTAAATAGTACATTCATGAAGATCGGATAAATTTAACAATTACGACCTGACCGGACTAGATTTCGATCTTGTTCCGATATCCGCTTGAATTCCTCAAATAAACTCATACCTAAGTGCAAAAAAAATTCAACTCGTGTTGGTGTAAATAGGTTGTGAGAGGTTCCCATCGCTGCCAATTTGTTGCAGAGAATCGATTATTTAGCACAGGTTTAAATGGAGGAAATCCGGTGTTGCCATATTGCTGGATCCGCCTTTGTCCTTCTTCCTTCTGCTTCTCATTCTTTCCCATCTCATTTTCCTCAACCTTCCTCCTTTTTCATCATCATTATTATTATTCCCCCTCTCCTCTTATCTTCTTACTAGAGTTTAGCCGTGTCTGCATAGTACAGCTAGTCCTTGTTATCGTAACCCCTCTTTCCTATTGGAAGCAATGCCCGAAAATTCCCAATTATAGGGATGCAATATAATAATTTAATCACAGCGGAAGCTTTTCGGAGCCGAGAGCAGGTTAACGGCAGCTTTGACTTTCCGCCATCCATACCGACGCGCGGGATTCAAATGAGCTTAATTGTTTTTCCACTCCACCGAGCAAAATGACAATTTAAATTATGATTCATTGGCCGAGTGAAGCGTTGATCCACAGCGTTGGCGTCGAAGTCCGACGAAACAGAGTCGCGAGGAATCGAACGGGACGTGGCAGGGATATTGCGCTCATTGTAGCAAGTGAGCCTCCTCTTCCCTGACAACTAATTTTTCATACAGATGGACGTGCCTTCAATCTATCTCCTCGGTTATGAAGGATCCCAGGTGCACGCGTCGATAAAATGAAGAGGAAGAATAAAAAAGAGGATAAGAACAAGGGGAGACAGGAAATAAACAAGCACAAGAATGAGAAGAAAATTAGTCCAATCTATGTAGGCTCCAACAAGCCAGAATGATCAGGACCAAAACAACTCATGGATGCAACTATTCGCGCTCTGGGGTTGCGCGTGTTGCATATAGAAAAAAAAATCAAGGCGCTCGAGTTTTCCATTCCTCTTCGCTAAGCTTGCAGCCTCTTTTATCCTTTAAGCAACTTGTATAATGGCGCTCTGAAATCAATTTTTAGATATTCCTCGATAATTTTTCAGGATAGAATATACTGAATGGAAAGAAATTCTACTTATGAAAATAAAATTAAGTTTTATCATACTGAGACGCCTATTTGTCTTCTATTCGATGCAATTATTTCTTCGCAAAGACTCGTAAAACATTTTCTATCAAAGTTAAGTGTCAGCTAATCGCTAAATCAGTCTTCGGAAACACTTTCCAAGGAGCAGGCGCCCAGTCAGGGGCACCTTGAAACCGTTTTATCGTCGTTTCTCTATTCGAGTTTTAAGTGTTGCATATACTCGAGCATGCTTGAGTTTTTTCTAGTTTATTGACAGAGAAAGTTGTGGAAAGTTTGCATGTATGCCTAACTTCCTTAGTTTTTAGATGGAACGGCTATCTTCCTGCTTCTCTGAAGGGCCCACTCAAAGGATGAATACTTCATGTTATATACCGACCTCAACATTTGCAGAGCTCGTGAGATCAAGTTCGCGTAAACAAACCTCTCAGAGAAAGGTTTTTTTTCTACTTCTGTCCGGTGCTTTCATACACGTGCGACGCATATATTTAACTCAATTTATTTAATTAAATTTTAATTATCTTTCCGCATAAATATAGATCGCATAATACTAAATCAATAGTAACCAAATGTAAAGAACGAAAACGAAAAAGCATATGGCCACTAGAGAAAAATGAATGAATAATAATAAAATGGGAAACAAATTATGCGGAATGACGGACCTAGAGATTGGCCCCTTTCGGCCAAAGTATATCACAAACGCCATGCGAGTGCGACGTTTGAAAATGTTCGCCGCCACTTTATATTTTTACAAAGAAATTTGTCAATGAAGCTGTCCGAAAACTTGACTGAATTTTCTTTCCGATAAAATTGAGTGACATTTTCAAACAGATTCAACTAACAATTTCTTTGTAAGAAAATAAAATGGCGGCGGAACTTTTGAAACGTCCCATAGCGCTTGTGATACTTCGGCCGGGAGTTGACGAGATGTTACTCTGAGGAGGCTACTATCGTTAATCTATTTAAACATTTTAATGATGTGAATGAAATTGCGTTTCTAAATGTTGGTAAAAATGTTGTTGATTCTATTGACACCCCGCGAAAATGTCGTTGTCGGGTGAATAGAAAGTTCATAATATGCAGCGTTAGCGATTTCCTAGCACTTTGATCCACCACTCCAGCTTATCGCCGTTATCAGAGTGACCTCGCTAACTTCGCTTTTTCGCTATTTTGTCACTCTCAGCATAGTATTGTTTAACAAAAATAAAGATATAGGACAAAAATAAAACAACCAATGGCGCAATTTTCAAACTAGTATTATTATATCCGAGGCGGTGGCATTTTTATCGTTCAGAAATAACTTCGCTTTGACGTACGAAAGTGCTGAACAAAAGACGCAGTTTAGCAATTAGTTAGTTTGTGCTCCGCGGGCTTGGTGTTTTAGCTGACTTAGTGCTGTGTTTATCCGTATTCTGTGCGCTGAGTGGGTATCACTATTTTAGTGCTAAAAGAATTGTATTGTTAAGTTATAACGCATTTACATTGAGTAACAAATACCGAAGTCATCACAGGTAGGCATGAGTAAACTTTCCTTTGCAAAATCAGCCTGCTCGATCTTAAAAAGAATTCTTCGTTTTGAATGAAGTCTAATGCGTAGTTTTTGGATATACATATAGACTATAATCTGAGGAGGCAATTTTTTCTTTTCTTTCCCTTCACTTTTCAGCTCGCGGAGTTCTCTCGTTTACTCTACATATTCTGAAACGATTTTGTTTGGTTATTATTACTATTTGAGCATCTCGGAATTGAGCCTCTGCTATGTAAACATTCTTGGATGTGAACTGTATTTTCTCTGAAAAAATCTAACCTGTTCTCGATATTCCTCAGCTCTAAAATTTCCTACTTTATAAAGCCAGGTGTAGTCGTTAGAAGTGAATATTGGTTTTGCCTCCGAGCATTCGTAGTGCTTGATAACACTGATGTTATCTTTCGTTCGTTATGATAAAGAGTAATCATAGGGCTTAACCGATTAGTATAATGTCAAATGTGTGAGAATTCTCTTGATTTCCCTTGTTGTGCCTTTCGGTGCGACCATAAGCCATTATTTTTCCATTAAAAAACAATTTAAATCAATCCATTTGAATGAGTTACATCACTCCCTTACTCATGTAGCTGAAGACGATTATGTCTTTCAGAACGTTGACTTCGCCAAGCAATTTTGAAGTAGTTCGATTTCTTTCCAGCAGTTTCGATCTATCTTTCATTGACAACAGAAGCTACATAGTTGTTTCAAGTAGGTATCCATTGAGACAATTTCAAACGCATTGCGGTTTCTTATATTTTGAGTGTTGATAAACAATTTATCGATGCTTTTTTTTTTTCAAAACAATAACAGTGAACTTCAAAAATAAAATGGGAGCATGTCTTGCTTTTAGTTTAAGTAGATGCGTCGTGGTTATGAATAGGTATAGTTCCCTTTTTCGCCTCATCAAGCGTAGGGTGCTCCCTAATGATACAAACTATGAGTATGGCCACAAACTATGATTTTTAAAATTTTTATCAAACATCTTCTTATCAATCTTATCTATTTTACTGTCACAATACTGCTAAAAATACAATTAAAATATAAATAGCACTACTTAGTACTTAATTTTGGGAAAAGGACGTATCCGCCAAAATTTTAAAATACTTTGTTTCTTGCTCGATTTTTCTTGGCCTGTTCGTGTGGTCGTGATCTTTACATGGATGGTTGTAGAACATTAGCTAATTTTTCCGCACACAATCATGAAGAAACGTCGGAGAAATCAAGTTTTTCTCGAAACTTGACTTTCGGCGGTCACGCCCCTCTTCAAATTGACAGCATTTTGCAATTGGAAACCACAATATCTGGCTCAGTTTAGAAACGACACAAATTCCATTAGATTTTCTATCCTATGGATATGAGTGTTTTGCGGATGGATGGGCTAGAAGTTACAGCTCCTAATTCCAAAATCTAGTTCAAATAACCCGTTCAATTGCAACTACTATCGTCTTCCCATTCACACCGGTCACATGAAATTCCCCTTTATTTTCAACTTTCATCGCTCCGCACGTTGAGTGGGAGAAATGACGACACACGCAGACGTGAAGGATCTGAGATGCTACTGTTCTCACATCCTCATTAGCATCACTCTACAGTCTAGAGGAAGACGAGGCGATGCAAGTAGCCTGTAGACAGTGAGCAGACGGTGCAGTTCGTTGTCGGTTTGCGTTCTGAGATCTGCCAAGCTTGAAGGCCGATCAGGAGATACTCGAGAAAGATCTGATTGTATCACTGATTAGGCTAATTGCATCCATTCTTTCGCGAGCTTTTCATTCCGTTGCTCTTCAGGATACCAAGGAAGGTGAGGTCCTGAGGACATAGCCTCTAGATGGTGCACAGAGAAAAGAGAATCGTTTGCTCGTATATTGATAAATTAATACGCTCAGAAAAATTACCGTGACAGGAGTGTTATGGATGAACTCTCAATTAATGGTCGTCATAACCAATCATATTGGTATTTTTATAAAGGCGCTTCCATAGGCGGATCCGAAAACTTCGTACGGGAGGAGGGGGGGTAAGGTGGTCCGGGGTCTCGGAAATTTTTCAAAATTTTAAAGCATCAAACGTGCAATTTAAGTCAATTTTGTCAGGAATAATTACCAAATGTAAGCGCTTTCTTTTTCCTTTTCTCCGCTCTTTCCCTCTTTATTTCTTCCCTTTTTTTCTCTCCTTTTTTCGAGCGTGCCCCCCCCCCCCCGGGACATACGCCCTTCCTTGGAGCCNCCCCTACGCCCTCCCTCCCTCCCTGAAGCCGTCTATGGACGATTGTAATTATAGGTATCGTAGCTTCCACGCTGCAGCGCTGCACCAACGATTGCAAATAAAATATCGGTAAAAGGGTTATGAATTCAAATTTCCAAAATTGGTAGAGAGATGCTTCCTTATTTACTGTGTGTATGAGTTATTTAAGTCACTCATTTCAATGATCGTAATTTATGTGCAGTCTTTCACTTTTTACAGCTAACCAGAAATGTTCACGAGGTGGAGAAATTAAAAAAAAATACTCATATAATTATCTTTTTATAATCACGATCCTCATTATTTATTCAAAATTTGTTTTGCGCAGTTATTTTAAAAATATAGAGCTTTATTTATATGTCTCAGCGTTGAGTATTTTCATATTATCTTGATGATCTACACACAATTGGAAAAAAAAGAATGTAACGGAATTTGCATGAAGTATGTCACGAAATTCACCTGAGGATTGTTTCGAATTTCTCAGAAGTAAATATGATTATATTTGAATAGATATGAGCGAGGAAAAAGTGCCTTTAAGTGTCAATTTCTGAAGCATATACATATCTATAGAGTAGCCACTTGGTGGTCATTTGAAAGAACGGAAGAATTCCTGTACTCGACGGCCAATACTGTCCTAGTTGCTGAAATATTTTAAAATAAAATATGCCGAGGCTTAGTGAAATTTGTATTATTATCTTTTGTCGTGGAAGATAAGATAAGATAAGATGAACCTACTTTACTCAGAAAAAATTTCCGGGCCACTAGACTAACGCGCCATGGAAAAACGCCTTAAGAGCATTTGAAGGTTGCCACATTATTAGGATGAAGTCCAAATTTTCTGGGAAAAAATCTGTGAGTAGGTACAGTACTGTACAGGTACTGTGGTTACAGAAAAAAATACTCATTCATCCTCAAAAATAAATATTTAATCGGGGTGAATTCGGCAACATCCATATTACCATACGGCGTTCTTCCTTAGCACGACAATAGAACACTCATTGTCAGTGTCACCCTTGTGATGTCTTTATAACTCGAGGAAAACCTTGTGGTTTCCGCTTACCGTTTGAATTTTTATCCGCAGACCACGAAGTTTTTGGTTACCCGGACTATAAATAAAATCAAATAGCAAAACATAGTTGTTGACACCGTGTCCTCGAAATCCAGTTCTCATTTTCGGCCAGGCAAGGTCTGCTGTATCGCATTTCTGAAGTGTTTGCAGGCTCCGCGTTGAAGCTATGCGTGAATAACAGAATCGAGCGATTTAAATCTTATTGCGGCAGGCTGATTCTGTCATTGACCATTTAAGGAAACAACTCCACTTGCGCCTTTTAAAAAGAGGGTCTCAGGTGTAAAACCGTGCCGTGAGATCCACGTTTTGTCGAAGCACAAAGATACTTGCTCTCCGTGAGCACTGTTCAGGTGATCTGTCGAGGTTGTGGTTTTCTGGCGTGTCTTTGTCTTTAAGACCAACAAATGAGAGCAGCACGGAGCAGAGAGGCACACCTCATGGAAACTCCAATCTGTGGTTTAATTAAAATTGTTTGGAGGGAAGTTACCGGAAAAATAGTCACTCGCCTGATTTCTGGTCCTCAAGCGTCACGGTCTGATAATCAGGCTGAACTACTGTGCGAGCGTGGTTCGATTTCCCAAATGCGATTGGAATTTAGTCGATTAGAATCTTTTTTTTTTATTTTCAACAAATGGAAAGAAATTCTACCAATAGTGGAAGGAAAACAAAAATTATTGATAATTAGTCATTTAATTACCGTAGAATAAATATCGATGGCCAAAGTGCGAAACCGCGTGTCCCTGTTTGCGACGTCGCATACGTTCTGTCATAATTTATTTTTTCTTTGGAAAATTGGTCAACTTAAATTCTTGAAAACTTCTTTCATTTGATTTTTCTTTTCTATAAGTAGAATATTTCGTATACATTTCCAGCTATATAGTTTGCTTGCTTCTCTGTTTTCTTCTGTTGTTTTAAAAAATTAAATAGGAACAGAGATTTTGAAACACCGCCATGAAGATACGTGGTTTTGTCTTTTAGCTATCGATATGCTGCGTTAAAATGATCAATTTCGATTTTCAAACACGCAAGGAAAAAAAATGATAGGTTTAGCTTTATTCTATTCTATTCTACTAATACAAGGTTTGGTGTGGAGAAGGAAAGGAGGGCCAAGTAGACAAATCTCGAAATATTAATTCACCCAAAAATACAGGATGGGTCCGCACGACTTCTAAATAGGGGTTGCATGCAAGCCTTTTCGGGGTGGTTCCTGTAACCTTTTGGGAGTTCCCAAAAGTAACTATAGTTTTCTTTGACCTTCAAGTGCTCGCACAATTTCAAGTCTCCATTTCCATTTCCTTAATAATTACAGGGGTAGTGCATAGTGCTGATGGTGCCAGACTTTTGGATCACCCTATATAAATATGTGACCGCCACGGGAGTAAAAGCTTTAGTCCAAGGTGGCAATATGCAGTGTGATTTTTACTGAATCGGGTCGAAAAACTGGATTTTAAATTTCCGATGTAAAACTCTATTGTGTCCTGAAGAATGACTTATTGCGAACGGTTCAATCTATTTTTATGCCAAACAGAGGGCGCAAAGTAGCATTTTAATGCAGCAGCAGAATCCGGCAAGTAGAATTTTAAATACATTTTCCTCGAAATTCCGTCCTGAGAATTGTGAGCTCTAGAATAACCGTGATTTGATTTGACATTTTGGGCGTTTTTTGTCCCATAATGTTTGTAGAACAACAGTCCATGCTCTGGCTCAATATAATTCACTCTTGAGATTCTGTGCAATGGACTGAAGTCCCTTTTCCTCGTCACGCATGAATAATTCTGAATTTTATATAATAAAGCTGAATAAATTAGACGCAGGCTTAGCTCTATTTTAGCAGGTCTAGTTTGTATTCGAACGGTACAAAAGTCGGAAATGTCAAGACCGTCTGAGACAGGCACCATGACGTCATACTGTGTTGGATTCAAAAGTGCGGCCTCTGACTCTTAGACCTGCGTAGCCGTGAAAAGATGCTTTTGTGTAACCCGATAACTTTGACTGTACCTACAAGGTGATAATATAGGCGCGGAAAATTAGGATTTTGATGACCAACAGACAACGTTCTGGTCGCTTACCTTCAAACCCCAACTCTTGACCATAACCGCAAAGCATCTCGTAGTGCCAGTGCGGCGAATCCTACGGTGTTGTGACATGCCGTCCT
Organism: Bemisia tabaci; assembly: GCF_001854935.1. Taxonomy (NCBI): domain Eukaryota; kingdom Metazoa; phylum Arthropoda; class Insecta; order Hemiptera; family Aleyrodidae; genus Bemisia; species Bemisia tabaci. Next base: position 149,855 of record NW_017566689.1, read on the forward strand.
CTCCAGGATGAAGGAACGTAACTTCATTTCGAATTGTAAAATGAACCTAAACAATGCAATTTTTTACAAGAAAATAACTGTGCAATTACCGTCTAAAAATTTGCTGATTTTTTAATGTGGTCAACTCAAAAATCAGTGAACTTTTCTGTTCGAATCGCCCGGCAGGTTCCTGTTAAATATTAAATTTACAAGTGGAAAGGTTGCTAAGTTCAAATGTAGTTAAGCTCTTTTGTCTGCAAAACAAGAATGTGTGAAGCGTTTTGCGGTTTCTCGCGTGAGATTTAGAAGTCGTTTTATCGGGACCAGAGATATCTTTCACCTTTCGTCGTTTTTCCATTATTTTAGTGAAAAATGTATAATTTATTTCTATAACGCCAGTTTAGTTTCTAAAATACGTGGAGGCTACGTTGAGGAATATTTGATAAAAGTTGTAGATAATTTTTAGCAGCCGATTCACACGCTCCAGGCATCGTCAATTTTTCACCGATCGTACTCCAAATAACCGGCAGGTGGTTTGAGAAATACTCCACGTTCGACGCGTGCATTACAGGGCTGTTGTGTAAACTTTCGATGTAACGAAACGAGTAAGATGAATGAATACGTAATCAGCAGGACTGCAAAAAGTGACCTTGCGTAGCTTATAAAATCGCAAACACGTACTGATGACCGTTGACTCAGATTCCTCGATTCCTCCTACTAGCTCCTTCTAGTCCATTGATCGTGAGCCAGAGTCGCGTGTATCTCGATTCCCGTTGCAATGTCAGGACGTTTTCACACGATCAAAACGGGAGCTGAACATGGCGCAATGCCTTTTCTGGTCATTTCATCGACCAAAAGTGCAAGTTCGCATGATCGATTACCCATTTCGAAGATATTAGTCCTGGTTACACTATCAATATTTCTGTCAGTATCACAATACTCAATCATCATCACGTAGTTAACGTAACCCGGAAGTGACGTGACCTTTGGGCGCCATCAGAAAAGTTGAGACCGTGCGTGGTCGCTCAATACCAATTAACTCCCCCACCTGGATAAATGGACCCATGCCCCCCTCCCCCCGAAATTTTTCCAGCCACGATTACTGTACACCTGACTATCTCTGTCCATATATTTAGCGGGCCACGAGAATAATGATAATTAGTAGAATTTCTTCTCTACCGAACAGAATATATACCGTATTTTACCTCTTTAAGGGAACGAATCAACAATAATTCCCAATTGATGTTATACTCGCAACAAGAATCTATTTTCTCACCAAAATTAGACAGAACTAAACACTGACAAAAGTCTTTATCGTGTATTTCATGCAATTAGCCATGACAGTTACTTGGAGAATAATGTCAATCGGTGCGTTTGAAATCTTATCTCTTCAATTACATTTTGCAAGCTTTTTGAATAACCGTTAACTTGGAAGGGAAAACCAAAATTGAAAAAGATATCATCAAAACTTCGGTGAGTTTATTCTTAAAGAATTCATTCATATGCAACACAATATTCAAGTCATGCGCACCCTGGTGATTACAAAATGCATGCGAATAAACTTGTTTTAATGAGTAATGTTAAACACCGCACGGTTTAAATTTAACCGCGGTCATGATAAGTCTCTGAACGGAATCTTGATCGTGCAATTAAATGAAGCACTTGAAACGGCAATATTAAAAATACCGTCTACGGTTCCATTTATAAAAAATATTGTTTGACTGTTGCACGCGCCTCTTGATCAACTCAGTCACTGTATGTGGGTTTTAATACTCTTCAGAATTAATATCATCGAGGAGGAGAAGACTTAATTAAGGGCATTCAACCAAACCTCGGTGGAAATAGCATTTAAAGCTTACAGATCATGCGGAGTCGAATGCGTGGTAACTCTGTCGCTAATTATACGAATATTGAAAGGATTTGAAATTACGCTGGAGAGAGAGTATTACTTTTCTCCCGGTTACACTTCAAGATTTTCCTTCAAATTGAGAATTATGCAATTTATACGGCTTCAGAGTCAAAATAGTTGCATGTTCGGATCTTACAGATATTAAGTGAACGGCATGAAGCAGAAAGGATGTACAAGGTATCCTTTATGATGGGACTGTTGTACATACGCGTTTTTGCGAGACTCTCTCTGGTGATAGATCTAAATATTTGTCTCTGTGGCGTTCAAATATTTCATACACTGCACTTTTTTTTTGTTTCAAAGGTTTTTGAGTGAATCAATATTCTATAGACACATTAAACAAAGTCAATATTTAGCGCGCGGTGTTTTGCGCCCTCAAGAGTGACTTAAAAATAATCCAACCGTTACCAAATAACCCAACTGTTACCCCAACTAAAGTTCATAGTTTTTACGACCAAAAACTTTGGTTACCTGGACCAAAAGTTTTCCACATGAACCGAAATTATTTCTTTTTTACACTGGGCTGATTTTCATAAGTTTCTGGCCCCCAGTAAGGCAATCTGTAAAATATCCATGTAATATATTAGCTATCAGCAAAGTCTCAAATTATCGTTCAGATTTAGAGTTTGGGCCGCTTGGCGAGGGAGGTTCCCCAATTCCAATAACTCAGGAATCATAACTCCAGAATAATTACGGTCCAAGGTCGAGCGATAAAGCGTCATCGCTCTCTTTCCAGTCGATGAGCGGATTTGCCATGGCAGAAATTATTGTATTACGTCCTTTTTACGTAAGCGCCGTAATAGCGCGTTGAGAACTGATTCGGTAGTAGCGGCTCGCGCGGTCGGAGACTCGAGAAGGAAATGAAGAGGAAATCAGGAGCGTGATGCTCCGCGACGTGAGGTCTCTTGCTCTTCAATCATCTATCTTCGTCTTCGGATACTGGTCACTCGCGACTCGCGACCTTTCAATCAGATCATAACAGCGGGTTGCCGAATGGACCTCCAAACATCGCGACATCTTTTATCATCAAAAATGCACATAGAATATGTTAAACACACAAAATGTACTCGAATTCAATACATCAGAGAGCAATGAGCCTTTATTGTTCACAATCGATTGTATCGAATTGGAACCAAACCCATGACTTATTTTCATGCTTTCAATGAAAATTGGACGTATTTCTGCCAAACGGAACTATGTGCATTAAGGCATGAGCCCTGATCCCCCTAAAGAATATGTGCATAACAGGGCTCTCGTCATAATGAGCATACTTCCGTTTGATAGAAATACGTCCAATTAGTCGATACCTGTCGAAGAAGAGATAGCAAACTGTGTGCAGTGACGCATCTGGAGGTAGTTTGAAGGGGAAAGGGGGCATTGGGCCATTATGCAAATGTAGGTCTAGATTCTAGAGGAATTTCGTCCTTAAGAAGGGGGGTTTGGAGGGCCTGGCCGCCTGAAAATCATGAAAAAAGGATTCCTCTCAGTCAACTTTAGAGAAGTTTTAGCTTATTTTTGACAAATTTGAGTGTTCAAAACTGACAAACTCCAACTCCGTCAGGTCTTGAAATCATGAACGTGAATTTTAATGAAAACAAGCTGCTGGTTCCAACACTACTGTGTTGGAGAGCTCGCCTTTGGGAAACTATTAACAACTATTAATGATTTTTTCTGAAATTGTATATGTATTAAATGAATCTTTACCCAATTATCAGAGGTTACATGCCGATGCAAAATGTTATGACGTAATTTCATATGACAAATTTTTCACATTACAATAAATAAAGAGAAATAAAGAGAGAGAAATGGAATTATCTTTTATGAATGTGATTTTGCGGCAAATGTTGCAATGGCTATTTTTGCCATCGCATTTTTGTTTCTGGCTTTCATCGTTGATAAGCTTTTTCTTAACTTGTCAACAATGTAATGAAATCATATGATTTAATTTTAATTTTTTTTTTAAATCAAGTCGCCAACTTGAATTAAGGTTATACTTTGTTAAGCTGGCAGTCTGGAATTCTGAATTTTTATCGGCACAGAGTTCAAAGAAACTATAATTTAGCACGGTTTGGAGGAACGTTTCTGCCATAATTCTTACACAATACTTATGGTATACACTAAGAGCTGTAAAGGAATTCACTTGAATTTTAGCGTGGAGCTCGAGAGACCACTTCAAGCCTTTGTATGCGAGTGGCTCAATGGAGCACATCACGCCTTTGTAGGTATGGGGTGGCTCAATGGAGCACCTCGCGCACTATAAATAGCACGGAGCTCGAAAGAGCACTTCATGCATCTGTATTTTAAGGTTAAAACGAACTCTAAAGAAACTCAATGCGAGGCTCAAACGAATTCTCAAGCATTCTAAATGCGAGGCTCAAACGAATTCCCAAGCATTCTTGATGCGAGGGGCTCAAACGAATCCTAAAGCATTCTTAATATGAGGTTTAAACAAACTCTGAAAGGATCCCAATGCGAGTCTCAACCGAGCTCTCAAGCATGCAATTATTTTGAGGTTAATTAACCTTCTATGGTACCAATAACGGCAATCTTAAGGATTATCCATTAATTATGCGCAAATCTCAATCTTAGTCTTAGTAACTTAAAATTAATTGAACAAATTATTAAATCACGTCGAGGTCACCATGTTTTTTATTTTAAGAAATAATAACAATTGCAAGTACAACTGCACACAAAAACTGCATTGAAAAGATAAGAGGATGATAACATACAATTAGGTTATTTGATATAAAACCATAGCAACATGCTATGATATGCTCGGCCACTGGAAAGTGCTGCTCTCTAGTGTAGCAAACGAGGAACAATTAATCCTCAGTTGAATGAGGGAACGGAAATGTTCGACGGAGGAAAACTGTAACCCGCGAAAATTCAACTTTTAGACCTTGAAATCAATGGGATTTTGGCCGTTCCTCCGACGGCAACGAGAACCATCCATTCGTCGCCACGGACACTACCAATGCTAAAAGAAATCGATCGCAAAGAGCTCTCCCGAGTGGGCGAGCTCAAAAAAGGAGAAAAAAATCACCAAACGGAGCCAGAATTTTCGTGGCCCGTAAACTTTTAGCAATTCAACTTTTACTCAATCTTCCTCTCTTAATTTTATTCCTCTTTTTTCCCTTTTTTATGTTTTCCTTCTATTTTCGGCCCAAGGGGCCCGCGGCCCGCCTCTGGCCATGTTACGCAAGACAATCAGCTGCAGCTAAAAAAACCGTTTAAATGTAAAGTGCCTCCGGATCCGTCGTAAAACGCATACAAATGTACTTACTCAAAACGAGTATCTTCCACTTGCTTACGGAAACCGTCCCCACCTTACGATTCCGTAACAATTAGGTGCCACCAGGAGGTTTCGCTTTCGACGCCCTCGATCGTAACTGCGATGACGTCAAACTGGAGCGTGGTATTACTTGGACGTGGGCGCGGCAACGCGGCGTCGTCCGCACGCGTCTCGGCTTCCATTCACCGGGCGTCGTCGGTCGTCGTTCATTCATTATGCACCCGTTCATTCATCGGGGTTCACTCTTGTTTTGCATCCATTTAACCTCCATCTCGGATGCCCTCCGCCCCGAGATGGAGACGCCGCGTGACGTGACGTGACGCCGCCTCAGATTAAAAACCGATTCCGCACATTCAAATTCAATTCCCGGTCCCCGCTGCACAGTGGATCGAGTCAATAGGAGAGGTCGGACAAAATTTGGAAACTTTAACCTCTCATAACTCCTTTTATATACAAAATTTTGAGGGTCTAAAAGTGGTTCAAGTGGTCTCCTTGTGCAATTTTCTTCCAACAACACTCCTAGAAATTTAAAATGTATCGAAAAAAACATCAAAATTTGCAGTTTTAGTCAAAATTTTCATGTCCGACGTCTCTAACTGACTCGATCCATTGTGCGCCGATGCGGTGCTCTGATGACATGGATCGCGTCCTTCGCCGCGCTTCCCGCTGTCGATGCCGGCCCATCTCCGTTCCGCCGTCGACAACCATCTGTGGATCTGTTTTTTTAAAATCGAGGTCCCTGGAGCCGAATGTTATTGGTTCTTCCATCGTACTCAAATATACTTTTGCCGATTTCACACGCTGAAAATGGAGATCACCGATGCACCGTTGAGTGGTGTCCTGGAAAATGGGCACAACTTGGAATTTTCAACGATCGATGAGATCGGGATCTAATCAGCCATCATTTCACTCCAGTTTATAAACTGGCGGCTTGAGTTTTACATACTCGTAATATTGTAAAAAGTCTTAAAGTGCAAATTCGTAAAATTTTTTGTAAAACGTGTAAATAGCTGCAAATGGGTTCCGAGGATCAAAATTCAACAGCGTCACCAATGGCCCATTTTCAGCTTATGAAGCCGGCTTTAGGACGGGCCTCAACTGCACTTAAGTCCGGCTTATCATTTCTGATTGGCCGTCGGGGCAGTTTGCACTCATCAATGGATGTTGCACCTCCGTGTGAAAGAGCCGACAAAATTCGGCTCCACGAAGGGAGATCCGAGGGGACATACGGGGTTAAATTGGATAGCGTCTAGCGAACCCATGTCGAGTTTTGAAAAAAAGACGTAAGTTTAATTGTTTCAAACTGTTAACGTTATGCTAATTTGGAACGTATACAGAAAATAGGAGGGTGCCAACGCTCAGGCACATGAGTGAAACGAGTCTATGGGAGAAGTTGGATAATTAAAAGCTCATATTTTCAGTAATACTAGACGTGGGAGATTCAAAGTCGCCCCGCTGGTTTTTTCGCACAACTTTCACAGAGAAGAAATTCAAGACAGTTGCGAGATCATGCCTGTAAAAAAAAAAAAAAATTAGCTCCCCCCTTCTCCAGTGGCGATTCTCGAAAGTTGGCAACACTGTTTTTCCTCCATTTAAATGTATGTAAAAAAATCGATTCTTGACGAGGCAGCTTGCCTCACCTAATATCTACATATATTTTCCAATGGTTCTAAGTGGAATATTTACTGTATTGCCAACTTTCAAGAATCGCCACTGCCCCCGGATCATAATCGGAGAAGGAATAAAAAAGTACATAATTAGCTGCAGGGATACTTTTTTATAAAAAAGAAGCGGCTCTTTTTCTTCTTTTTCTTTGTTTTTTAGAATCCAGTTTTTGAATTTCTGCAGTGAAAAGGAAAAGAAACGAGAGAAATACTGAAGCTCCGCGCGAGTGCGTACTTTTTGTGCCCCTCGCGACGGTTCTATTCAGGGTGTGTGTGTGTGTTCATTGATGATTCCACACGAGGGGAAAAAATATTTTTTGGGGGTGTGTCCTTGGCCGTTTTATAGCCCCAAGCACTGATAGGGGCACCGGTATATCGGCACCCTCCCTCAAAGCTCGGCGGCCGTATTTCGGGCCATTGTCCACGACGATTAGCGGTCGGGAAATGTCTGCATTGTTTAAACTCACTGGCTTGCGCTTCGGTTCAAATTGATTCCGCGTCACTGTTCTCCGGAGCGGTGCCGATTCCCCATCCCGAGGGATCCTCCTTCCGAATCATTTCGCATGACGACCGCTCGACTTCTGAAAGTTGGCAACGTAGTATTTCCTCCTCGGTGAGCTTTTGGGAGACATAAATTGACATTTTCACCGCAAACTGACCGTGCTCTCCTATCCTCTTCACGGTTCCGTCCCTCCTACCCGCGACACTGCCTTTTTTCTGCCTTCAGCAATCGCGGTGTTTGTATCTTTATCGAGCTTGTCATTTGGAGGGAACGTTCTGTCACTATGTTGTCTCCAAATATTGTCTCTTTCAACCGCCCTTCCTTCATTTTTTTCTTCCCCTCACGAAACTCGAACTTCCTTTGGTCCAAAAAATCTCAAGAAGACTACTCCACTCCTATGAGGCTATCAGTATTAAATTCATGGATCCTTTACCACAGCATCAAGTTAATAAGCTCCCTCACTCTCCAGATTTTCATCGTTTTTTGTCAGAGTTTGTTTGGAAAGTTTACTGAGATTTGATTATTGAAATTGGTAGGTAAGGCTGTAATGGATATGGAGGGATCCTGTTGGTGGAAGCGGCTGGTTGCCAGGGCCGGATTAAGGGGGTGGCCACATGGGCCGCGGCCCATGGCGGCAAATCTAGGGGGCGGCAAATTTTGCAATTTTTTTAAGTGTAGGTATAAACAAAATCGGATTTAGAAAAAAAAAATGCAAACGAGAAAAAGCTACAAAATCTCTCATTTCCTGAGAGTAAAGTCATTTCTAATTTTGTCGTCTTTCAGTGATACAAGAGACAGCAGCTTCAATTAGTCGAGTTAAGAGAGAAACCAATCACACAATTTGGCCTGGAACGGCGCGACTTAGGGAGAAATGATACGAGGACTTAAGATGAAAAGGAGAAGCCCTCGGCGCGGCAACTGGCATGTAACACAGATTAGCGCCTACAAGACTGCACGAATACTTCACACATTGCAACAAACACAGTGCGGTTATTGTAGTCAGCGTGAAACGGATAGCGCCTACAAGAATGCATGAATACTTCACGCATTGCGCCAAACACAGTGCGGTCAGCGTGAAACGCATAGCGCCTACAAAGCTGCGTGAATACTTAACGCATTGCGCCAAACACGGTGCAGTCGGCGCGGCGCGGTAGCGGAAGTTAAAATCATTAAACCAAATTTTGTGTTAGTTCTTTCATAATTTTTTCGTTCATTTCTTATGAATGGAAGGCCTTCTCCATTAGAGATAGGTTTACGAAACTTGTAATAATCCGTATCATAACTTGTAATAATCAACGGGTAATAATTCGTAGATTCTCTTTAAGTTTTTGAATTACCACTTGGATTTTTGCTACGGGCAATGAAACAGTGAGTTCCTCTATGTTGGCAATTCAAATTTTCACCGTTTTCAATAGTTCGCTCGGACGATCCACTGCGCTAATTTGAGGAATTTTAATGGCTATTGGAGAGTAACAACCTCTAGACGAGCTTGCTTTCTTTAAATTTCTGGAATATGATCGAAAATGCTTCTTCCGGGGGATGGGCTGCGTAGCGACCAGAGAGCGTACACAAGCAATGATCGCAAGCACGTTTCTAAGAGGCTTTACGGAACATTACTCCACGTCATGTCAGGGAGCGAAGAGAAGCAAATGAAGGGATTGTATCCAATAATGTAGATTCGCTGCTATTTTTGTCGTTCACTGCCCTCGGAAATGCGAAGACGACCCCAGAATATTCGCGTGCGAGACAGACTGCAGACTGTTGAGAGGGTATTCCTGCTCTCTTTTTGGGGGGGGGGGGTGAGGCTCTGACTGGAGGACGATCTATTTGCACCGAGGACTGCATCGCTCAAGTCGCGAGCGAGGCTCGAGACGACGGCGACGCGACGCAGAGCGAAGGGGAGGGTCAGTGACATCGCTTCTGGTGAGGTGGCGGCGATGGAATGGAAGTACGACTTAGCGCACTGTAAGTGTATTCGTCGTTGCCAACGTATGCTGCGTAGAAAAATGAAAAAAAAAATTTGAAAAAAAAATGAAAAAATAATGATAATAACTGCCGTGGGAACTGTTCGCGAGTCACCTGAAGTAACACTCTCCGACACTCCGCACTGGTTAGCAATTTGTTAGAACTTTAAACAGACAACTCTTAAGAAAGTGTATCAATACTTATGCTTTAGAGATTTTTTAATATGTTTTAAAGTGAAATTTATCTTTAAAAAAGTTGAAAAACTCTCAAAGATGATAAACTGAAGTTTCCTAACATTTTCAAATGTTGCAAAACACCTAATGATAATTTGTTCAAATACTTTTTGAGAGTTTACTAGGCGTGACTTTTATGCAAAAAAAATGTGGAAAAAAATTTACGTCCTCAACAGTTCTCTTAAGAGTTTTTGATAAGTTCGTCAGGGTGGGCTCATTGTTACCGGGGTAAAGTTTCGTTTTTCACTCTAAATCATATACAACGCAGATTTACTTGGTGAAATTCCATGTTTTTTGGTTTTTTAATGATATCAATCTCATAATAAGAGCCCTCTGTCCTTAAATTTTCGAATTACAACTCAGTTTTGCTATCGCCACGATTCTCTGAAGACGCGTAGTGCCCATTAGGGGTTGAACTTCGTAACGGTCAGGGGAGGTTCCATGTACTTTAAAAGCCCCTCGCTCTTCTCATGCAACTTTTAAAGCCTCGGGTCTCATCAAAGAGACCCAAAATTGGCAGGACATTTCCCACTGTAATGCGAATTTTGGGTAAATATGCGCACGAAATCTTTATTACTTAATCTTGTAGTGAAATATACAATTTTTGGATTGATTTCAACCTTAAAAAATCACCCACGCCTCTTGTTGGCAACAAGGCTACGCGAAACTGATGCGACGCTGCGCGTACAGTAGCTGCGTTCACTAGCGTTTCATTGTCAGTGTGAAATTGAGTAATCTGAACTGGGATGAGTTCTATCAAGACACCATTGCCAACTCTATAAAAAAGTCTACCAGAATTCATTTTAAAGCTAGGACCACACATCCCCCAGTTTGCAACGCTGTTCAGAACTGGGAGCATCACAAATGTTAAGAGCCTCAGAGTTATGATTGCCTTCAGAATAGTTAAGCAGCGCGTCAAACCGCGCACGATCCTCCCCCCCCCCCCCCNGGTCCTAAATGGAAGACAATCCTTCGTTCCTCTCACGAAAGAACATAAGTACATTTCCATGTTGCCAGATTTTCCCGCGCAAAGTGCATCGAATTTGAATTGGTGGAGAATTTCGAGTTTTTCACTGAAATTTTCACTAATTTTTCCTCTGATCTCACGCAAAAATTAAACACATTTTCGACGTGCACTATGCAGGTTTATTCTCGTAGAAAATTGAATTTTTGGTGTCAATTTTGCAACCTTGGAATGGAGTTACGTTCCTTCGTGCGGGAAACGGGGAATCGTTTATCACGTCGACGAGACAACGCTGGATTTGATTAGATTCAGCAGGGCCCGAAACGAATGGGAAAATTCGAATTGAAATTTGCGCGGACCTGATGGGGGGAGGGGTGTTTCCTGATTTAGTGCTCGTCATGGAGGGCTAATGGCGCCCGACGAATAGGAATAATGCACCCTTGAAAATGAGTCGAGCAAGTCAATCAAACGCAGCGGGATACGAGGCATCCAATTTGAGCGGTTTTTTGACCGCTTTGAGGGCCCCTTCGTTTTCGGACACACGCGCGCGCAGCTTTCGTAGACCGGGCTGGACTAGCTGTAAATTAAAGTTGTCTCAGCGGGAGTTGCATTCTGTTTTTTTTTTTTTTTTACAGTTTCCATCCGCGATGTCACTGTCGTTTCTGAAGTTTTTTGAGCCTCCAGTGTTAGTAATGGGTTGCATGGCCTTTCGGGACTAGCTCATTGGACGAAAAAGCTTAAGTTTTACCACTTTCATAGGTTTTATAGTTTCTGATTAAGGTTACAAATTGATTTATTCAGAGGCCAGGAAGAGCAAGCAATCATTTTTCTAAATTTTTTTTCAGCATCGCGGGAAATGAGATTTGACTGTAGATACTACCCAATGACCCACAAAACCCAAATACCCTCTCATCCTCCTCTCTCGTTCTCTTAGAATTTTAGCTATAAATTCTTTAATTTAAACACGGAAACATTTTGGGCCTCTTGTTTGTTACCTTCTCCATGTTTACGACTGTTTTTGTGTGCACTTATCGCTAAAATTCTCAGCTGAAAAGGTCGTCATGACATGCATGGGTTAGCATCGCGAATGATGCAATGAATGAAGAATGATATGATACTGAATAATGATATGATGTTCGTGTCTAAGAAGTGCCAGACTCATAATCCCTTTTACCTGGTGCGAAATCGATTTTGGCACCTCGCGAGAGAGATTTAAGGGGCACCCTAAAGCTGATAGAGGGACCCAGAGGCGGATCCACACAATTATATATACATGTTAGCATTAGTTACTTTAGTTCTTACTTTCTCTCCTTATATTTACTAAAAATGAAAATAATATTAAAGGAAGAATAACTATCCACGGGATCATTAAAAACACCTAAGGGGCTATGGAGCAGGGCCGGATTTACCTACTTGCCGCCCATGGGCCGCCTCTATTTTGCCGCCCCCTTCTCATTCGTTTTGAAACATCAATAAAAACCATGAAGTGAACGTGCCGGAGGGACAGGGGTGCATAAGACGCGTTTACTCGTGTTGGACACATTTTTTTCGAAAGCCCTGTCAACACTTCTAGCAAAAGTTAAGTTCCTTAAACCGATCCCTGTGTGAACAAGGCCTACCATTTATAGGAGATGAACGTAAAAACTATGCAAGAACAAACATAAATGTGGTTTAATAATTTTAACTTTCGCCGCCGCGCCGCGCTGACCGCGACGTAATTAGCGCAATGCGTGAAGTATTTCTTCAGTCTTGTAGGCGCTATGCGTATCACGCTGACCGCACTGTTTTTGACGCAATGCGTGAAGTATTCATGCAGCCTTGTAGGCGCAATGCGTTTCACGTCGACCGCTGCTGACCGTGCTGTATTTGACGCAATGTGTGAAGTATCCATGCGATCTTGTAGGTGTTAATATGTGTTACAAGCCGATCGCATCGCTGAGGGCTTCTCCTTTTCATCTCAAGTCCTCGTCATCATTGCTCTCTGCGCCCCGCCACTCTATGCCAAGTTGCGTGTTTGGTTTTTCTCTTACTCCTACTAATTAAAGGTTCTGTCCCTTGCATCACCGAAAGACGAAAAAATTAGAAATTACTATCCTCTCATGAAATGAGAGATTTTGCCGCCTTTTCTCATTTGTAATTTTTTCTCTGAATCCGATTTTCTTTTATATCTACATTAAAAAAAATTGCAAAATTTGCCGCAATAGGCCGCGGCCCATGTGGCCACCCCCTTAATCTTGGTTTTACGTTTACACTGTCCCACCTCCTTGTCCCAATTTATATGTGTTCTTATCGAACATATTTTTATCAACCCCATACTTCATACTGCAAATGGGCCTCTAATGAAAAGCCTCAATGTAGAGCCATACGATTGGTTAGTGCTTAACTATAGGATGCAATTGTTACTCATTCATCAATACTGTTCTCAAAGTGCGTTTAAAGAAGGGGTAGTTAAAAAGTCCAACCCCTACAAACTACCAAATTCGGAGCCAATGTCGCGACGCCAAGCTCCGAGCCCTCCAAACAGCCCCTATTATACCCATGACCGGCCGACAAAAAACGGGTCGGTTTTTTGCCCGAAACTGACCCATTTAACAGGCGATCGGCCGGGGCAACGGGGGGGATGGCCGGGTCAGGTCGGGGCCGGGGCCGGGGGCACGGCGTGCCCTGCGCGACGCAGCGTTTCGGCGGCGGTGCGCGGGCGCGGCGGCGCGCGTCGCGACGCGGAGAAGAGGACGCTTCAGTGTTCCTGCCTCGTCTCGCGGCTCCTCGACGCGTCCTGCTCTGTGTCCTGTGTCCGTGTCCGTGTTTGTGGGGTGTCCGTCATGTGCTCGGGTGCGGGGGTTGAGTTTTCCTGTTGAGTGATGCCGCTCCGGGGGTGCCTTCTCCGATCCCAGCGTTGACGGCGGGGCCTAGGCACGTGCTGCTTGGCGTCGTCAGGGCTCCAGACAGACAGGTGAGTTCCGCTGATGAAAGGGGAGGAAGCTTGAGGGAAGGGAAGAAAAAAAATGTTTTACATTGGGACCGAGTTTGTCAGAAAGGAACCAAGACACATTTTCGAAAAAAATGAGTTAATGTTTTTGAATTTCACTAGCCGCAAATATTCTCCTGCCAAAAACTGAAATGCCCATGCCCAATCTGACCAGTTAGACTGCTGTTACTGGAAAAATCGAGTACCAGGAGACACATTTCGTTACACATTATTTCCTGACAGTCCAAGATTTTTGAACAAAATATGACCGTTCCCTGAATCTCCAAGGACGTCAGATGGACCGCATTCATCAGAAAGGAAGCAACCCACATTTTTTTAAAAAAAATTGAGTTCAAAATTTTTTGAGTTTCTCCAGCCGTAAATTTTCTCCGGCCAAAAACTGAATGTCTAAAAACAAAAATTATTTTGCGAAAAGAGGGGTTAAAGTTTACTTTTTCATTGAGCCGTATGCAGGAAGAAAACTTCAAACCTCTTTTTCTCGGTTTCAACTTAATGTGCATGGGTTGGTTCCTTTCCGATGAACTCGGTCCGTTTTTTACGAGATATTATGCAAATTTCCTCGATCGAATGATACCCAAGCAATACCCGTAATAGCCGCAAAGCAATAATACATAACGAAATTCCCTCCAAAGATAGTTTTAATTTATTTCCTTAGCAGCGTTTCGTACCCATTTACAATTTTTCAATAGACTTCTCACAGTAAAGTTGGTACTGACTCGTTTACACTGAAAAAAAATTATACATTTTGATACAGTGATACAAGTATGGTATAACGACGATATCCTCCTGGTACCAAGAATCCTTGTGGCATTTACCATAGTCAAGGTGAGAACCACCACAAGTCTGATTATCTTCACGCTGTTGTTCTGTACAGCTAAGAAACTGATCGGGAATGAGAAAAATCTATCTCAGTTTTTGATACAAAATAGCATAGCAAATTTTTTGCAAATAGCAATAGCACATTTTTTTTATATTTCCACCTTAGAAGCCTTTTTGCTTAACTCATCCGTTAACTCCCAAAATATTATGTGTTAGACCTCATTTTCGCTGTCGTAACGTCAACTTAATTTTTTTTTGGATCGTAAAGCCCTAATGTATTATGTTTAACTTTCATACCAGTTCTTCTGGGTATCACAGGAATGCTCATGTTCATGAAATCGACTTTTCAATAACACACTCGCGAGTATCAACAGCAGTATTCCTAAAACACCTATCTCCATGAGCATATCAACAGCAGATAGATCATTTCATGAATAAACCAAAAAAGTTGCATCCTCTCTACTGAACTCGGTTCAACTGAGAGGATCCGTGAGAAACACGTAAGAAAAATCACGCGCAAGAAGAACTTTGCCCCTCCCCCCTTCGCTTCCCACTCCCGTGGTACTCAACAGCTGTTTTTCGAGCTTGAAAACGGGCTTGAGTTTACTTCAATACGAGTCAATAATCCCTGGCTGTCTGGGTTTGAGGCGCAAGAAGAATGCAAACTTCTTCAAAGTTACTTTGAAACTCCAAGTTCTAATCCGATCAGTTCCCTGCGAGAGCTTCTGCTCGAACAGATTAGTTCTTGAATCAATTATCTCAGGTAATCCAGAGGGAAATAATCAAGAGTGAATGAAAATCAATCTTCAACTTATTGCAACGTCCGACAAGAACTCTGAAAAATTCGTTGGAGACTTTTCCCTTTAATCAACGGATTTCGATTAAGGGCACGATGCTCTGTTCCGGCATAGTTTTTCAATGACGTCTCGTTACCAACTTCTGTACTAAATAGATTATTTCGAAGCGATTTTCGAATTTCGAGGTGAGCCTGCGGTAGAGTTTCGTCCAAATTAGAGATCCACATTATTCGGGGAAAGGTAAGGCTCTCAACGAGGTCAGGATTCCGAAAACTGCACGGAGAAATTCTAGAAATGATATTTAAAGACTAATTCGTGACACAGTTGACCAGTTGCGTATCTGCAAATGATGCACGAAGTTGATTAATCTTTACCGTGTCGCAAAATCTTCATTCAGCTTTTTGCATGATCCTTGGCGACTCGTCTAATCACGCGTGTGCTGTGGCTTTAATCCGGGAAAATTCGTCGCTGGAAAATGAGGAACGAGAGGGTGGGGAAGGGTCGCATTCCTCGGTGAAAAAATCGCTCGATAAGTGGGCGCTGTGCGATGCGAAAGCGAAAATGTGAGAAAACTCAGCGAAAGCGGCCGTTAAACGTGACGTTCATGCAACTAGATAAAACTACGGACGTAAATTAGAAACTACATTGCAAATTTCCGATTATCCTCTTTAATATAAAGGAAATACCATTCAATATTATTTTTCTGACATCAAAAAAAAAAAAAAAAAAAAAACTCAGGTCAACTCAGTCATTGTAAACAAGTTCAACACATAACTAGAGATTTACATTACGAAATCTCTTCTGTTTCTTTTTTATTCCTTACCTCTATTTTCGAGAAAAATCTACTCAGCTTCAAATATTATTTTATTGGAAAGTACATAGTTTGTCTCGCGACCGCACTGTTAGAAAAAATGTCTTGCTCCCACATCGAATAGGAGGTTGCTTCAACTTTGACTCTGTTTCCAAATTAAAGACCTCATCTCAATTTATTTGAATATAATTTACTTTACATGACTCAAATTGGCTCTTATTTACATTTATTCCCCATAATTCGGCGTCTCACTTGACTCGATTTATTTTCAATATGGGAACTCAAAATTATTATTTTTTACACACTCAAGTTGAAATCGGTTTTTGTAGTAGCGGAAAATTCAAATTATCATGACTAAACGTCCTTTTCATACTGATGAATTGAAGTTGGAGATTTTCAGCTTGTCAATTTTAATGAAATTACGTGCATTGTGGTGTTCGATTTTTTTACCTCGTCCGTTGTTCTATCAACACCCTGTTCACTGTTCAGTGATCCATTCCGCTGCAATGCAAATGACACCCACGATTCAGCACATCGAGGGATGCGCGATAGGAAACTGGGTTTAGTGCATACCTCGGCTGACCGCTGCGGTCATCAAAATGGAAAAGAGCACGGCCTCATTATCTCTCCACTGAAGTACGAACATAACACCATTTCACGTGAACCCCATAAAGTATGGAGTTTTACTAAAGACAGGGCTCAAATCGAAAACGTAGGTACACTCTTACATGAGATAGCCTCGGATAAAATTGCGCCCTTTTTTATGCCTCGCAGTCACAAACTTCCCGTAAGCCTCGGGGGCTTTCATTCGATGATAACCGAAGCTCCCCGGCTTCAAGTACCTCGTAAAGGGATGACATTTTAAGTTGGTCGCAAACTCGACGGGTGGGGAGTGCCTGGTTGTGTGAGGACATTTAATCGCGCAGTATTAATCTCGCCCTGACATAAACCCGCGCCGATAAGGAGCCTTGTTTCTCGACGGCTTCGAAGCGACCGTTCGAGATTCATCTCAAAGGCCATCCGTGCACCTTGTCACGGCAACATCTCCCGAGATCAAAAGAACGCCCCATTTAAGAGGGAGCCTTAATTCAGGGAGAATGGGGGATCTTCTCCATGCTGATCTCCCTCCGGAGAAAAACCCTAATAGAGCCAAGTTTTATACCTCTACCAATAACGAGGCGTGGATTAACGACCATCGATATTATACCATCTAAATCTTTGAGAAAGGAGCGATTGTTAGGGCGTCCAATGTGAACACCCTGATAATCGATCCTCTCGCATACCCAGAGAGAAAAATCAACACAAAAATTTGGTTAATGTCACAAGTAAAACACTAAATAACACAAGCCTTCGGTTGACTCTGGAGTTTCCCAGTCTCATCATTGTTTTCTGCGCTAAAATTATTGCAAATCGTACCAAAATCAACAATTTGGATTGATTTGTGTTGCACTTCCGATATCAATCAAACGTGGCACAAGAACACAAATATTTCTATCAGTGTAGGTTTAAAGGGCAGAATAATGGATATATCGCAGAGCACGCCACGCCTCTGACCTTTACAAAAAGTAAAAATTATATATTTTTCGTGTAAATGACGTTTCGTGTTGTAGCATTCACTTGTAAAACTTTTGCGTAGAAATTATATACGAAGCTTATGGGTATTTTGTATGAAAATAAAAATGAAATTCATGCTTCATTGCTGCTATATTTGTCAGAAAATGTAAACATTTTACGAACATGACTATTCAGAATAAAATCAAAATCTCTTACGCATAAGATACTAGTTCTGAATATAATTTGTAGGTATATGGATCTCGCATTTTTATTATAGTGGCCCGTGCAAGAACCCCGATAGTTTCAGTTTTTTCTGCGTAGTCCTAAAGTTAAATGAATTTGCTAAACGGTTGTTGAACCAAACACGCTTTTCCCGCCTCTTTTCCGTAAAATAAATTTTCCTGAGGAGGATGGAATCGTTAGCATCGGAGTTCTACTCTGCAAAGATATTTTACAGGTCACCGCGCCGCAGATCTCCGACAAAGAACTCCCAACAACGTCAACAATCGCGGGGACATGGTCCCCCAGTTCGCGGCGTCTTTCTAGGGGCACCTTTCCAATCGTGATTTCACCGATTTCCTTTTCTCCACGACTTGGATGCTGCGAACGCAATTTCCTCTCCTCATTTCCTCCCCCTTCTCTCTCTCGTCGTCTCTAGATGAGAGCGGGAATCGATGCGATAATTAACTAGTTCTCACCTCCTCGATTCGATCCCTCGATCTCCAATCGGAAGATCGGTCGATCGACTGCGGAGATCTGCGCGAGGAAAAAAATCGACCCAGATATCTCTGCAATGCTTCTTGGTCGATGAAATATCCTCAATGGTTGATAGTCATCACGATTCCAATCTGCTGATCCAGTGATCTCGAAAATAGATAGATATCTGGGGACTTTGCGGCGCCGCTTATTTTAGGTTGATGCTCTGATTCCGCTGCATCAGTTGTCGACGGATCTTAATTCTCTCATTGCGACGTTTGCGTTAGGTTAGAGAGAGACCGCTCGAAAGTACGTCAACATTAGTGTTGGAGATTTCAATTAATTGTATCAATCCGATTTTCTTCGAGGATCCGATTTCAGCGATTTAATTCTTGAAAAATTGATTCGATAAATTAGAAATTACGAAGGCTCAAAATTCGTTCTCAACAAAAATCCAAATGCAATCCGCTAAGTCCGCTGAATTTTTGGTCCAAAAATCGGCTCATGTGCCGATTGGATACAACCCACTCGTGAAAATCGGGATTTTCGACTTTTAGGAAAAAATCAATTTACACGATTAATGGAACCCGATGAAATCGATACACTTTAATCGATTTTTTCGGTTGAAAATCCCCGATTGATTTACACGATTAATCGAACCCAATAAAATTGATCCGATTAAATCGATCTTTCCTAAAAATCTTAAATTTCCTAAATCCTAATCCTACTCCTAATCTTAAAAATCCTAAATTTCGATTTTTGCGTAAAAATCGCCAACCATGTCAACACCGCAAGACAAACCATCTCTCCTGCCGCGCGTCAGTTGCACGCCCTGGCCGTGTCGCATCTCGGAGTTTCCTTCCAACCGCCCCCACCCGCACCAACCACCACAACCATCGCACCGAGGAAACAGTCCGAATTCGTCGTCGCCGGAATCGCGGATCGGCTTTTTAATTAAAACAAAACCGGGCGAATCTGGGATGAGGGCTGGATCAGACCCGGCGAGGGGGGAGGGGGTGAGAAAGGGGGCGGACACGGAAAAGCAGGTCCCGAACGATTTATGCAAGGCGGCCGGGACGGGTCGCTGCGACTTTCCCGCGGACGCCATGCGCGTTCGCGCGTTTTCGCGGATGCAGATGAAGATCCTGACACTCGGCCAAGTCCTAAATTCACACTCCTCAGCCCCGTTCTTTTCTTGCCTTGCACTTCGTTTCTAGAAGGAAGCCGGAGCGATAAGTTGAGAAAAACCACACTGAAAAACATTTCTCGGCGTTTTTACCAAGGTCCGTTGGTACCTTTACCATCTCACTTTTTTTACCAATTGTTGGTAATTTTACCAAGACAGACTGGTAAGCTTACCTAAAAACCGGTATTTTTACTGTTTTTTTTCAGGTAAGAATACCACTTTTATTGGTAATCAATTCCCGGTAACTTTGCCATTTTATCTCGGTAATTCTACCACAGTCGATAAAAAATGTTGGCGTTTTTACCAAGGTCCAGTAAAATTACCGAGGAAGTTCAATAATTTTACCGAGATTTACCATTACCATTTAAAATTACCATTTATGGAATTGGTAATTTTACCAAGAAAAAACTGGGATCAAATAGAACCCTGAATTCTTGGTAATTTTACCCTTTTTTTATTAAATACACCGAGATTTTTTTTTTCAGTGTAAGTTGATTAAGACTAAGAGTCGCTTCGCGTTCAAAGTCGTTCAAAAATCAAGATGAGCACATCGGAAAAGTCTGAAATTTACTCCAAGCTTCACAATCTTTGTAAGAAATTTGCTCATTGCATAGCCTCCCTATTCAACACTGAAAGAAAACTGCGGCCGTGGAAGCCGTTATTACGGGGAATATAGACATACCGTCTGCGTTCCGGGCTCAGAGGTCGAGAATAGCACTTGGAGCAGTCGGCTCCAGCACCCGGAACTTTCGGCCTCTGAGTCCGGAACGGACGGTATGTCTACATAGTCCGTAATTTTTTATTTTTTATGAAAAAATATATCTTTCTCCCACTTTCTGTCTCTTCAAAAAGTATATTACAGCAATGAAATAACCCAATATAGATAAGTGAAACTCGAAACGGCGTAAAATTTTCGCGCAAATAATGAAAAAAGAGGTAAGTCTTATATTTTTCCAATGCGCTCATCGTGATTCGTAATCCAGTCCCCATCACGTCACTTTTTACACTTAAAAAGGTTAGAAAAGACCCATTTTTGAGATATCGATGAAGGAACGAAGCCGGGTGTCGCTAAGCAAATGAGATCTTTCCTTTAAAGGAAGTCCAGCAAAATAAGCTTTGTGAAATTGTCTCCTGCGTCACTGTTAGCAAGAGCGTCAGGCCGTCAGGGTCTAATTCCCTCGAGATGGAAGTTGGCTTCTGGCTAGAAAACCGGATCATGGAACATAGGAGTCACCCACCCTGTCTGGGAAATGTCACATTGTTACTGGCACTACCAGTTTGAAAATCCAGCTGCTTTTTAAGAGCAAAACAAGGTCACCGCCCCGCGCGCCATGCACTGTGCCTGCACGCACTGCTCACTGCATCGTCTCTGGGTAAAGCTCAACCCCATCGTTGTCTTTGCCTCTAAAATTATACCAAGGAAATGTCTGCTTGAGTTACAACGAATGAGGCAAAAATAAAAACTACTGCACTCACACAGGATTAACTTCGGGTTACTGGCTGTTTTGGAGACAGTAATTCTTGAATACACAAAATTTAAACAGGATCTAGCCAAAAATGAAGCTATTTGCGATGATCAGTTGAAAAATAAAATCAAAGTCTTTCATTTCTTCATCTCTCTAAAAATTCATACCTTTTATCACCTAAACAGTTGATGCGATCCAAAAAAAATGACATTTGAACTGAATATCGTAAAAGCGTATATGTATTTTCCGTGCAATGAGTATTTTTAATTGTGAAATTTGAGTTGTAATACAAAGTTCCGAGAAAAAATATATATTACACAGTCCTCGCTCTACACAACCATCACTTGAGCCTGACAGCTGTCCAAGAGTTTAATGACATTTTGCAATTAGGAACTACAATTTCTAGCCCATCCGTAAATACACATATGTGCATAAGGAAACCAATGGTACATACGTTGTTCCTGTACTAAGCCGGTTATCATGGCTCCTAATTGCAATATATAATCCAGGTATTAATCAGAGTGGACTCGATGAAATCTCAAGCTCATCGATGAAATCGATACATTTTGTTCAATCAAAATCTAAAGCGTGGGTTTTAATCTAGTAAAAAGGCCTTACGAGGCGAGTAAAGGTGCGGCGTAAATTACCCACACCCGGAAATTCGATGGACGTCAACCCCGGACTAATTCAGGCACTTAAAAAAGAGGGTGAGTCGGGGGAAAAATCACATAAATTTTCCCGCGGGTCGCAAATTGCAGCTTTCCGCCTCTCACACGGTCAATTATTCACCGTATGTACTTTATGATTCGTCGAACGGCTCGGCGGGTCCTCAACCTGTGACATTGGGACTTTTTCATCATGAATTTTCCACAACCTGCCGGCCGCCGGGAATTTCCTCGTATGAGTTAAAAATGAAACTTACCATCAATTCATGTCTGTCAGTCAGTCGCACTGCGTTGCGACCATGCCGTGCCACACCATCGTCAGAGGCTAATTGAGCCGTTTATTTCCTAAAAAAGCTCAAACAAGACAAACTTTTAAGCCCCGGTTTTCCCTATTTTTCACATATTTAAGAGCTCATGAGCTTTCCGTAGGCGAACCATTTCGAATATGAGCGGTTGAATTGACGTTCGTGCCGATTTGTGGACTTGATCGATGGTTAAAATTGGACGGCGTTAGTCGGGATAGGGCTATCCAATTTTGGACATGAGCTTCACCAATGGTGTTCTTCAATGCGGTAGAGGGTCAATACAAATATATAGACGTCCCACTTTTGAAGAACGTTATCGAAATTAGTCACCAAGTGCTCGCATTTTCCGCTTCTTTCGTGATGTGATAATGTCGTGTCCGTAAAAGCTTTGCTAGCGCCAGTTTGTGAAGCAAAATAAAATACCTGGAATACTTTAAGGAAAAAATGTTATTAATATTTAAATATGAACGCTGAAACGTATTAATGTTTGTGTCTTATTGATGACCGCTCATGTTGAGGTGAACTTAGTTAAAGACTAAATACGCTTATGAGGACCTTTCCGACCAAACAGCTCACACCCAAAGTCAACGTTGCTAAGATTGTGCAACTTTTCCTCTCTTTTACAAGTATCCGATATCACCAACATTGTAAATTCCTCTGCCAAATTTTTTATTGGCATTTTTTATTCCATTTGTCTCATTCTTTTGTATTTTAAGCGTGCCAGTAGGGCTCGCTTTTTGAAATCACTCGGATGTACCATAGTACAGCACACGGATCAACCAATGCTATTCAACGGGTCGTCCAAATACTTTTTTCCTCGCACCCGTTTCTTTGTCTTTGAACCATTACACTGTCAAGCCCTGATGGTCTTTTACCAAAAAATCTAATGAACTGCTAATTGGAAACCCTTGAGAACATTTTTCTGTCAAACCCGTATTATTCAATTTGACAGAAACCTCATAGGAGCTTTCTTACGCTCGGAGGACTCAACTCTAGAACCTTCTTTCCCGCCAAAACTCTATAGCCAATGAGCGTCTTGCACTGTAAGTGCAATCTGTGATGAGCCTCGTGACTCATTATACTATGTACTAACCATGGCCCCTGCCAAAATCCACTTAAACCACTACAGTTATCTCGCGATATAGCTTTGGGTGTCCGGTTTCGAGCAAGGCAATAAAAGACGGCGAGGCGATTAACCGATTAACCATTCACCGTGATGCCAGGATCCACCAAATTTTCTCAAAAATTGTTTTCCGTCTATTTAGCGAGTTTTTCTTTACTTTCCGTTGAAGTACAAATAAAAAGAGACCTCATTTGTACAAATCGGCCGAATAGGAGAGAAGTTACAGTTCGAAATCCAAAGAGATTAACTGAACGCGATTTCGATGCACGGCAGTTCGCCCAAATCACGGTCGTGCGCAAATGCCGCATATCAGCTTAAAATCAAGATAATTGGACGGAATCTTTAAAATTAATTTACATTCAACGTTCATGAATCAATATTTTCTCCCAAATTTAGCAAAAAGTACCAATTGATGCAAAAAGCAAAGACGTGAAAATAAGAGGTATTTGTCCAACATTTCAGTTATTCGGCACGCTTTTCCAACATACTCATGTTGGATTTTTTCTTCTTGTTTTCTGTTGCAGGTAAGTTTTCTATATACGCTGCTACAGTATCAAAATCCAGATCACTGCGTTGCTGCGCTGTGTTTTGATGTCATACTATTCTTGAAAAACACGCAAACGTGAGTACGCAAAAAATATGAAGAAAACAAAACTCACGTGGGGCGTTGAAGAGGTATCACATTGTTGAATTATACAGGGTGGGCCAGAAGTTCCAAAACGGTCGGCTAACTTTTGAACGGTTCGAGATAGAAAAATGAAACTTTGGGAATGTTCCTATCTCAAAGGGGACCATCTTATGGGGGAGTCAAAATATTGGTCCCCCTAAGGGAGGGGGTGGGGGGCCCCCAACTTTTTTTTTCAAATGGCAACCCCTATCTTGTGATACCTCATTCGAAAGACCATAAAAAACTAAGAATTTTGGCGCAAACTGCAGATCAATATCTTAATTTTTGACCGAGTTATGATGCTGTCAAAGGTTAAATTTGACCTATTTTCAAAAAATCACAACTCCGGTTCAAATTATCGTAAAGAAAAAAATAAAACGAGAAAATTTACTAAATTGTGTTTGCTGTTTTGTAAAAATTGCAGAAATCACTTCGAACTAATTTTAAGGGGGGGTTCGGACCCCCAAATACGTCAATTCAAAGGTCATTCAATTTTCCCGCGAAATAAGCCAATTTCCCCTAGAGTTGCCTCCACATTATCTCAGTAAGGTCGAAATCAGTTCAACATTACGTTGGGCAAGTCCCCAAATTTCAGGAAAAGTTAAAAAAAAACCCAATTTAAACGGTCAAATTTAATTACCTTAAATTGCGTTTTTTTTAACTTTTCCTGAAATTTGGGGACTTGCCCAACGTAATGTTGAACTGATTTTGACCTTACTGAGATAATGTGGAGGCAACTCTAGGGAAAATTGGCTTATTTCGCGGGAAAATTGAATGACCTTTGAATTGACGTATTTGGGGGTCCGAACCCCCCCTTAAAATTAGTTCGAAGTGATTTCTGCAATTTTTACAAAAAAGCAAACACAATTTAGTAAATTTTCTCGTTTTATTTTTTTCTTTACGATAATTTGAACCGGAGTTGTGATTTTTTGAAAATAGGTCAAATTTAACCTTTGACAGCATCATAACTCGGTCAAAAATTAAGATATTGATCTGCAGTTTGCGCCAAAATTCTTAGTTTTTTATGGTCTTTCGAATGAGGTATCACAAGATAGGGGTTGCCATTTGAAAAAAAAAAGTTGGGGGCCCCCCACCCCCTCCCTTAGGGGGACCAATATTTTGACTCCCCCATAAGATGGTCCCCTTTGAGATAGGAACATTCCCAAAGTTTCATTTTTCTATCTCGAACCGTTCAAAAGTTAGCCGACCGTCCTGGAACTTCTGGCCCACCCTGTATAAAACTTCGTTGTTCCTCGTTTTCTTTATGCGATAGATTTTACACCTAAATTTGTGCGCAGTTGCTTACTCAATTTTTTTTAATTATTTACAAACAGCTTACCAGGTTTTTTAGTTGCGTCCTAGGAAATTTTTTCGTCTAGTTTTTCTGCTGGATTAGTATCGTCAGAATTTGTCTGATTGATTTGATTTGAGCGTAAACTTAAATTTACCTGACCGTTGATCTGTTTACTTCATTCACCTCATTGTGCGCACACTGGAAAAAAAAAACACATTGGATCTAAATTCCAGACTCTTGAAAACATTGACAAGAAAAAATACTCTTGATTCAATCAGATTTTTGCTTGAATCAAAACAAAAACTGCTTAAATTAAGAGGCTTGGTTCTTGATTTAAGCTAGATTCTGATTGAATCAAGAGTACTTTTTCTTGTCGTTGTTTTTAAGAGTGTAGACTCTAGATCCAACGTGTTTTTTTTTTTTTTTTCCTAGTGCATCTCCGCCGGGAATCATGTTAGCGGTGCAGCGGTCACAGAACTAGCGGCTTAAGTCGAAATTGTTTATGTTAAGTGCGGAGAATCGGATATGACGAATTGCCGCTTCAAGTCGAATTTTTTTCGGCCCCTATACAATTCAACTTAGCGAGCTTTTTCTGCATAAAGAGCCCTTGAAATGACCAACCTCTGGTGTGGGTCTAGTGCTCAATGTCCGGCCTTCGGTGTACCGTTCCTGATCGCCTCCTTCAATTCGTGACATGGCGTGCCCCTGCGAATCGAATGTCCAGTCATTGTCCGATCGTAGAACTGGACACGCTAAAATAATGGAAATTGGCCTCTCGCCGGGTCCAGCCCCCGGGCGAACGCTGGCCCCGTGGCCGAATCAATCGAGTCGATTCCGCTGAGTTGGTCCGTCGCATTGTGTGGTCGAGTTTGAATATCCTTGAATGGCGCTCGTAACATTTCGGTTAACTTGTTCGTGACTTAATTGTGATTGACACGTTGGCAGCTTTGATAATTGCCAATGTTGGCTTAAATCCCACCGTGGGAGGGCTTTAAAATTTGAGCGAATTCGTCTATGAAAAATAGCTTTTACCCGCACAGGACGTTTTTAAACATTGATGGGAAATTTTCATCGGCATCACTATAATGTAAAATTCCTCCGAAACTCTCCAATTTTCATTCGTGAAATCTCGGTCAACTTGACAAACTTATTATTCTCATTATATTTATTTTTCTCATCAGTCAGTTCCCGTTCTCGATAATTTCCGCATAAAATCTACTTTCTTGGAAAGCTCTGACCGAGAAACTTACGCACGTACAACTTGTATACATATTCCAGGAGAATCACAATTGACACACTCCCAGACGAAAATGAGAGCAAGACGCTGCTCTTTTAATTCGGAATTTTACGACCCGCACTCTCGCAAACTTCCGTTTACGACGTCACGTTTGTTTTATCCGAAATCCAAGGAGGATGCTAACAGAAATGACGTACATTAACTAAAATTTAATAAGTCCAAGCAAAAAATAAACGATAGATCGCCTTGACATAACGTTGCAGCATTGGAATTAATATCAATCAGGTGCCGCATAATCCGCAAAATACACGCAAAAAAAATATTCGGTACTGATGACAGAACCTTCTGTTCACAGGGCTTCTGCACTTTTTTCGTCATTTTTATAGAATTTTTCTGTTATGAGAACAGAACTCCGATCGTTAGCACAGAGTACTTTATCGTCATAACGGATACTTCTGTAGCTGTAACAAAGGAAGTTCAGGAACCCTTATAAGAACAGAAATATTTTATTCAGTGATAGTGTGTAAAACCTTCAAATTCTACGCACTTTGTAGGACTCTCCACAATTCTGCAGCTGAGTGAAGGTGTACGTCTTGGGTGTAACTTTCTTGAGGACCCGTCACAATGGTTTGCCAGGAGGAAGGAGCAGGATGATGGTGGGTGGGTGGGAGGGGGGTGTTTGGGAAGCTGGATATCGGGGACCGGTCGGGAGTTGAGTGAACGAGCGCCCAGGAGCACGTGCGTGAGTGGTGCATACACGTGTGGCGCGCACTTGGAGGGCCTCGCCCGGTTCCCGATCCCGGATTCCCGTTTGCGTCTCGGTGACAAAGCCCGGATTCGCTTTCAAGACGAGGACTTTGAACTTTCGGAGGGCACCCTCTCCCGCTCTCTCTCGCGGAGTTGTCGTTTACACGAGCGGGGCTCATCCCTTCCTGGAATGGACCGAGTTCAGTTGAGCCGCACCAAGATCGGACCGGGAAAATGTGGCTTGAAATTCGTCATTTTCCTCGCGAAAGAACAAAATATTTAGTCATAGGACATAGTGTAGTCCTTACTACATTTCAATACTGCCAAATTTTCCCTCGCAAATCTCATTTTAAACAGGAAAATCTTAGACTTTTCTAACTGAAAATGCCCTTGATTTTTCATCTAATCTCTTAAATAAAAAAATGAAAAATTGCCTTACATACATCAATATTGTCAAATTTCCCCCACGCAAATTGCATTTTTATCGGGAGAATTTTGGTCTTTTCTAATTGAAAATGTCGCTAATTTTTCTTCTAATATCACATAAAAATGAATAAATAAATACATTTTGAAAAAAATTAAAAAATAGTGTATTTTCTTCGGAAAATACACTAAAAGCACACAGGTATATTCTTGTAAGAAATTCTCTTTTCTGAGTCGACTTTGCAACCTTGGAATGGAGTTACGTTCTTTCGTGTGGAAAGCCACAAATTTTATTCCTCCTTAAGTTAAAAAGCCTTAAAGTTTTTTTTCGCATCAAAAATATTTTCTCTTGATCTCCAATTTGTAAATTAAGAGAGATTAACTATCAAATTTTTCTATTACATTTGAATAATTGCAAAATTAAAAACGGGTTTTGACCAGTAGCGTAGCGTGAATTGCGGTAGATCGATTGTTATGCTATTTAAACCTGTGGTAAAGAATCGATTATAAAGGCGTTCGCTGCGAACACCCTGTTTATCGATCCTTTTCCATAGGTTTAAATGGCATAACAATCGATATATCGCAAAGCACGCCACGCCACTGGTTTTGACAAGAACGAAAAATGACTTGTATTGTCAATCATTTAGCACTTTCTCGGTGATTCTTAAACTCTTCCTCGTTGATCGGAAATGAGTCTTGATTAATTGCCTATTGTTAGGGAGGTTATGTTGGATCTGGCCTTGCACATAAATCTCACACACACTCACGTGAAGTGTAAGCGTTTTGTGCTAGGAGCTTGAGAATAACTCGAGAGTTAAATTAACTGTCATATCATTGTTACCAGATGCTGGAATTTCCACTCAATTTTAAGGTATGACGTGTCTGACAGCTCACAAGGCTCTATTTGGATGCGTCTTCAAAATACACGTTTCCTCAGACCGTTCGGCGTTCGGGCCCATCCGATGCTTATTCTGGAGGTGAGAGGGCATCACCGATCGCAATTAGTTAGCGAATATATAGTTGAGTGGGGAACTAAGTTCAAAAGATTCAAATTTTTAAGTCACAAATGGTTTGGGTAGAACACTAGACCTGAAATTTTCGGTTTTTCCCCCAAAATTGCAGCTTGCTACCATCAAATGGACGTATTTCTGCCAAACGGAACTATTTGCTTTAAGGTATGAGCCCTGAGATCCATAAGAATATATGCATAATAGGGCTCACCTCATAATGCACATAGCTCCGTTTGACAGAAATACGTCCAAATTCGAAAAATAAGCCGGACGAGGCGCTCGTTTTGTTTTCTATTGTTTCAAACTGCAATTTTGACAAAACTCAAATTTCAAATGAAACATCCCTTGTAAGCCCTCACCAAGGATACCAGGGGTTTTTAGATGATATAACGGGGATTCCGCGAAGTCGATTACTCTCTAATCCCCTTCAAGAGAGCCATATTTTGAAAAATGTGCAATTTTGGATGTATGCCATCAAGTCAAATCAAAATTTACCATACATTCTATTTTTTACGGGGAAAATATCCGATAAATTCGACGGGAAATCTTGATTTTAGGTGCCTTCTATACAGCCGCCAAAAAGGGACCTCGGGATAAACTAACACCCTAAAATGTATATTCTGTGAAGTTAATTATCCAACCATCCTCCAAGTTCCCGATTTTACGTGTAAACATAAACCGAGAAAAGAGGCCCGGCCGTAAATATTTCAATAAAGCACCGAGTTGCAAAGTTTCAAACCCGTTTGATGTCGAACTCGCGGGGTTTCTCGGTGGATTTTGAGGAAGCGCACGCCCTGGACCTCTCCCCGTGTTCCACCACCCTTATTCCGCTCGAGTTGCGGGAACTTGCATAACTATAATTGCACTCTTTGTCGCGCTCTTGAGTCCGGGGCGTGCCGTTATTATGCAAAGCTTGAACTTAACAGATTCAATCTGCATACAATGCAGGAGCCGAATAGGATTGTCGCATCAAACTCCTCGGCTGCATCAGGTGGAGCCGTTCATACACCCACAGACGAGTCGTAGTCGTTACGTTGATTGCGCCTCTCATATCGGAAAAGGCGATCGAGATCTTGAGCGGATTTCGATCGCTGAAAAGTGCCTGACATGCACGGCTTCGATGCATGATCCAAAATTATCTATTTAGGAAAAGTTTTGCGAGCTCTAATCTTGCTTTTCCCAGAATTAAACTCACCTAAAGTGCACTCTCATATGTATCGAATCCCACGGGAAGGGGAAAAAATCAACCTAAATATGAAAAAAATGAGTAAAAAACTAATGATTATAATAATTTTTTTGAGAGATTATCATTACATTTAAAAAAAAATTTACAAAAATTATAAAAATTGGAAAACATTTATAAAAAATAGAAATATTAAAAAAGGTCATGACTTGAAGTTTGGAAAATGAACTTTAATCATGTTTTTAATATTTAAAAAATGTTGTATGTACGTTAATTCTTGCGCAAAGGAAAGTGAGATGCTGGTCAAGTTCATATTTATGGAAAAAAAAAAACGTGCACATGTGACGCCTCAAGAGGCGGTTTTACGATCAAAATTTTGGAATCAAAGTTTTGGCGTATTCACGCAGACGGAATTTTGGCGGTTAAAATGAGCATAAGGATAGGGGGGATCCTAATTTTAACAAAATTATGGCGTTCTTCAAATCTTTTATTGAAGATTTTCCAAAAGGAAAATTTTGAGATAGCGCCATGTCAAAACTTTTTATCTAGAAAGGAATAGACTGAACGAGTAGCGCTCGATGCCTGCATCGAAAAACATATTCCATTCGTATACTATAGAAAATGGAAGCAACAGAATCGTGCAACTTTGAACTTTAACTACCAAGCTATGACGTAAGCAGACTGTCTGAAAACGCACTCTCTTTTTTAGTAATAGTCCAGGGTCTCCTTTTTTTACGCTTTTTCGAACTCAATATAGAACACGTCAATCATGACGTCAGATCTCCATTTTTAATCAGACAGGTAAGTGAAGATATTTCAGCAAGTGCCGAACTCGTTCAGTCCCTTCAAGAGGCCAATCGAAAGGGCAAGCTTCTCAACGGTCTGATACGAAAATAAAGCTACGGGCCGTCGAGAAAACAGCTCTATTCAAACACGAAAATAACGCGGGATCCCCTTTGTGTGAAACGGCGCACAGTGGATGAAATCAATTAGAGATTTCGGACCTGAAATGTTTAACTAAAACCGCAAATTTTGATGTTTCATTCGTTACATTTTAAATTTTAAGGGGTGCATCAAGAAGAAAATTTCACGAGGAGAGCAATGGAACCACTTTTAAAACCTTAAAAATTTGTATGAGCGGAATTATGAGCTTTTAAAGTTTCCAAATTTTGTCCGACTCTATGATTGACTCGATCCACTGCGCGGCGAGTGATTTCCAGCCCCCACACGCAGTGGCGGATAATTGCTCCCCGCGGTAAGAAAGTTAAGCCGTCCCCGGCAGGCACTTCAAGGATAATGTGGGCTGAATTTAAGGCCGCCGAAAAAGTCGATGATTGGCACATGGCACACGATGCGATGATGCGGCCCCTGCGCGTGGAATCCTTCCACGTCCAATTCCAAGCGACAAAGCTGAGGCCCCCGACCTTTGGCAAGGTCGCTCCCAATTTTGGACCCCCCCTCCACCCTCCTCGTCGGAGGCCACCCAAGAGTTCATCGTCCGACTCAGCTTTTGAAATGCTGGTAGTCAAGGTCATGGAACAGCGACCGCGGAGCAAATTGACTTGGTTATAGAATGGGGACACTTTGTTTGCAAGACAACATTGGCGATGCTGACAAATTGGCAGCACTGATATTCCCTTTTAAATTTGTATGATTTTTACTTGATGGGACGAAGAAAACACCTCTTAAGAATTATTAATAAATAAATAGTCACGAGTGCGCCGAGTACATACTTTTTGTGTTTCTCGTTTCTCGCGACGGGCCTGAATTTTCTTTTTATCACTTTTCTAAAATGGTAAATGAGTGGTTCTCTGAAAGAAAAAAAATTGCAATTTAAAAGTTTTTTTGTACTTCGTTTTATTTCCGCCAATGATGCTGATCCTTACTTAATAAACGTATTTACGCAGTCCAAAGCTTATACCCTTTAAGCAATTATACGTCATGCAATGCATACAGTACAATCGTTTCAAGCAAAAAGAAATGGAAAAGGGAGGATACCGCACCTCTCATTTTAGAGCATGTGATGGTACAGTAACAATATGCCCTTTCTGAGCATTTTGACCGACACGATAATATTCAGGAGACCTGAATGCAACTATTCGTACTCAGTTGATGCCTGTGTTGCGCACAGGAAAAATGAAGGCGCCCCAATTTTAGTTGTCCTCTCAAGTATTTGCGCGATATCCTATCTGACAACTCCCGTCGAAGATATCACTAATGATCCTAACATCATCATCGGGACTCTTTGTTTTATTGAATTGGGCCTAAAAATTGTAACAATGAAGTATTACATCAAGTTCCATCGAGGTGTTTCTATCAAAGTTCCGTGATTCTCGGGGCGAACTCACGCACAGATGCCGATGCGAGTGGAGGTATGTTTATAATAAAGCGGGCGGTGGCCATGACGACGACACCGATGACCGAGGATCGATTCCCTGTGCCGGCATGCACCCGCACCCATCTTTAATTTCTGGGGTGGGAGGAGGGTGCCTCGCGGTTGCATGCGAAAAAACAAGCCAACAGGGGCCTCGGGTTTGAAGCAAGGATTGCGTGAGCGCTTTTGGGTGGCGTTTACACGCTCCGAAGAGCAAAGTTCCACCGTCGATTACCAAGAATGGTGGAATTTCTCATTTTGTCGAAGAAAACTCTCACAAAATTTGCGTTTTTACAGCACCGAAAATACACGTGACGATTTTTTTACATCAAACGTTTACACTCGACACACACATTCGTCGTACATTCGACAAATTTTACTGCGGCTGCACATGGCTCAGTTTTTTATTTATTGCCAACTTTCATTACAAAAAAACGAAATTTCCTTGAGCTGCGTTACGGTTACAGTATCTGATTTTCCATGTTGGTAATGACGCTGATCAGGCATATAGACAACTGACTGTGCACCTTTCTTGTCCTGCTAAGATCGACATTTTTAGGCGTTTTCCCCCGAAAAGTTTGTGGAACTTGATGTCCTGATATCGGTAACTTAATTTCAAATATTGGGTTCGCGGAAGGTCAAATATTACATTAGCGGATCTATTGGGGAGCGTGGGGTTGTAGGGAGCCAGCCTCCCCCCCTGTTTACCTGAAAAAGGGGAGGAAGGAACGGATGAAATACGATGGAAGGACGTTTATATTCGGTAATTTTTGCATCATAAAATTGACTCACACCGAAAATTAGATGCTTTAAAATTTGCAACATTTGCCGGGGGAGGCTTCCTGGACTTCCCTCTCGCCGCCTCCCCTAGGACAGGATCCTTTTATGACAAATGATCTCAACAAGTTGAAGGAAGGAAAACAGCTAATTATCTTTAAGGGAGCACTGAAAAAAAACTCGGTGTATTTACTAAGAAAAAGGTAAAATTACCAAGAATTCAGGGTTCTATTTGATCCCAGTTTTTTCTTGGTAAAATTACCATTTGTGGAATTGGTCATTTTATCGAGAAATCTTGGTAAAATTATTGAACTTTCTCGGTAATTTTACTGGACCTTGGTAAAAACGTCAATATTTTTTATCAACTGTGGTAGAATTACCGAGATAAAATGGCAAAGTTACCAGGAACTGATTACCAATAAAAGTGGTATTCTTGCCTGAAAAAAAAAAACAGTAAAAATACTGGTTTTTAGGTAAGTTTACCAGTCTGTCTTGGTAAAATTACCAATAATTGGTAAAAAAAGTGAGATGGTAAAGGTACCAACGGACCTTGGTAAAAACGCCGGGAATTTTTTTTTTCAGTGAGCTTAATGCCCACGCCCACACCCTAGTTTCTAAGGTCCTGCGTCGAAAATAAATAAATCTTCAAAAATTTGGAGCGGAGTTAAGTTGTTTCTCCGATGAGAAGCTCGTATCCCGCACATCCGAAAACGACGAGAGAGAGCGAACCTAACTAGTTCCTGAGTGGGTGATGAACGCGATCAGTTTATCAGCCGGCCCGGGCGGTGGTTAGCGCCTGGATCGGGAACGATTTGCGGTGGCTGATCGTCATTAAAAAGCGCACTTATGCGACAACATGATCACGGCTTCGAAACTCGATGATCTTGACCCACTCCACGGCGTCGCCGTCGCCGCACCGCCATTGTTGCCTCTCTCACAATCAGTTCGAATTCTCATACACGAAGAAAAAAAAATCTCGGCTCATGTGGAGCATAGAAATTTTTAGGCTTGGAAACCGAATTTCGGTTCAGGCTATCGCACTTCTCTCTAGTCACACTGAGGACTGTGTTCATGGTTTCGAACAGCGCTCCTTTCCGCAAGAACAGTGAATGGGCGACTCATTTTTTCACCTTTTTTTGTCTGGTTGAAAATGAAATTGTCATATATTTCGAAACGTTCCGGGTTTTTTATTTATCTTTCGTGTTATTGGTCAGCCGTTTCCCACATTTAGTTGTTATTTTGTTATGTGCTTTGGCTGATGAAAATGCTCTCCATCTTTTCCTTAGGAAAGCCCTATATAGTTTAAATTTAGATTCAGAGAGGCTAAAAACATTCTGTAACGTTGCTATCGTAATAATACGAGCAATTTTCATTAACTTCGAGTTTTCAACATCAGTAAGGCCTAGAAAATAGACCCTTACCAAGGAATCAGGGATCGTATTGATTTTTCACCACAAAACGTACAGAAAACAAAGGTAAAAATTGTATTATTTAATATCAGCAAAGAGGACGTGAACCGGACCTACCTCAAAATTTGCCAGACCCGCAATACTACCCCTGCATTTTGTGTTTTTTGCATAAAGTATCATTGCAATTCCCAGTTAGTGTCAATTTTCAATTTTTGAATTCAACTCTAAGTTGGTACAATCTGTCCTTTTTTTGATGCGTTTATTCATTGTTGAGGGCTTCCTTAATCATAATAAATAAACCAAATAGGGTCTCTTTAAGGAAAGAAGCTGTTAAAGAAACGACTATGAATACAATTGAATACAGCCTCATGCAAGACTTGTGTTCCTTACCGAGGACTTCAAGAACCTGGAGACACCGTTAGTTTATGGTTTAGAGCAGCACAGCGGAAAGCTGGCATGGTTAAAAACCGCTGCCGCCGTTTAGTGCCCTATGCCCTAGTAAGCTCAAGATCTCGGAGATCTGTCTGTGTAGACTTAGGCTGGTGCTGGGATGGCTAAATCCATTAAAACCAGCTGATCGAAGAGTTAGTCCACGTGTGATGGATTTATTGCTGCAAGTGACAACAATGCCCTCGACACAGCTTTTAACTGCTTCTGATTACTCACTGATCTTGAGACAACCAGACGTGATAATCGTATCGTAAGGTTGCATTTAAAATTAATTCTGTTTGAATACAAAATGCGGCATGTAAACAGCAAAATTTACAACACGCACGCGCAGTTTTAGAATTCGGCGTGTGTGTGCCCCTCTGTTATAATCAGTCGTAGTTGCATTATTATAACCAGTTATTATCTCCGGAAGTGTGCTTCGCACAAAGGCGTCGTGGGATTAGATCAGTTGTGATGGTAAAAATCTCCAATTTAAGTAAACATAGAGAGGTTTTTATTTTTTCATGTATCTATTAAGTGCGCGTGTTAAAAGGTGCGCTATTTTTGTATTTGTTTAGTATTCTGAATGAAGCTTATCGTCAGCGGAAGAATATTTTAACCCCTATCGACTTTAATGCCTTCATAGAGACAAGACAAAAGAGATTTACTTACTTTTACAGCGGTTCATGCTTATACAGAAAGTAAAAATTTCAAGGTCTTTGCAAGATAAAGAAAATAGAAAATAAAAGCAATTTTCAGGTA
This sequence comes from Bemisia tabaci, assembly GCF_001854935.1. NCBI lineage: Eukaryota > Metazoa > Arthropoda > Insecta > Hemiptera > Aleyrodidae > Bemisia > Bemisia tabaci. The sequence continues at coordinate 185,086 of NW_017566689.1, forward strand.
ATTCAAAATGGATAAATATCGAAATTTGTTTTAAAAAAATAGAGGCATGGCGTAGTAATCGAAAGTCTGAAATTTTTCAACAATTTTTATCCATACACTTTTTTTCATTTATTGTTTTGTTTTTTTTTTTTTTTAAATTTGACCAATTGGGTCTGCAAAATTACTGAGAAAGCGACCTATCCCAAAGTGAAGCCTCCGTGGGTCATATTTCAAAAATTTAAAGAGAACTTGCATTTATAGGTCCTTTCGATGAAGAGAAAAATATTGGAATCGGTCGAGTAAATCTCTAGAACGAACTCTGACAAAAAGCACTGCATCACGTGGCATCACTAAAATCTGAGGCATATTCTAAAAGATTAAAGAAAGAGGACTGATATAGAGGTAGCCTTCAGCTAGCGAGGAAATTCATGGGAATCGACACAGTAGATCTCTAGAACGAACTAAGTTTGAAACAAATGACAAAAAGACATGAACTTATGCAACTTTTCAGAATTAGACTATTAAAAAGGTGAACGAATCATAAAAGTATTGGATCACCTCATGTTGCGTAAATTCTAAAAAATTCTAACACTACCAACAAGAGGTTTGTGCGCAACCTTCAGGTTACGCACACACTACACTCAAGTTCAGTCTGATCGTGTTTAATAATCAAAATCGTCAATATGTTTACGATCCCTGATCCGGTCGGATTCGCTTTTGCCCCACGGACACTGCGTGACTATGGATAGTTACGTATTTTAATCCTTTTATTTTCGATTCCTAACGAGGCGCGCCATCGTTCTTCATTGCGATACGTCACGACGCAAGCGACGTTCTCTTAAGCTAAGTTTTTACGGTTTTATTTTCTTTCGCGTGAATTTATTTCTTTATTTACTCTCGATTTTCCGGCAGCGAATCGATGGCGCATCTGGAGCAGGAACGAAACCCAGACTCGGGCTTGCGTAACGTGCTCGTCCCCGTGGAAGGAAACCTGGCCGGGTTTTGCGCAACGGCGCGCAAGTGCGTTGCTGAACTTTAGCCGTGGCCTTCAGGGACGTGAACGGATTAAGAGGGGCAGGTTATGGCTCCGCGTCACGTTTCTGCCAAGATCGATAAAGAAGCGTGTGACTTTAAAAGCTGCCCATTAAAGGAACCATCCCTTTTCCCGAAGCTTTTAAGCGGCCTATTCGGGGTCGTCGCGTCGATTCCACAAAAAATTGTTAATCGCAGCATCTGAAGCTACCCGCAAGCAGCAGCGATCGCGATAAGTTGCGATTCGATCGGAGAATGTATCGCGATTTTATCGATTTATCGCAATGTCATCGGACAAGAAATCGTGATAGATTAATATATAATTTCGATTTTATCGAACGCGATTTTGTAGAGATAAAATTGCGACAAGATTGAGGATAATCGCTCAGATGTTGATGATCCTAGCGATTTTATCGTCAAAAAATCGTAAAAAATCGCGAGTTATTGGGAGCATTTTGCGATTTTTCCGTTAGAAAATGCTACTTGGGATTCAGAAAGTGCCTTCTATTAATTGGACAGCATCACTGAAAAGAGGAAGTGACATTTCTCAATCAAAATACGCGGTGTCGCACTTCCGCCGTTGATATGCTATATTTGTAATGCTGCGGGAAAAACATAGTGAATTTTTGCGTGATTTTGTTCGATTACTATACAAATTGCCTCAACCTTGGTACCTTGCATATCGCACGACGTTCATTCTTATAAACAAACTTTTCCGAGAAATTCACCGGGGAAATTTCCCCCGAAATGTTTAAAGCAAAATTATGTGGATTACACGGAGTAAGAAATAGGTCGCAGAATGTGCGCATTACCAAACCCGTGACATTTCGAATCCTCCCTCAACACTTTCTCGCTAATTCGCAACGCAAATGTTCCAGAGAGTCTGACATCGCTGGCCGATAAGCACCTAAAAGAAAACGCGGAGAGTTTATCCTTGGCAGCGAACGGAACCCGGAGGTCACGGCCAAGGCGAAAAAGTCCCTTGTTTTACTCTTCGTTGCGCCGCTCGAAAAAGATTTACTTATCGGGTGTCGGAATAACGCGATGCGTATAAAGTCGTCGTTAGGATTCCCCAAAGGCGGGACCCATAAGTTATTTACATTATTATCTGGCAGAGCGCGCGTCCCCGAGGAGGGATATTTGAATATATTGTTGTTTGTCGTTCCTTATACATATTGATTCGTTATTGCCTCGCGTTTGCGTCTTTGTCTTACGCCTCGCGCGACGCTTGCGGATAGTGGATTGATGAATACTTCCCTTTTGAACGTTTCAAAGCTTATCTCCCTAGTATGTTACACCTAATTTGTATAAAGCTGGGGGGTTCGTGTTATGGTAATCGATAATCTGGGTAGCAAGTATCGTACATTCTTGTTCTAATACTTCTAATCAGAATTAGAATGATACTTCCGGAAGAACGGAGGTATGGAGGAATCTGTGTTTTCCAAGGATCACACCTATAGGAAATAAATATTAATCCATTATATGTACCACGTGCAGCAGATAGGAACTTGGTCACATCGGCTATTGTCAAATTCAACTGGGCATTTCAATTTTTTACAAGAGAAAATTTGTGCGGATTTCATTGAAAATTTCAAGGAATTCAATTCGTAGGATACAAAAAATCCACTGGAAATTGGAGAAAACTCCGCACGACCGAATTCATGCAGAAAATCAAATTTACCGATGAAATTTCGCAATAGCTGATGTGGGTTGGTTCTTTTCTGTTTATAACGCGGTTCAATTAGAACCATACTTCCGTACGAACGGAGTTGAGGAGGAATCTGGGTTTTTCAAGAATCACACCAATACAGGAAAAATAAGTGTCTTCATAAGAAGACGTTGGAAATATTTCCTGATTTTTTACCTCTTCCTCCCGTAAGATCCCTTTCCTCCCTAATATATTCCTTAAAGGGGCAGGGCCGGATTTACCTACTTGCCGCCCATGGGCCGCCTGTGTTTTGCCGCCCCCTCCTCATTCGTTTTGAAACATCAATAAAAACTATGAAGTGAACGTGCCGGAGGGGGAGGGGTGGATAAGACGCGTTTACCTACTCGTGTTGGATACATTTTTTGTGAAAGCCCTGTCAACACTACTAGCAAAATTTCACAGAACTTTGCGCGAAAGTTAAGTTCCGTAAATCTATCTCTGTGTGGACAAGGTCCTCCATTTATAAGAAATGAACCAAAAAATTATGAAAGAACAAACATAAATGTGGTTTAATAATTTTAACTTCCGCCGCTGCGCCGCGCTGATCGCACTGTGTTTGGCGCAATGCGTGAAGTATTCGTGCAGTCTTGTAGGCGCTACGCGTTTTACGCCAACCGGCGCTCCTGACCGCGCTGTGTTTGGCGCAATGGGAGAAGTATCCATGCAGTTTTGTAGGCGCTAATATGTATTACATGCCGACCGCCGCGCCGCGCCGAGGGCTTGTCCTTTTCATCTCAAGTCCTCGTCATCATTCCTCTCTGCGCTGAGCTCCAAGGCCAAATTACGTGTTTAGTTCCTCTCTTAACTCGACTAATTAAAGATGCTGTCTCTTGTATCACCAAAAAACGACAAAATTAGAAATTACTGTACCCTCAAGAAATAGAGATTTTGTCCACTTTCCTCATTGATGATTTTTTTTTCTGAATCCGATTTTTTATACCTACTTTTAAAAAAATCGCAAAATTTGCCGCCCCCTAAATTTGCCGCCACGGGCCGCGGCCCATGTGGCCACCCCCTTAATCCGGCCTTGTAAAGGGGTTCGTCGCGGACAGTCTCAAACCCTCCTCTATCTAAGCACCTGACGTAATTTACGGACGGCCGCTGAATGTACCGTGAGACTAACTATACGGAACGTGGGGGGTTATTTAGAACGAGGTTCATGACAAGTGAGCTTTCAGGCACAGAGGGAGAGAGCCATTCAGATCCTCCTTTGGAGATGCAAAGACCCGAAACCAGTGACAGCCGGTCAAAGATGCTTCTCGTGGATTGCATTGCATTCCATCTCCAAGTATTTCCAACTCCTGTAGAGATCCCGTGTGCGCTTACCGTCTTGAATTTGGGCAAAGGGGTGGACGAGGGACCAGGGACCTACTTCCCGGAGAACCAATTTGACGTGAACGGCTCCGCATGGAGCAGGGGAGAAGATTCGCATTTAATGGAGGCAGCTCACGCTAAGTGAATAATTAATTAGGACTCCAGAGTGACGGTTGAGTGTTGAGCGGTAAGCCAGTTACCGATGCTAACTATGTCCGCAACAGCATTGCCGCTGATTCTGGAATGTTCGAATTATGTCCCTTAAGTCATAGCCTAGTGGTTGTTCAGAAATTGACATCTTGGCTTAAGTTTGATACCTGGAAAATGTCAAAAACAGACAAAAAAAAATTATTAAAATGTCGGACTGAAGTCTTGTTTGAACTGAGTAGTCCGTGTCATTGCTATCAACGTCAAACTTTCCTGCATAACCATCGGATCTAGGTGCTGCTTTGAGTGATTCGGATATGAAAATTAATATGATAAAGAGGGATTTGAATGACTTTCAATTTGAAGGAATTTGGGGAAATCAATAGATATCATCGTGATATGCGCATTATGATATCCTTGAATTTTCTTTCTTTTTTTGTGTTCGCTGCTTCTTCTCCACCTGATTTGCCAGCCGTTACCTTTGCGTACGAAAATGTATAAACATTTTACTCACGATAACACATTTAAGATGCCATCCTTCTCATATAGTTCATTCTAAAAAGTAAAAACTGATTCTATTTTCCTAGTATGGTTTTGATTTTCTTTTCAAATTTCCTATCAACGCATATCAGGTTTTAAGCCATTTTTTCAAAATGACGGCTTTAGCGGCGGAAATATCTTTACACGTGCAAAATTCGGATTTAGCATCCAAAAATACACGGGAATCACTCAACAGAAAGTTTTCAGAAAAATTTCCCCAAAAACTTCCCTATTTCCTGGATTAATTCAATAATCCCGAAATTTGATTTTCTTCTCTCAAGTTTAGGTAGCATTTCAGCAGGAGCCAATATCCTTATTATTTATCAGTCATCAACGACATTTTAACATATCTACTATCCTAACACGGAATGATTAATTCCCTTGGGATGCGCTGTTAATTTAAGAAATCAGTTCATTTCGCGGTCGATCCGGCAAGAGTGGACGTCAGCATCCGTCGCAGCGTAAGAAGAACCGTAACGTCAGCGGCGCGGCGGTGGTGGCTGGGCCGGAGGAAATTAGAACGGCATTTCCACATCCACGTCCACTTCCACGACCGCAACCGCATTTCCGCCGCCGTGAATATGCACGGCAAATGTCGACGTCGAGTCCACGTCCGTCCCCGTCGAGGAATGACCGACGCCGACAGGTCTGACAGACCGAGCGTCTCACCGCCAGACTTGAGTCATTCCGTCTGACAATGGATTCCGTGCCGACTCACTCGCGAAAAATCCAAGTCCCTCGTGTGAACTAGAGTATCTTCATGGAGGTCACTGGAGGACCCAATTCTGATTGTCTTAGCAATCTCAGGCTTCATGGAGCTCTTAGGAGATAAGACAATTGACCAGGGGCGGATCCAGCAATTTGGCAACACCGGATTCCCTCCATTTAAAGCCAGGCTGAATAATCGATTCTTGTCGGAGCAACTGGTAACCTAACTCGATTTATTTCCATAGGTTTAAATGGAAAATAGACAATGTTGTCATATCCTGGATCCGCCAATGCAAATGACAGAAGTTGCATGCAGACTATAAAGGAGGAAACAGAGCATGAGGTTTTATGTGCTTTTGTCACCGCGAACTTTTCTCAAATTAATTTCCAACTCCGACTTTTTATTAAGATTGGCAACAAGCTCAGTTGGTGATGCCCTTCGACGCGGGACAAAAAATCTTAAAACCGTCCCTGGTAAAAATTGGCTATAAAAAATTATATAAAAAATTGGATAGTAAATGGTAAACCGGACCACCATTTATTCCCGTTTCTGAAATCTGAACTCGGAGGAGTTAATTTTGAATCAGTGGAAGAGGTCAAACAAGCCGTCCACCCTTTCATCCCCGGTCAGCTGAAAGACTTCTACGCGCGTGGCATCCAAAAGCTGTTCTCTTAGTTTCAGTATCAGACCTGCTTGGATCGAGCTGGTTATGTGGAGAAGTGAGGTAAGCCCCTTATTCTACAAAAACTTCATTGATTTTTCGCCAGTGATGAACGACTGAGGCTTTGGCAGACAAGCTCTTCTCTTGTCGCGGACTTCAAATCCCCGCCGATTCGGCGGGAGCGTCGAGCACCTCGGCGCGTGCAAACGGCTCGCGTTCGGCCGCACATGGTCCGATTTTGTTGCGGTTTGTTTTGTTGAACTCAGAATATCCTAAGGAAAATTTTGAGCCCAAGTTTTTGAAAATTGGTCCATTCTTGTTGATTTTAGAGAGGGGGGATACTTACTTATTGAACGCCCCTCGTAGTTTGGAAATTTTGATGGTAATCCAGAACTCTAAAAAGAGTTTATTTTTGAGGACTTAGCTTAACCCCTTCGATGAAGCACGAAAGCTATTCTAGACTTTCCATATTTGCTCATTTGGACCGCTCATTTTTTCCGGAAAAGCTGTTCGTGAATTTCCCCACTGCATGCATAACATTCAACTTATCGGTACCTTGAAATTTGAATGTTAAACTCACCCTCCACCTCTATAAACATTTTGAAAAATAGCAAAAACAAATGATGGTAGACTTGATGTTCATGAGCGAGATAGCTTGTAAAATCCTCACATAAATCTTCACAAGGCGCGACATAGTTTTGGATTCACCGAATCAAACCTGTGTTGCTCGAGCATGTCGCAATCCTAAGAAGATTCTGATTCAGGGATATTGCAAAAGCGGGGCATTTTGTTGACGAACAAAATAGTGGCAAAACCGTGAATGCAAAATTTCAGTTGCATCCGTCGTGAGGAGAAATTATCATATTTGAACGGAGCGTTAGTCATATCCTCCGCAAATGGGGCCAGGTGAGATGCAAGGGGGAAAAAAGTCAACGTCGCCAAATCGCTCTAATTTAAACTGAGGCAGATCGATGACTCATTCAAAACCATTCATGAACTGCTATTACCAGTGAAGTTGCCTTTGGATGACTGATAAAACCACTATTTCAACTCCTATGCGCCCGCTCTTGCCTACCTTAAGAATTGAAGGCGAATCCATCGTAAACAGTCTGGGTGAACTTCCCCTCTGTGCCTATAGGTGCGGCAAGTGCTCTAATAGACTCTTCGTCTGAACGTTTCTTCATGCCCTTCTTCTTTGCGGGATTATAGTTAAAATCGAAAGGCAGGCAGAATTCACTGATTAGGCTTATCATTAATATTTTACTTCAAAAAAGTTGGAAGACATAAATTCTTTGAAAACTCCAAAAGTTTAGGGATTTAGTCAGCTCCATGTTAAAATGATCCCTTCAATATGGTTAAAAAGGCGTGGAGAATATTTGATGATGAGGGACCATTATTTTTATGTAAGAATAAGGCGGAATATATATCCCTTTTTAATCAACAATTCAAACTGACGATTTTTTCAACCAATCTCCGAGGAGCTGTGATCGCGATAAACAGCGATTTTATCGGTTGCTTATCGCGATTATATCGGAGGCAATAAAATGAGATATTATTGTATTAAAAATTACGATATATGGCAACTACGTAAATCGCTGCACATCGCAATTTTTGGTTCGATAAAATCGCGATCGACTATCGTCGATAAAATCGAGATCGAATCGCCATTTATCGCGACTTTTATTTCGAAAATATCACGATAAACTGTCGAGTGATAAAATCGCGATTTTATCCCGATAAGATCGAGGATAATCGCTCAGAAGTTGATGATCCTAGTGATTTTATTGCGGATAAAATTGCAATATATCCCGATTTTTCTGTTGAAAAATGCTACTACGGTCGTTTTACGCGATTGCTTGACAACTTTATAAAAAATGTATCGTTCCTCCCTCAATCTGACAATCCCGAAAAGGATTAGTTCGTCTCGAGACTTAATCTTAAGTCGGGCATTATCCGCGCATGCGTCAAACTTCCGTATCCTGTCCCTTGTGACGCAGGCCCTGTTGCCGCTCCGCGGGGAATTCCCTTATTTCATCATTTCAAGCGGATGCGGATCCTGGAATCGGAGTCCAACCTGACATCGATGAGCTGGAGCCGGATTCAGCGCTCGTCAAGCTAGAAAGTTTCCCGAGTTTTTGTCCGGCCTTAACACCTATCGCGTTCGCTAACGGGAATGCGTGGTTCAGTTTGTGTAACGGACGTGTGGAGGAGGTGTCGGAGTGTTAAATGTGCGTGTGGCGTGGAAAAAGTTTCGTCGGTAAAAGAGTGAGTGGTATACCAGCACTGAGGTGGATTTTTTTTCGACCTCGGTACGAATAGTGAACAATTACCAATTAATGACGGTCGATACCGACAGTAAACAAGCCTTGCGATATTGATCATATTTTGCTGAAATGTTGATCCCGCACTTTTAATTTTACTCCATAAATGGACCGGTTTTGATACATTCAGCCGGCTATCTTTTAAAAATATTTTTTTAGAAACCCTAGCTATTTAGCTTCAGCCTAAATTAAAAATTAAAGTTGAGGATTTCTGTATGCGAAAATTCAGCCTTAGATTTGACAAATGATATGCAATGTTTCGCGTTCGGATTATTTCGGCCTGAAATAAGGGCATCCGATAGAGATTTTTCGGAAATGACTAACTAGAATGTAAAATGATTAATGAAGTATCATAGATGTTCTGACATTATGTGTGGCAAGTTATATTGTGCATCCATGCCAAGTGAACTGGGAACAAATTCACATCAGCTGAGCCCTCCAGTTTGAACCACTTTGAAATCCAGCAGGTATGATATTTCGACTGAAAATTTTGTTTGACACAACCTAGTTTTTTACTGTTTAACCCCCTCCATAAAAATTATTTGTGGTTACGAGCATAACTTTCCTCAGTTGTGGCTAGCAGCCGCCCGCCAATCTGAGATCGCACTTGAAACTTCATGTTAAGATTCACGTAAATTTCATGAAAAATAGTCTGAAATTTAACCGTTTTTCAAAATCTTATTTTTCATGAATATTTCCATCTCAGCCGCCAATAATGTGATCGGTCCCTAAAAATGAGCTGAATCATCCAATCAGAAAGCTTAATTGAAGAGATATATTATTTGCAACTTATTTAAAGCCGGATGACAAAGTTTTTGACGCCCCCTCCTCTAGAATGAACATAGATGCTTGATGGCATCATGCAATTTTCACAAACCTCGAAAAAATTTGCAACTCTTACGGTTGGCTTGAAAGGTAACAAAAGAGGCTTGGCAGAGGAGTTGAGAGCTATTCATGATTATAATTAACTGGTTTTCCTCAGAATTTGATGTTAAAAAGTGCTTTTGTTCTCTCAGTCAATGAGTGATACATTTCGCCTCAACAATTGGGTCAACCTCAGTCTCTTCTTTCAACTGCAACCTTTATAATTGCATTCTCCCCCAATTTAGATAATATGAACGAGCGTAATAAAAACTCGAAGTATCACACGGTTAATTGGGAATTATAATTACCTCATTTTTTACGTACGTTTCAATAATCAAGAGGAGTACCGGGACAAGAACCTCCTGACCTTTCGCTCATTAATTCTGAAGTTCAACAATGAGTTAGGTTCTTTCAACCTCATTTACCGGATTTTTGATACAATTAATTAGCTAACCATCCTATGATCTAAGATCCAAATCCCCTCCAGGTGATTTTAAAGGGGTTGTAATCTCGGGTTGGCTTCGTACATCGATATAGATCGATATTGCAATATTACACGATATCTGTCCTTATTTTTTTCTCTTTCATTAAAGCGCCTATACGGCTTGAGAACATCATAAAATAGTCTTCAAGCAGCGAAAAAAAATCACAGAAATTAAGGAATTAAGTCAATCCAGCTTTCCAAGGAATAAATAAAGATACGATAATAATACACACACTAAATACAATTTTAACAAATCTAACTCCTCTCTAAAAATGGGTTACCAGGGCTAAATGAACACACTGCCAGTTATAATCCGTCCTTTCGGCCCCACTGTCAACCAAGACTGAAAAAGGGGGGGGGGGGGTGCGCAGTTGTGACCTAGGTTAGGGGCGTTCGCTTTTAAAGGTATGAGCAATAATTCGAATTCTGTTTGAGCCGTTGACATATTGTATCTTTACCATTTCCGCTGGTCAATATCAGGTATTACCCGGCGAGAATTTAAATAATTCGCATGAACAAGGATAAAAAAATATAATTGAAGCTGCGTTGCTTAAGCATGGACGAAGCTCACATGTGGCTACGCATCATTGAGCTCGCGAGTAGCCTGCCTCGGTGCACACGTGCAATTTCATAAAACGTGACATCTTCCTGGCTTCGCGCCAAATTTATCTTTAACTCTCGCTTTTTACGCGATCTACGGAGCTCTGTAAATCTACTAATAATGGCCCATTTCACCACTAACATTTCTAAGAAAGCCGAAATATTTTATTTTCCAAACAGAAAAGCCTTATAATATATGCTTCAAATGTGTATATTAAAAAAATTCCAAAACTGCGACCATTAATGTTCTTGTGTTTTTTATTGCATTTGCTGATTATTTTAGTTATCTAGTTTTGTAAGAGGAGCAATGATTTTATCAACTTGCGTTATATCATTCCTGGCAAGGAAATTCTACTTAATAATGAAACTTCGTCAAATTTTTTAACGAACGATCATTTTTATTCTCTTAATAATCAACTCTAATGTATATTACAAGCTACCCTTTCTTTTCTTCTTATTTTTTTCTATTAACGACTAGGGCACGACCTTGTTTGTCAAACTTTCGAGTACCGAGCAGATGCGAATCTCTAATAAGTATTTAAGATTCGTCAAAAATTAAAACAATCAACAGTAGCAACATTCATTATTGACTCTAGGAGAAGAAAGCTAGCTCTGAAGTCTGGAGAAGGGTTCGAAGGTGAGGCTAGCAACCATCTTCCGCTAAAATGTCCTATCTACTCTAAAACATAAAAAGAAAAAAAAAACCTTTCTTTTATTAACCACTTTATTAATTACGAAGCAGGTCGAATCTGTACCAATTTTATAATCTTACAATTAGTGATAGCCAAAGTGCCCTATCGCAATTTCTTCCATCTGGGACTGTCTTTAAATTACGTAACGCACTTTTTCCGCATTTTTCACCCCCCTATTTCCCTTGTAACGTTTTTGTGACGTAGATCTTTATCTTTAAACACGTAAAAACAAATCAGCGTAACGCTCTGCTCGACCCCCCTCCTCCTATAGCGTTACGTAATTTAGGAACGGCTCCTCACCTAATTGAAACAGGGGAACATCTTAGACATGTTTGGTATTTGGGACTAAAAACCAATCTATTTGGGACTAAAAAACAAAATCAAATACATTTAAAGTAACTGCACTTTACATTATCGCGGCAGTTTGGCATGGGAGTCTCCTTCTCACGTGAAACAACCACGTTGGCGACCGTGCTCTGGGCGTGCGTAACGCTGTGTCTCATAGCGGAAAACTCAGCCAAGTACCAACACTGCGGCACAGTGCGTCAAAAGCCTCATTAGACTCATTTTGATCTCACTTCATAATTGCGAATGCCTCACAATTAGTCGGATCAGAAGTGCAAATGAGCAGTTGGATTTACCGTAAGTAAGAAACCTGAATCTTATCGCTTTAAGGCAAAAGAGGTAAATTAAAACTTAATGAAAGGGGGGTCCTTACTGCCCTGCCCTGCCCTGCTATGGGAGAATCGCATCCGAAAGTTGCCAAGGATTCCTCAATAGAGAACGATTTTTAGAAAAACTCGTGACTTATCGTCTTTTAATTTTTCTGAGAATTTTATTCGCGATTAAATCCATCATACATGAAAATTTCAAAGAAAACTATTTTGAATGACCTCTTGAAGGCTCATATTTATATTGCATTCTTAAGGTGAAGACACCCTCCAGGGTCCTAAAATTTAAGTTGCGAACGGTTTTGGTAAATTTTGCACCAATAGAATGCGTGAAGGTGCAATATTATCTTCCTAACCGGTAATTTCATTCCTACTTTTTTGAGGGGGAAGGAAGGTAAAGGAATAACGACACCCCCGCTCAAAATAAGAACGCGTACTTTTGTATGCTAAACACAACAGAATCTTTCAAACAGTTTTTAATCAGTACAAAATTTTTAATCGGTAAACTTCAAAATGCCACAACTCCGGTTTGATTTAACATTTTGTGACGTTTTTAGAATCGGGATTTTGGTAGAAGACTTAATTATGACCTGAACGGCTCAACTTTAAGCTTTTCAGCATCAAAAGGTATCTTTTTGGATGGTCAAATCATTTTTTTTTCACTCCCAGTCTCTCCGACGCAGGATACATTTAAATGAAGTGCACTTTCCTGTTTAATAGGCTGTCGGATGCGACCTTATTTCCATTCATAAAATCGAAAGTCAAACGCGATCAATTTTTCCACGCACGAACACCCTCCTTCACACACGCGGAGGAAGAGTAAACGAGACCGCAAAGCATGCAGTGTTGAAGAACAACGCCGTATGAGGACTCGGGCGTTGCAAAATTTCCTCGAATGTAATATGCTTTTTCTGGAAAACTTACGCGCTTTATTCTTCAAATTTCACAGAATATTTTAATCGAATTTGAATTTAGCGTTCCTGTAAATTTTCAAGAAGAAAATTTTAATTTTTTCCCTCGAAAATAAATGTTTTATCGGGGGCGATTGGGAAACATCCCATTTCTTCATACGGCGTTTTTACTCAGTGGGGCAGAGTGGTAAAAGCTGATCGCTTCGGGTTTTACGCACGTGGGAAAACCGAATAGAACGGAGAAGCGATGGAAGTGGGGTCGGTGTGTATATCATGCATCACATCGATTGACACGTCCGTAAACACGTAAAAAAGTGAGTCACTCGCGAAATGGGCCACCAGCTCGAATCACGCCCGCCCAGAAAAGGCGTTTATCTCCGGTTTTTTTTTCTTTTTTTTTTTAAAAAAAAAATGCATGCGTTCGTTATTATCGATTCGTCACTAATCCCAAAGGATCATGGATTGGTCGCCAGATTTCAAGCAGTGCGGATTTAGCACTTTTGAGTTTGAAGTTGAGAAAAAGTAGGGGATTTCCTGGCACGAGCTGGCAAATAGCACTCAATTGCAGTTTATGTTACTGACTTTAGTGATAATACTGAAATTTGCCCCTATGAGGGAACATATTAGGCTCGTACGTTTTTGAAAGTGGCAACCCTGATTTTGAACATTTTAATAAATGATTGTATAGGGCTTTTAAGCGGAAAAGAAGTGTAAAAATACAATAATTTGACGACTCTCGCAAATTAGCTACCCTGTTTTTTTCCATTTACATTCATTATAAATGATCGATTCTTAGCCTAAAATCGATGGGTATCAATTGTTTTTCTTACGTTTAAAAGAACGAAGCTCAGTGTGGCCATTCTTCAAGAATCGCCACCGAATTGTCACTGAGGGGCTGTAAATTTTAGTTTTTTGGATGAATTCTGAGTCCAAATCGAAGAATCGGGGTGGGGGCGGGGAGAGCTTTGATTTAAGTTTAATAATAGGACTGAGTCCTGCACACTACGTTTCATAGGGAGAAATGGTGAAAGGATGGAATCAAGAATATTTACAGAGGCAGAGTGGACAATAAAAATGAAAACAATCGCAGTCCATCGTCTATCGCAATTGGTGCGAAATATCCCAGCAAAATGGTTATTTACTTTCGCGAGTGAGAACTCATTCAAGAAACCCACATCGATAAAACCATTATAGGTTAAAACGAAGGAACGAAAAGATGACGAAAAAATAGATCATGATGGTCAGAAAAAAATTACTCGTGGATGATTTCCACTCGTCCGCGGCTAGAAATAGGAAATATCTCTGAGAGTGGCATCATCGTGGGCGATGTTTTTATGTCTATTCCGCGGCGGGCTCTCTTGCTGAGCCTAATTTAAATACTTCTGGGCAGTTTCGCTATGCCCGAGAGCTTCAAAGAATTTTGTGGAAAATCCTGACAGCATGAAGAATGTGCGCAGGAATATAGCAGCCGCAATGACGAGAGGGGTGGGGAAGAGGGAGGTTGTTTGCGGTGAACTTCATTAGCGCGAGATTGTGCAGTATTTTTCAAATAAGTCGGCATTGTTTTTAAACATTTTTAGATTTGCCGTGATTTCGTATTGAATCAACTTACTTTTGCAGCGTTCGACGTCATTTCTGACTTAAAAGCCACAAGCTCTTAATTTGATAAGGCCACACTACCCGATTCCTCCCACCAAGAGACCTGCAGGGTAATGAATATTTCTTTCTTGTCTTTTTTCAAATTAAAAAAGGTGACCTTTTCTTTGAAAGGTAATTGAAAATTTTATTGTAAATATTTAACAGATTTCTTCTTAAATCCTTCTTTAAGAGAAAAAACGCGTCAATCCATCGGTGCGGGAACTTTAAAGGAAAATGAACTTAGGGTCACAGAATCGTGTTTTGATGGCTGAAATTGTGGAATGATAATATGAACGTGTACCTAAGTGTTTTCAAAAGTAATAATAACGTGTACACAAGTTGTTTCAAAGACACTGATCACTAATATCTCTATAAAGGTCAAACCGAAGCACGTTATTAAAATTATGCCTCTGGGACGCTAAGTGCATTTAACCTATGACACTATACCAATGTGATCTGTCTTAGTTACAAATTAACTGTGTTACAGAGTCAGAGAAAAGACACGTTTGCGCTGAACTCTAGGATTTTCGGCATTTTTTCAAAGAGGAAATTCTCAGAAAATCACGAGTTCCAGAGAATACTTATACTCCTTCCGGAGTTTGAGCCCTTTTTCCAGTAAAGAAAGAATTTCAGAGAATCGCAATATCCATTGAGAAAAGTGACTGTTAACTATGAGTGTCATCGATATGCGTTAATTTTTCGAGAACGTTGTACCAAGAAGCGGCCAGACATGGTTCCCCCTCAACCACGTTCGTCCTCCATATTGTCAATTACACTCAAGAATTCACAGGAAAAAAATAGGATTGTTTAGCTCCTGTACCTTACTTTTACTCCAAATCTCACACTTCGCCGCTAATTTTAGAACTTTAAAGAGGCTCAAAAGACAAGCGTTTCAATGCGGTCTAAAGAAATCAAGAAAGAGGACATCAATAAGTGAACCCATATGTTTACAAAGGAATCATGTCATCAAATTTTTTTAAAAAAAATGTCGAGAGTTGTCATTCTAATATATGCGACTTTTTTTAAAATAAAATTTTAGCTATCATTGCTACTAGGACCCCTTGAGACTTTACGTGGTGAGCGGATGACTACTTTGACACCGAAAACGTGTTGGATTTTTTGGAGACATTGAAAGACTTGTATCCTAATTCACCGAGCAGATGAGTGATGAGAATAAGTATTACGCATAAGTCGTTGACTCGGGTCCGAATTTCCGCCTGGTCGCCGCCGCATGAGAAGCCTCATTAGCACGAACTTGACATGACTATGTCACCTTGAGTGCCTACTTAGGATGCTGAGATGCCCCGGGTAGTGAAATGACAGAACTGTCATTCGAAAAGAGTTTCGAATTTAGAACAAAAGTGACACCGACGGCGTTTGGGATGATTCATAACTGGAACGACATAAGTTAGGAAGGACGTGAACGTATTATTTATCTCATAGCAATTACGAGCTTCTTTGATAAGCTGTTCGAACGTGGCCATGCCTGATAGAAGTACAACTTACAATTAGATGAACCGATCAGAGTTTGAGTATGAAGCGGCAGTAATAAAATAAAGATTTCGATCTCATATGAATCCTAAGCACACATTAAAAAAATATATAGTAGATTTTACCATACTCTAACACAGTGATTCGAGTATGGTACCTAATTAACAGATTGTGTGGTTGCATTTACCATAATGTGGTAAATATCACCTAAATTCTGGTGAATACCACTATAATTCTGGTCATTTTCACTGAATAGTGTGACTGTAAAAAATCAAGTAGACTTATAGTAGCCGTTACCATACTTTTTTTTCAGTGCAATTGTAGTTTCAAAACCTTGATCGGAACCTCATGACAAACTTTCCATTGCGTACATTTTCACCTCTTTTTTTAAAATTTTAACGAAAACAACCAGCACACAGCAACATTCAAAATCATTGCTTTTCTATGGAGAAGAGGTTATAACCCTGCTATCAACTCTTGGAAGCGATTGTTTTCAAGAGCGATTTTTGTGAAGGTGGGTTGGAAAATTTGTTTTTTTGTGCTGAGTTATTGCAGTTTTACGTCAAGTTGCAGCATGACGTCTAAAGCAAGAACACCATAATTTCACTTCAAATCTACATTAATCTCCCATACACATACTGCTCCAATACACGAAACTTTGATCCATGCCATGCTTTTTCATCAGCTTGAATTTACGATAATATGTCACAGGTCATTTGGAAAACTTAAAATATAAATACTCCTTGCTTCTCTTTTAATCGGACGTTTTTGGGGAGAAACTCTAGAATATTCAGACTTTACAGTGAGTTACTGCGTTTTTGCTTTTGACGGCACCATTGAAATTCGACGATTTGAACGCAGAACTTTGTAGGTGAATACTTCAAATGACTTATCTTTCCATTCTTTGAACTGATAACTTTAAAACATTTTAAGTATACGATTCGGTGGGATATTTTTGGATTTTACCGTGCCAAACCTCTGTAAAATATACCTCCAACAGGGGCAAGAACCAGTCAATTTTTAGTTTTTCGACACTGTGGCCCTTGCCCCCTTGTGGTTGCATCCGTTGGTCCATGGAGAATATTTTGAGGCCGAACCTAGGTAAATTTAAATATGATCGATGAATTTTGATCCGACTCAAAGATTTATGGCGTCACGCTCTAATGAACAGGCGGTTTCCAAGTCCACATGCCTATGGAAATGAAATGCTTTATTTAATTTAGTTATTAATTATCTCCGAAAAGTTGACTAGTTCTAGGATTGACCTGACCTGACGCTTGGAGCGTTCGTGGAAAAGACCGAAGCCGCAAACAAGTCTAGCGGGACCTTGGCGGGCCGAAAGGAAATTAAAAGCAGGAAACCTTCCTTAATTACGCGGTATTGGACTCGCAAAGTTTAATCCCAGACCACCGTGGACCGCGCAAGTTTGGGGGGGAGGGGAGGAGGCGGTGGCGGCCAATGCCCCTCATGGACCGAATGAAATGTACAGTGTCTGATAGCTACTAACTACCAGTAATGCAATTAAAACCTGAGTCGTTAATTTCGGACGGACTTGAGACACGGATATCTTGTCTTTCTCAATCCGCTTTATTTTACTTTAGTGAGGAAACTTCGTCAATGGTATTAAATTGCGAGAGAATTTACGTTCACAGAATATATGATATCGAATATCTTCTTAAAAAAAGAGGCGTTTGACCTACACACTTTAGGTCCCACACCTCTGTTAGGTACTTGATTGGTTCTGAAATTATAGTTGAACTTCATTCCTTCAGCCAAGAGAATTAGTCATGGATCTCTAACCCATTGACTACTTTCTGACTACGCTACCCTCGGAATATTTGTGGATATTTATTCATATTAAGAATTTAACATTAGGAGGTAAAAATTACCGGTATCGCTGTAAAAACTGAAATTTCAAAAATGTCAAAACAAATAGCCTCTTCTGTACACTTTTCGGTGTCATTTGTGGTCTAGGGTAGTGAGTTGTAGTAATCGAGGACAAAAAATTCAAGGGCAAAAAAGTTTACGGCTAAAAATAAGGGTGGTTGCCCCCATGCGTTTCACATCTTTCTTTTAAAATATATTTTGATCATTTTTACAGTTTTTTTGACAAATGAATTGATTTTTGTCCCCATGGAAAATTTACCCTTCTGTTAAAAAAAATTTGCCCCCTTCCTCCTAAAAAGTCGCTTGATAATTCAAAGCTTGAATAGTCATGCTCGATTATGAGGACAAATGATAATTTTCGATGATGATGATGATAATTATCTGATTACCTTGTTCTTCAGATATTCGTGTGTCCAAAGCGGGTCCAAACTAGAAAAGCTCTCTTTTGGCAAACGCTAGAGCACCAGGTCGCGTAGCACGGACACCGTGAGCCTCTCCTGAAACGCAGTCTGGCCCACGCTCAGGACCGTAATGTCTTCCTTAGCTGACTAATAAGGTCGTTAACTCCAATTGATTTACAAGCGTTATTTGAACAACCGCCTCCTCTGGCCCCGAGCCCCCCGACCCCGCGGGCCTTTCGGGGCATCTCTTTTATAAATACACCGTTTTTAATGAACTCGAGCAGCGCCCTCTTAGAGGGCCGGTGACTCCTCAAGTTCGTTTCCGTAATGGTGTCAGCGCCGCCGCGCCGCATCGAACATTAACCTGATTCCTTCTCGGCCTTTTTTCATTTGGTTATTTGGGTTGTTGACATGCGTCAGTTCAACTCGGTGATTTGTCAAACGTATTGATTACCTCGATTATCGTGTTCTGGAGGAAGGAACGGTGGCTCACAGTGTCACTTTAGACGCCACAGCCATCGTCTGTATTTTTCTTCGCTCTACAAAGCAACAAGCGTCTCTGTGGGGTCAAAAATGTTCAGGATGATCAATCTAGCTGTGGAAAAACGCCGTATGAGAATCCAAATTTTGTCGAATTCTCACTAGAGAATATTAATTTTCGAGAAAATTTTTGAATATTTTCCCATTTAACTTTCACAGAAACTAGATTAAACTGCGACAGAAATTCTCTGAATTTTTTAAATTATGATGTTGAATGGACCGCGTTGCGCAGAAAGGAACTAAACCACATCAGCCATTGCCGAATTAATGGGCAATTGTATATTTTCTATGAAAATGGCTCTACGGATTTTTGTGCAAATTTCAGTGACTTTTCTGCATAGTAAGAAGCAAATTCCTGAAAATTTTCAAAAGGAATCCGCAAACGTTCTCTTGTAAAAAAATTAAATTGTCTAGTCAAATTTGGCTATAGCTGATGTGGCTTGGTTCCTTTTTGCTAAACGCGGTGCAAATAAGATTCCAAAGTTTTAAAGTCTACACTGAGAAAAAAAGTTCGGTAAATTCGAACTAGTTTGGTTCATATGGAACCAAGATTTTGTTCGGTACACACGACCGAATTATTTGGTCTGCTCAGCCGAACTTTTCGGTCCACTGAACCGAACTGTAAGAATTTATTATGGTTCGGTTGCACAAACCGAACAATTCGGTTGAACAGACCGAATAATTCGGTTGTGTGTACCGAACAAAATCGTGGTTCCATATGATCCAAACTAGTTCGGATTTACCGAACTTTTTTTCTCAGTGTAAAAAGTTCGAAGTAAGCTCTCCCATCCTTTCTTTGACAAATCTGAATGAAAGATTATATTAAAATGAGGATGCAATGAATAAGGAGCTATGAAGAAAATGAGAAATGATGTTAGCAAGACAAAACCGTAATAAGTAAAAAATTGTTGATCAAGACTCTTACCTTCCCCGGAAGAAACTTCAAAGCTATACTTAAAGTTTATTTTATCCATATTTAATAAAAAAAAAAGTTTTCAACAGTGAATTTCACGGGCAAAGCAAATCCTAAGAAAATTTTGAAACATTACCTACCGAATGACCCGTCAAGTGCGGTTGCGCCACCCGGAATTCATTATCATCTATTTCAGTTTGCAGTATTGCGCAACAATCAACGGTTACAGTTATTTGCTTCGTAAGGTGCGCTGAATGAAAGCCCGGACTGAAACGTTTGGATTATGCATGTCTCGAAGTGTGCATAAACTCAGTTGATTATTGTTACACTTGAAGATTATAGCATCCACTTTAAGGAAGAACTTTAGTTTTGTGTTGTTTTTTCTGCTCTCCTAACCCTTGAGTCGTTATCTGTGCAGACCAAGTTCTCTGGATTTGACAACTCAGTGTTCGTTGCTCGTTGCCAATGTTTGGACGGTCCGCGAGTCGCTAATTATCAAAGCAGATTTTGCTAACGTGTATTGTCTTCGCAAAATTACCTTGTTTGTAGTTTCGTTTAAAATCCCCCTGAAACTATAAATAGCTTGAGATAGCCCGTTAAGTTTAAAATTGAACCACATCAATTGGAAATTCCGATTTATCTCGACAGTTGAAAGTGCTTTGTCTTGGAAATGGTGGCTGTTAACAACTTTTTTAGTTTCTACGACACCAGTGTTAGTATTTGATTCCGTCTTCGTTTTCATATTTTTTTTACTAATTTGTAATTTCCTCTATTCGTTAGAAGCAAATTCAAGCTTCATCGTTCGATCAAATGAAATTCACTGTCACAAGCGTGGGAGGATTGTATGAGGGCTATTTTTTAAACTCGTAAAGTTTGTTTTTGCTTAAAGAAACGAGTAAATGAAATTGTCTAATTCTATCAAGGAAGTTCAACAGCTTTTCGAACATGTTTTTCGCCTTTTCAAGCAAAGTTTGGCAATGTATTCATAGTCATATTCCTTGAATAGCTCACTCCTTAGGTGGGCCTCATAAGGTTTACATCGTAATTATGAAAGGTTAAAGAGGTCCTTCATAAAAAAAATAATAACAAGCCTCGAAAAAAATTCAACACAACACCTTTAGAAGTAAATTCTCTCAAGAAGTTACAACATTATGACACACTTCTAATACGAACAAAGCATGGAGCAAGATGATTGTATGTTTCTCGAACAGATATTTATTCGCGCTCCGCTGTGAGTGTGTTGCCTATCCGGATAATTTGAAGGCGAACTTCAAGTGAACAATATCTTCTAAATGTCTCGCTCATGGTGTCCTCCATCAAACCATGTACTTTATGTTTCTCAAATAGATAACCATTCCTGCTCTCCGTAGGTTTGTTGCGTATTCGGCAAAATGACTATGAGTACGGCCCTCAGAGTAGATTTCCCGCCTCGCCCTCAGGGATCCTTCATTCGATCGAATGATGAATTCAGAGTCTATAAAAAGAAAGGAAGTGAGACGTCACAACGTTAATCACTAAGGTGTAAATGTCTACGTCATTTTCAATCTCACCGATGACAGTTTCGTAACAAGCACTTCAGCCGGAGAGGGTGGGCCAGCTCGAGCCATTCGCTTGGCCTCGCAGAATGAACACTTCTCTCAACGGACTGACGGTGCATCTTGGATTTTGCGGGGAAAGTTCGAACTTTTGTTATTTATTGATATATTTTACTAACTCTTATCGTGTGCAACATTGGTGCAAGTTCTGATTAAAATCTTGAGTGCAACGACTCGGTTGAAGGAGGCTCCTCTGAAATTCTCTGGACCAAAGCGTTTGGGTTGAATTATTGTTGCTGACGGTCTTTTCGGACGTTGAGCGAAGACTCTGATTATTGATAGTCGGGAATACCTCTGTGCGCGTGAAGTTTCAATTTTGTCGAAACTGTACTCTTGGTATAGGAGAGCTATCCGCTGCTCGAGATAAATGTCGTTGAACCCCCCAGAGACTTCTACAGAAGATAGCTTTGAGTTCTCAGTGGTAATGAATCTTTGTAATGCTTTAATCTTCATGAAGCTTTATAACGTTTAACGTTTGTCTGAGCGATCTAGCTATCTCATTGAAACATTTTATATTCTTGTACAAAGTTTACTGAAAATATCAACACCCACAGTATTTCAATTTTCAACTTCTTCCCCTTCCTTTTCCTCCTTATCTCATTCTTCTTCTTCTCTTTTTTCATCATCATCTTTTTCATCTCCTTCATCATCTTTGCTTCACTTCATTTCTCTTATTATGTGTCTCCTCCTTTTCAATTTTAATTGTCTTCCCTTTCTCCTCCTCTCCCTTCTCACTCTCCTTCAATTCCCTCTCTTCCCTCGTCTTGTTCCTTGCTTTATCCTTATTCTACTTATTCTTCTTTCCCCCTCTTTTGATTTTTATTCTTCTACCTATTCCACTTTCCACCATTTTTCCTATTCTCTTACATTACCTCCCACGCTTCTTTCTCTTGTTAATCTTCGTTCTTATCTGAATGTTTGAGAGAGACACGTTTTTACCTCTTTAACGTGCTATATAATCCTCGTGCCGAAAATGTGCTTGCTTCGCTTGTCTGAAATCGCTCTACAGTTAAGATACAAGGTGCTTGAATAAGAAAGTTTAGCACAACTACTTGGCTAACAATTATCTAAAACACTAAGTATTTACGTGAAAAATTGCAAGCCTCAAGCACCCGTATCGTGAATGATTTGATATAGACGGTCGGCGCCATTCGTTGGCACTCTACAAAAATATTGATATTTTATTCCAGAACCATGAATTCATTCCATTCAATACATTCAAGCACTCTTTGGATTATCTGGTTATTATCACTGGGAGACAAAATTTGTCTTTTAATATCGACCACAAAATTAAGTGTGCCAAACACGACCGAAATCATACGGGCGCACTATCACTATACTTCACTGTTCTCTAATCTGCGAACCTATAACCTTCTGGAAACCTCGCACTTGTGCATTTCGGATTGTGTTCCATGCTTTTACTCTTTTGTCGGGGTTCTTTTATACATCTTCTGCCAAAAGGAACCAAATTCAGTAGCTTTTTTGACAACCTGCCATCTGCCATACTCTGTGCAAGAATATACTGCACATAAGATGCTCCGTCATATTATAAACGATATGGTCTGTTGGGCATTCATGATTTCTCCATTCCCCATTCTGAACGCGATCCCGACCAATTTTAATTTGCTCCAAATACTTCCGCTAAATGAATCGATTCTTCTCAAAAAGACACAACGTAATGACTGGTTTGGTTAACGCTATTCGATTGAACAGCATGTTTTGGGAAGTGCCCAAGTTTGAAAATAAAATCCAGAAAACGAAAAATTGAATCCAGCCGAAAATTTCTCATTGAATGGAAAGAATTTTTAACACATTCCGTTCAATTACCAAATAGAGTCCTGACAGCCAAAAATATGAAAAATTTTGTTCCTTTAATAATGGAATATCAGCGCATTTTAAACGTGAAGTCGGACACTTTCTGAAACAAGAATTTGTGCCCACATAATTTTAAGAGTAACTCGCAATGCACAACGCAACGCCTGAGGCGTGAAGCGCTGCGGGGGTTGGACTGCAAAGCGATCTGAGGGCGTAGCCCACTAGCCAATATAAAAAGAAAGACGAATATAAAAAATTAAAAAGAATAATTTAAAGAAAAATGTCTACAGTCCTGTCTGCAGTAAAATGGACTTTTCATTTTCGCCGAGTTATGCGCACTTATCGAAGTAGGACATTTAACTATCCCTGGTTATGTATTTAAAACTCTGTTTTCTTGTTTGGATGTGGTTAACTGATGGTTTTTTATTTTTGTTGACAGATGGTGCTGGTGGAGCAGTCGCAGCGTCCGTACCGGTTCGGGATGACCCTACTGTGCGTGGGCGCCCTGTTTAACTGGCTGGGGGTGGCCGACTCATACTCGGACCCCGTGCCGGCCATCAGGTACATCGGCGTCGGGCTCATCGCAGCCGGGGCCATCCTCATCTGCCTGGCCATGTGCTTCTGGATGAAGAGCGTTCGTCCTGCCACCGTCAATATCGATAGTGTAAGTCAAATCTACTTCAAAGCCCAGGTACACCTGTAACTTACAAGCACTTCTTGAAAGTGAAACACCAATAGGCAAGGAGGATTTCGATAACTCGACGTTGAGCGATCGAAATCCTGGTCTCTTATTGGTGTTTCACTTTCAAGAAGCGCTTGTGACTCACACGTGTATCAGATACCCACGATAATTTAATAAGTTGAGGTTTTAGAACTCTGAAGTGGGATTTGAGAATCGATCAATCAATTGATTATTTCTAGATTTTCGGACATTTCTCAAGAGTTTTTGAGTATCAAAAGTTTTTGAGTATCAAATCACGCTGTGGGCCCTGTGTCGTAAGGGTGAATCTCAGTTTCTACGTGGGCTCTGCTCTCCATATAGCTCAATGGGCTCGCATGGAAATAGAGTTACGCCCTTACGTTAGAGGGACGACGATTTGTGCACACACTTTGACCGAAGAGACATTTTGAGGTTGCTTTGAAAATACATTCCGAGTGAACATCGCAAAAAGACAAAACGATATTTACTCAGGATGTATTCTCGGGGCTATTTCAAAAATTTCTTCGGTGAATTTTTTTTTGGTGAGCAAATACCTAATGGGACTATCGCGTGATATGATGCTTGGGGAAAAACAATTTCTTTTAAGAAATGTCTAAAAATCTAGGAATAATATATTGATAGATCGACTATTGGATCGTTAATCGTTCTCTAAAGTGTTAGAGAACCAACCCTAAAAATACCTTACTTGAAAAGAACAGAGACATGTGTAATCTCAGAAGGGGGAAAAGCTCCTATAGGGCGTGGGAACTCAAATTGCTCAGTGCCGCGAAAAAGCCGGTTTGCGGTGAAAAATGTCGATTTTCAGTTTTCGATTCTAAACCTCTTTTCTACTTCTAATTTTTTCTAATTCTGAACACCGCACAGAGAAATTGATGACTAAAGTGGAAAACTACGTATCTTAATTGCGGTGTTTCAAAATCTCTCCTCTCGTTTTATTTTTTCAAAGAAAAACAAGTCAACCATATTCTTTGAAATTTTTACGAAGTATTCTGCGAATAAACAAGAAAAAGCAGGTAGTTTGTTAAGAAATTAAGTTGACTAACTTTTCAATAAAGAATGGAATTTGATAGAAATTCTGCAACGTTGCAAACGGTGATACGTGGTTTCGCATTTTGGTCATCAAAATGTAACCAGGTGAGACAAAAGTTAAGTTGAGAGATTAATGCTGTTTTTCGCAAAATGATGATTGATGAACAACGTGTTGAGCATGGTCTCCTCAAGTCCTAAGAGTAAAGTGGATTCTCAATAGTAATTTGTTAAAGTATGAGATGCTTGCCCATCACGGGGAACAAGAATGGAAATCTTTTAATGATGCCGTACAGATATACATCACGGGTATTTAGATATTTTTCCTGTTCATGAACTTCAAAGCTCTGAGAACCTTGATTATTATCTCCGCTCACATAAATTATCTCGCAGCAGTGTCACTGCACTTCAACGAGGAAAATAAACCCGTGCGCTGCAGTTTATTTTCGCATTTTCCTGCAAAAATAATCATAATAATTTACTTTCATCATACACGAGTGAGAGTTAAAAAAACGTACAAATAGTGGCACCTTTTCCCCTATTTTTACTCTATCGCTGATATAACGTATGAAAAGTCCGGACGCGGAATCTTATTTCCAGGTCCCGATTACGTCGTATCAATGATCGAATATAGGAAATAGGGAAAGCCATGCCATGACCTTAAGGCTCAAGCTGAAAGCGAGGTGGGCAAATCAGCAACCGGAAGAAATCCTCTTCTTCCGTCATAGAAATTCCGAATAAACTTCCATGAACTTTCAAGATTAATACAAATATTTGATCAAAGTTAACGGTAACAAAATCGAGAGTGAATGATGAGTGTGTTTTGGATAAGCGCAAGACCAATCCGTAACAGTTGAATAACTCTTCCATTGAATTTAATGCGATTTAAAGTAAAAATACATGGTTTTTCCGCGTGAAATATCGGTCCGTAACATACAGGTCCATTTCCCTATTGTTCTCTGCTCTTTAATTAGCTCTATTGTCTCATAATTCCACGGGCCTCCATTGAAGATTTTTTACTCTACATATAACGTGAGTTGAGAAAAAAGTGATAGGCGGTTTGAAAATACTCCTGCGTATTATACAAATATAGATTTAAGTTGCAAAGTAGCTTCTTTTTTACGTTAATATTGGGTATCTAAATTTAAAATTGAATGTATACCCCAAAAAGATTATGTACGTATCTCCGTGCGTCATTTTTGCGTTCCTTAAAGCTACAATGTTTTGGAAGCGACACACTTTTATGAAGTACTGTGATTCTTTTAATTATATACCGGAACATCTGCCATCTCTATCATTCAGTGCTGGTTGAATAACTGAGGATAGTAAAAATTCTCTGATGGTATGTTTAGTTCAATGTCCGTTATATGTGTAAATTCTCCCCCCCCCCTCTCCCGTGTAGAAAAAACGTACGTCCGTAACTAGCTTTCAGAGCCATTTTTTATCCATTTCATTCCTTTCCCAGTGTTAAATAAACTAGTTAACTTCGCAGATTTTTTTGCGATGGTGAGTAAGTCGTTCTTTTCAAGCAGCATTGCAATTTATTTAGGCACTTGCTTTCATTTCGCTAAATTCGGTCCGTACATGTTTCCAATGCAAAACGAAGGGGAAAGTTGCGTAAGTTCAAAAATACGACTGTGAATGGACCATTTTAGATTAATAGTTTTTAGGAATATTGAACGACTTGTGTATCGGTGCCTCTTTTAAAGCCATTTAATGGTTCGCAAAAATCGCCCACACATTAATCAAGGCGCACCAATAAAGTTGGTCCAAGGGCAAATCCATTCAATCAAGTTATGTCTATTTTATGGCACGTAATGACAAAATGATTAAAATCCTGCACCCTGAGGTAAATGAATTTTATGATACCAGTACATTTAACGGAAAGGCACTAAACCGTTACACCGTATAAGGCACTAAAATTTGGCAGCTCCACTTGCGACAAACGTCTTAAATCGGGCTTAGTTCTGAGGTAGATCGCAAATAGGCAACCAATTAAACTTTTTAAGAGAGTGGCGAGGCGATCTTGTAACGATCACAAAGTAGACAATTTCATGTTACTATGCAGTGACAGTTTGAGAGCCGCACTAAAAACTGTGTGGTTGTACGGGGCACCATATAAAAAGGGCGCTAAAAATGGCCTATCGCCATCCGCTCAGGCGAGACAGTTCATTTATCCAACATTGTCACAATATTGCCAATTGGTTCATGTATGTCGTATGACATTTTTTCTAAATAAAAAAATGTACTTATATAAATATTCTTTGATGAAGTATTCTTTAATATTTAGATATATTCTCAACATTAGTTTAATATTTAAAAAATATTTTCATCTAAATCTTGAATGAACATTAAAATAATGTTTCTTAAAATATCAAATAATACTCGTAAAATATTGAACAAATATTACTGACGATATACTAAATAAAAGTTTAAAAAATACTGAAAACCTACTCAATAAAAACCATCCCAATGAATCAATGTAATACCTTTCAGTAAGCCAGTAAAGTCAAGACTCTTAGGCTAAAGTTATCCTGAAATTGCTCGCGAGTAATTTCTTTTTCACGGGAATCGCTCTTTGTACTTTCTCATTTCTGCTCATCAAAACACAGTGAGCTTTATTCGCGACTTGCACTATATTGCTGCGCGCACTAATCGCGCCACGCATTGAGCGCGGGTGCATGGGAAGCCAAAACGCCTTCATTTCGTTCAATATGCAACACGGACATCCATCGAGCACGAATAGTTGTATCCAGGGGCTACTTACGATGCTGCGTCGCATCGCTGCGTCCGCCCGCAAAGACATAATGGACCACTAGACAAGGTACGAATTTAAGCAATCTAATACATGTTTCTTAACCAGAATTTTACGTAGAACACGATTCACGTAACGAAAATTATTGAAACCAACTCCTAACGAAGATATTAACGTTTTTATTTCACACTGGTTACGAGGAATTTGAACTTCCCGCTCACAAGAAACTCAAAGCTCTACGTGAGTCAAATCGCGCACTACAACGGTTTCAGCCAGCTTCTCAATCGAGCAATTTTCATTTCCCACCATGTCACTGTGGGCCAGAGGTGCCGGTTGCGCGAGAATAATTGATATCTCGGCTAAATCCGAACGAAAATCACCAAGTTTTGGTTTGCGGGGGTTTTTTGGGTCGCTGAACTCGAATTTGATATCAGATTTTTTCAAAAATCACAGGAAAAGTATGTTATGAGGATATACGCTAGTCCAGTGATGATTCCTTTTTATGAGCAATCTCACTGAGATTAGGAACCATTTTAACGCTGGAGAAACTTTCAGAAACAAAATTGAGAACTTGAATGTGACCAAGAAGAGTCTGGAAAACGATCTAATATTGTTAAAATTAGAAGTATAAAAGACGAGAATGTTCACCTAGGAACGCTTTACATGTTAATTTTTTTTTTCTTTTTGGTCACTGTCTCCTCGTATTATTGGTTCTTGTGGGTTACCATGTTTAAGTGAAAATAATTTTGCAAAGTAATGCCCTCCATGGTTTCATGTTTCTACGTTTTGCTGTTGTAAGCTATCAAGTATCATGTCAGAGGATCAAAAAAACATTCTATGAATTTTTGTTTAGCGGCGCTTGGCATGAGAATGGACAACATTTACTTACAACGTTTATTGGAAATGACGGTCAGCTGAACAGTATCTATTTACCACTCTTGCATTTGGTGCAACATTCTTGAACTTCAATAAGTTCCGCCCAAATGTTTACCAATTATCGGCTAACAAAGCTCAAAATTCAGAAATTTAAATAAAAATAAAAAAAGAAAGAGAAAAAAAAGTTTTGTATCAAATCAGATCTAAATTCAAATATCCACGGATTTGCCGTCGATTGAGCTAGTCAACAATAGCAGCTTCTAGTGCGATTGAAATCGTCAATACATTTGACAAGCACGAAAACCGTAGGTGAGTTGCTGTGATGGTCTCGTATGTGAAAGGACACAATTACATTCAGGAAACCAAACGACATAAGTGAAGCAGCAGGACAAAATTTGCCTTTAGGTGAACAGTACCATGGGTTAGAGGGGTTAGTTCTGCATTAGTTGGCACAAAGTTATAACTGAAAAATTCCTGAATTTGACCACTTTGCAGCATTTAAAAGTCCGAGGGAGAAACACAAGTTTCCCAAGTAAATAGCAGTTAAAGTTTGTCTGCACAGTTGCTTATCTGGAGGAACGATCCACCTTAAAAGCTTACATTATAAATAACGCAAATCATGGCTCCAGAGATTGACTCAAATGCCCTTCAGAATATTACATTAGGAATTATAATCATTGAAAACTGAAGTAGTGTGGGTTTTTTTTTTACCCTCAAACTGTTTTCTGATGTACTAAACAATATCAGCTTTCCTTTAGAGGCGCATTTTGTCCTGCTGGGTCACATATAGTACCCGTATGGTACTATTAATAATTTCACTTACGGAAAAGAAGAAAAATATGAAAGACAGAATGACAGACAGATTTATAGTATCGTCTCATCTGAGAACCTTTTTTGTAATCATTAAATACGAGAAAATGTGGCAACCATGGAAAAATTGCGGACCCTCAGTAGCGTAGCAGCTCAATTTAATAATATTATTACTATTCACTCGGAAGAATTCATTTATTGTACGATATCTAAGGTCATATATGTGAAACATGAACTTAAACCTATTTTTGATGAGTCGACTTTTTTATTAAAAAAATTAAAAAAATGGGTTTCCCGCAGTTTCCCGCAGCAAAGCTGTAGTGCAAATGAATGTTGAGGATTTAAAGAATAAGTATCTGGCCCTAAAACTCTAAGGAAACTTAAGGAAAAAACTGTAGAAAGCTTTTTCGATGGAATTTTTAAGATTTATTAGGCACATTTTCTAACAAGCTTTTTGGACAGTGAAAAGTGCGCAATGGAAAAAGTGTATACATCAAATGAAAGCTCTTTCTTAGGAGAATAAGTCCTAGTGAACAAATTTTTACCCCGCGAAACCGCTGAACCGTGATAAGGCCTTACACGGTTGCAGTTCAAGACGCGCTACTATATATTATCCGTGCAGTGTGAGAGGTACCCAAGTTCTCCCCTCCAATACATCGCTGCTGGGCGATTATTCGA
The DNA here is from genome assembly GCF_001854935.1 of Bemisia tabaci. NCBI lineage: Eukaryota > Metazoa > Arthropoda > Insecta > Hemiptera > Aleyrodidae > Bemisia > Bemisia tabaci. The sequence continues at coordinate 214,865 of NW_017566689.1, forward strand.
TGAAATTTTGATGAATTCTCATCCCTTAGAGAGTCACTTTAACGAATTCCTCATCATCAATACAATACTGGACACTCATAAAAACGGTATTTTTCGCGTAAAACGGGCCTCCCTGGCCCACTGTGGCATGTGTTGTTCAAACTATTAACAATTTGCTATAGCTGAGCCAAAGCGTCAAGATTGAGGTTGCCAGATTTTTATATCGCAAAGATTGTCATGATAATGTTTAGCGCGCGATGTGAATCACGTAGAGCATTGAGTTTTCATGAGCGGGTGGTTTCAATTCACGCATCAAGAATCATTAAATATCTTCGTAAGGAGTTAATTTCGGTAATTTTCGTTGTGCGTATCGTGTTCTACGTGAAATTTTGGTCAGGAAACATGTATCAGAATGCTGAAATTCGTACCTTGTCTAGTAGTCCATTGTGGTGGATTAAACACAGAGTCCTGTCTAGTTTCATGAATGATAGAAACTGAACTTCTTTTTCTTCTTTACTTTGAATGCGGAAACTTGGTCCCGCGGTATTTTTTCAGCGTAACAGCAATTAATTTTTATCAATTAGTTTTAAAATTCTCAATACAAAAAAAAAACCGTAAATAATCAACAAATTTTACTTTGACTATGAAAAAGGGACGTTTTCATTTCATGTTGGTCAAGACAATCGTGCGTGTCATCTTCTGCATGCATTGCTTAGTCACGTTTTCAACAAATACCAAAAAATAATTTAAGTAATATGGCAGAGAATGGCACCATTTTGCTCGAGACGCCGGTTAGCACAGATCTCTCGCGAGATATTGTGGCATTACTGCTGTTTTGTTGAAAATGATGTCAATGTTTGCGCACCGGTGGCAATTTTTGAAAGTTGACAACACGGTTTTTCCTCCATTTACATGTGTATGAAACATTCGATTCTTGGTGAGGCTGCTTGCCTCACCTAAAATCGATATTTTTATTGGAGTCATTAGATTATATTAGGTAGAGGAGAAATCGTGTTGTCAACATGTAAAATCGCCACTGTTGCACACTCAAAGCTCTTAGACGAGCTTCGCATTATTCTCTTCATTAAAAGCTTCGTAAGGTTCGAAAAGCGAAATTTGCTGTTTGAAAGGAGACATTCAGTATATTTAAAGGTTGGGTTTTACGGATAACTCGATTTTAAATATTTGGTCTTCACTGCTCTTTACAAGAGTTCAGGGGCATACCCTTTAGCAGCTATGCTGCTCGTCCTCCTCCCCGCCCCTGGTGCGATGGGGTAAGGGGCATTCAAATCAAGTTCTCCAATTGCCAAATTTTGTCCCTGTCGGAATGAACAAACACTAATCCGAATTTTAATTTTGTTACAGGAGGCGGGCATGCACGTAGAGTCGCTCGAGGGTCCAGACCTCTCCCTCGAGAAGCCGCCAGATTACGCCACGGTCGTGGACGTTCCCCCGTGCTACGAGGACGCCATCAAGCTGAACCCGGCGGCCCTGCTCCCCCTGCAGAACTACACGTTCATCGACAAGTGCGTGAGCTCCAAGGAGGACACCGCGCGGGTCAACATCGCCGACCCGAGCCACGACCCGAAGAAGACCGGCAACAAACCCAGCGAAGACGCCGTCGCTCCGAACAACAGCAACAACAACACGCTGAGCCGGGTGCTCCGCAAGAGCATCCGCGGGATCCGGAAGCAACTCGGTTCGGCGCCAGAGTGTAGTAGCGTCGAGGCGCCCACCACGAGCCGCTCCTACAACGTCGTCGCCGTCGTCCCCTCGAAGCTCGCCCCCGTCCACAAGACCACTGCCACGGACGTCCACCAGGGCCCGATGGGCGACCCCCCGGCCTACGAGGAGACGGTCGCCATCAGCAACTGCCAAAAGGACGCCGCGCCGATCCTGGAGGCCTCGACTTCCGTAGACATCAGCTCGTCGTCGACCTCCGTAGACGTTAGTTCCAAACCCTGCCGCGTGTCGGAAGACGGCGCTGCGGGCGGTGAAGTGGAGCTTCCTGAATCGCCGACCCCCGAGATCGGGGTGATCAGTAATAAGGTCAACGATATTATCTCCAGCGCCCAGTGTGAGGCCCAGAGGAACTCTAGTTTAGCCTACGTGGATCCGTCGAGGAATCGTTAACTCCCGGGTTTCGCCGAGTGGGAAACTCGGGCTGTTGGAGGTCCTCGTTCGGACCCGGATGCTTAGCTCCTGAATCGCCGTTTTATGGTGAAATTCGATCAAGTTCCTGGATTTATTAAGTCAAGTTGGCACCGGTTCGTCGGTATGGTCAACCGTGCTCGATTCTCGGAGAGTCGGGTTGAATCCACAGAGCATAGTCAGCTCTTGAAATAATTTATCGTGGGGTTGCGTCGCCGTTAGGGGGTGTACACCCTATTTTTCGATGCAAACAACTTCATGCTGGGCGGATATTTTTTCCTCTTTTCGCTGAAGTTATTTGGAAGAGAGCAGGGAAGATGTAGTTGTCACCTCCTTCCCAGCTTCCGCCTGTAAAGAAATGCACAAATGGAGGAAATCTTAAAAGGAGACAAAAATGCATAATGTCTTGCAGAATGTTTCGTTCTCTGTTTTCCTATGTTTCACGCCAGAAAGTGAAACTTCGTTGGATTTTATGATGAATTTATCAAGTGGTGTCAAATAGGTAAGCCACTGCACAAAATTTTATTCGTTTACCGCCATGAATCGTTGAATCTATATATGTTCCGATCTCTAAAAACATTTGCTCGTGACGTATAGGAGAATTTTGTTTAATAAATGTGATATAGTATGGAGAAATGTTATACTTCTTTGGGAAAGGGAGGCTGCAAACTTCGATGTGTTTGTAAAATTAAAATTTTAGATTTAAATATTTTAAAAACCTGAGCCTCCCATGCACCAGCCCCACTCGACATATTTCCTTTCATAATACTGAGTGCACCACTACCAGATGAGATCGTAGAGAATCGAGAGGAAACATTCACATAACATGCCAAGAAATGTCACATTTTGCATTTTCCACTATCTTCTGTGTATTTTCATTTTTTGACGCTCACCAGATATGATTCTAAGTAACATTCAAATTGGATAAGCTGTCATTGTTCAATTGAGATTATCACACAAAATATTTGAAGTATTGCCTTTATTGTTTATTTTCTATTGTAATTTATTCTGCATTTATAATCTTCCAACTAGGAGCAAACAAGCAGTGCTCAAATATACTTTTTCCAGCTATCGCCTCAAGAATACTGAACATATAATTTTTGCTCTACTCAGTGGGAAACCACCATAATTTAATTCCATTAATGTAAAATGGCTTTTCTGTCATTATTTGCCTGATACTACTTTATCGTCAATTTCCAGCAAAAATGCATTTTCAAAAAAGGAGAGATTAAAAAAGATACAGAAACTCTATGAGGAAAATCTTGGAAGTATTGCACTACCCTAATTAAAATACTTTTTTCCATGCATGTTTTTTAACTTATTAGATTGTGTTTGGAGCTGAAGATTCTCAGCTGTATTCTTTACATATTTAACTTTAAAAAAGAAAATTCGGTTTAAGACTCATCGATAATCGAGGGAAATTTTGATAAATTGTACGTCATACTAATCTTGTAATGCTCTTCCTTGTCATCCAGTTGTTGTATATGTTGCTGATTTGTTTAATTTATTAATTAATCAATCAATTGATTATTTAATTAAGTGCGAATTAATTAGCATTTTTATCGTTCTGTTAAAACTTTGAGACTCCTCAAGACTTGCGTGCAAGAGTGTCATTAGTTGCAAGTCTCATTTCATGTGTGAGCTCACTTTTAACCAGTGGCGTGGCGTGCTTTGCGATATATCGATTGATCGCCCATTTAAACTTATGGAAAAGTATCGATAAACAGGGTGTTCGCAGCGAACACCTTAAAAATCGATTATTTACCCCAGCTTCAAATGGGGAAATATCGATAGATCGCAAAGCACGCCTCGCCACTGCTTTTAACATGCTTCATCAAGCAGGAAAGTATTCGCAATTTTCATCTCAGGGTAATCAATTCCGCGCTAATTAGTAACATTGCCACTCCAAGTGACTTACAATCGAATGTTGTAAAATTCTAGTTTATAAAACATCTAGTCTCGTGTTTTGATTTGAAAATTCAGATTATAGGTGTATAATTTAGTTTACGTTACGTTTAAAAAAAAACAAACAAACTTTATGATGCCATCGTACCATGTTTCTATTACTCTAGCAAGCTCAGCGCTAGAGATAAATGAGCACTTCTCCGGTTAGAAACTACTAATTGTACAGTCAACATCAGTATTTTTGTAAAAGACAGTTGTCGATCAGTGGCGAGGCGGAAATGATCGATAATCGATATGCCCGTATTGAAGCTATGGTATAGAATCGATTATTAAGGTGTTCGCTGCGAACACCCTATTTATCGATCCTTTTACACAGGTTTAAATGGCAGATCAATCGATAAATCGTAAAGCACGCCACGCCACTGTCATCAATGCCGTGAAAAACTTTTTATTCGCGCCACGCAGAGAGAATTTTATTCGTTTCGACTATATTAATCGCCAATCTCGTTACATATCACTATTTTTTTAGCGTTTGAAGCACAAATAGCTTTTTCAATCCGTCGATTGCACATTGAGTCAAATCGTGGATATTCGGACGACAACATCTGTTATCAAATTCAATTATCCTTCACCCCTCGAGCCAGAGACTGCAGTGCAAAATGAATCGGTCGCTTCGGTCAATGCCAGGCGAAGCGTCCAAACCTCGTAGCTAAATCTATTATCCACGCTGCTGAGCCATTAAATGAGCCTAACGCTATTTCTCACTACGCGGCAACGTAACGTCAACCGCGCTACGTTACGCCATCTGCTGTACCGCGGCTTCTCTCAGGATCCGAACACAACCGGAGGCTCCTTAAAGCGGTCGTCAGAAACCGTCCACCCTCGCGGATCTAATTAGATAACTCTATCCTAAGCAACAACGCCGTATGACCATTCATACGTTGCCAAATTTCTTCCGATAAAGTGAGACTTTTCTCGAAGACTTGAAAATTATCTTTTCTAAATTTTCAAGGAATTTTACTCTTAATTTGTTTCATTGTTCCTAAAATTCTAAAGGAAAAAAATTCTTAGCTTTTCTCTGAAATACGTACTTTATCTGGGTAAATTAGGCAACATCCGAATGTCCATACGGCGCTGTTTCTCGGCGCGGCAGCCCTGTCGATTATTCGCTATGCCCAATTAAGTATAAATAATTTAAACGACTACCCCTAAGATATTTTGTTGAGTGTTTGGGTACGATTGGATATACGCTCAGGAAACGTGACGAGTTCGGCTTCCTTGTTTGGGACCATTATATAATTTTCCATCAATGTGTCGTTTAATTTCATCTCGGCTCGTGTATGGAACTCCTCTCGTTTAATTTGCAGGAAATTCAAAGTACACCCTCGGCAAACCATCACCCTTTGTCAAGCGGTTTTCCCTCTTAAAAATGTTTCCTTTTAAATCTCCAAATGCGGATGCAGATTTGCTTACGTGATTATACCGTTTTTAATCGCCATATTGTTTCTATGAAAGAGCACGTTTGGAATAAAATCATCTTAATCGAAAAATCAATTTCTCCGGGGGCAGGCTGATGCTTGAGTCGCGTAAAACTATTTTTCATGGTCAGAGACACAGACAAATAAATAATAAACGTGACCCACAGCCATTACCAGAGTTCAAGACTCCTTCTAAGACGCGTGAAAAACTTATTGACCTAAAAGAATTACTTTAACAGGATTTTAGCCCTTGCACTACATTTGGACTACATTTTGCAATTTGGAAATATAAATTCTAGCCCGGTTTAAAAACAACGAATGAGCCATTAGTTTCCCTATGCACTTAAATGTTTTTCCAGAAGAGCCAGAATTAATAGTTCCAAATTGCAAAATGCAGTCTATTTATTACACCTCGAGGTCAAAGACCGTTGATCACATTTGATATTATCTAAAAATCGCATATGGGATTTAAATTCGCGTCGGAGCAGCGCGCGCGCGCACCCTTCCCATCATCCAAACGGTTGTATTTATGCTAAAAGGAACTATGTTCAACGTAAACCCTGTACACATAGTCCCTTTTAGCACAAATTCATCCAAATTTCTCAGTTGCTAGTAAACGATCCATCTCGTTAGAGGTAATTACGTGGCATATTTCGCGGCTATGCTTGAGAGTTAGCGTCTGAAGTCGATTTGGATGGCAAAAACGTTGCCATATTTCAAATGAAAGTAAATCGATCCGCACGATGTAAAACTGAACCACGTGTTAAACGGCAACGAGGGTTGGCAAAGTTTTCCGACACCCGCGTGTCACATCCTCTAGAAATCCAACTTTGATTAAATTTAATTTAAGTTTCCGCAATATTCGCCGATTTCGGCTCAGACCGGCAAGCGCTCCAATTTCTGGCGTTAATCGCCCGATTAATCTACTTTGTCGGGTTAAACCGCGTAAGTCCAAACTAAAACCTAACACGGATGCTTGGTTTCTGCTTAGCAAGTACTTTTTTGATGCATAGTCGCGTTCGAAAGTTTATCTTCATAAAAACTAACATTCCATGTTATACAAATAGGTACAGATACAGCGTTCACTTTTTATCCAACCGGTTGCTCACTCTCTGAGGGGAAAAAAACTCGAATTAGGTCATCGCACTCGAAAAATTACCTGCTACTGTGAGGAATATTGCCTAATTTTTACAAAGAAAAAGTTTAATAGCAAAAACAAACGATTTTAAAGCACAGCCAGAAAAATTATATCACGACAACTATACATATCGTGGTTACAGCTAACATTTTCTACGGCATTGCGTATAGATCACCTCCATATTTCAACAAGAGTGTCTCTCAGCGCAACAAGAAACTTTCGAAGTTACGGTTTTTCTTGCGACACTGAATCCAATTTCTTTAAAGTATTTCTCAATTGCTTTTTTCCGGTTTGGGTAAACATAATTATTGCTGCCCGTTCACATTGAGCTTCATTGGTTTAACTTTTGAAAAACGGCCACGGGTAAGACAAAATTACGGTCAAATTTTCACAAGCAAAATTTCTACTTTTGAAAATACAAACTTTCGTAGGTATTTAACCCGAACTCGGATAGGTCAAATTCCTCCCTCACGCTGCGCGAAAAAATAAACGGAAGAGAAAAACCTCAAGTGAATAATCTCCCGATTACATGTAACTCAGTTGAAAAAAATCCGGCCGCAAACCAAAATTTGAACCAGTAGTTTTGTTGCAATGTTCAATTTCGTAAATTGGGCTCTGGAAAAGAGGGGTACACATCGACTCTTGTTGCAATTAAACTCTGCATTTCAAAACACCACTCACGACATCCACTAACTGCTCGCCGAGGTGCTTGCGTGTGCGCCAAATATTAGACCGCGCTTACTTCGATGCTTAATTAACACGCTAGGAATGCTCACGAACGAAGAGGACATTTCTTAAGACTAAAGTAAACACAGGAACTATCCAACTAAAAAGGCAAAAATTCAGCCGACGTATTTTTTTTACCTCAATTTAAACCGTTAATAGACCGTATTCGATAACGGTTCGATGTATCGTTTGGTTCAAAACAATAGAACATAACCTCAAACCAAACTGTAAGGATTCAAGTTAGAAAAGCTGAAAATGAGATATTTCCTGACAATTTCATTTTGCATTGGCATTTGGTACTCAAAAGAATAAAAAATCCGTTACAAAAGACCCGCTCTCTCAGATTTCTGAATTTACTTTTGAGGCTATGTTTATGTTTTGAACCAATCGATATCGATACAATCTCATCCGTTTGATGTATCGAATACGATCCATATTTTTTATGCGATAATTGTTCATCTTTCATGGTAAATCAGAGGAAATACAAGGGCTATTATATTACACAGGGGCACCGAAAAATTATACTGTACCATATCGACAGTACAACTGGAGAAACATTATTGACATGTCCATATTTCAAAATCTCCGCTCATATCTCATTTTTCTGAGAGAATTATTGCTTAGTATTTTTTCATACAAATTTCAGAGAATATTTTTGACAAAGCGGAGAAAAGTCATGAGGAATCTCGCGCCATAACGATTTTCGGTTTTCCCCGAGAATTTTTTATGGATGATAGTTCCGCGACTTTGCAAACCGCGATGTATGTTTTCCCGTTTTACCATCGATATTCGATATATGGCTCGCTTATCTCATGAAAAGTGTCCTGCGTCATTGTCGACGCGTCTCGCTCTCTTATGATTCGATTACAACAAGCAGTTGTAAACAAAGCTTTTCAAATTTTTGCTCCCAATGTATTTGTCATCTAGGAACTTAAGTTTCAACCTGCAAGATCTCAACGTAAAAATTCCAAGTGCTCGATTACTAGTTATACGCAGGGTTTTCTCAAGCACTTCATCGTGTCGATTTCGAATAGGTGCAAAGCCACTCTGCTCAGAAAACACTGCATGTCCAAGCCGTAATAGAAAGTTCTCATACTATGTCTAAAGTCTACTTTGCTACTAGTTTAAATCATGTCCCCCTGATTGTCTACTTTTCTTAAAGTTCATTTAGAAATTAGACGTAAATTAATGAAATCTCTCAAACTTTGACAGAAAAACTCCTATAAGAAAAACAATCCCAAATGCACGTCCTTTTTCGTCATCACCTGCTGGTTCAGGAAAAACATATTGCGTCCAATTGAAATCGTAAGCTACATGGAATATTCTTGGATATGCTCCATGTTTCCTTACTGTGAATTTTGAACGAAATATTCATGTAAGAATAATTGTATGATTATTTTCACAAAATTGAAGAATGAAAATTTTGTTCTCTAAACCAAAACGATAAAATTACCAAAAAAGAAAAAAAAATGAAATTTTCTGACTATGCGTAATATTCCACCGAGAGTTTTTGTATTTGCAAAACTTGTTGTCAGGATCAACTGTTGAATTTGTCTTTTTTTCTTTAATGATGGCTGGTCCTGTCAATTTATTACGTGAATCCCATCTCCAAAATTTTCGGTTTGTAGTTTATGAAAATAAAGCCGTCCACGGAAAGGTCAACCAAATACATGTAAATAGACATGGCCTGACTGTGAACGATACAAGACTGATAATCGTAATATACTTACCGCACTAAAGATTATGTATATAGTCATTAATGTATATAAGTTTAACCGTGTTATGTTTTAAGGTTGTATTATTTTGTAAAAAAAAAGTCCTGAATAAATTGAGTGAATTGTGTTCCGTTTAAGTTTGCCTTATTTTCTAAGTATGACTGTGTAATCCCTTTATCTATGCAACATAAAAGAGCATCATAAATACGTGATGAACACCTCAACGAGGCCAAATTTGCCGCACAACATGATGTACAAAATAGACTGATTTCAAGAACCGAGGAGCATAGTACCCTGGTATAAATTGGCGATAAGAGCTGCGTTTCAAAATACCATAGGAATTCTTATGGCCGGCTGAAGAAGGCAACAGAACATCATATAGCTGGCTGTAGAATGCGGAGAAAATTATACGGCCGGGCTATACGAAGCGATAAAAAATTAAGCAGCCGGGCTGTAGTTCCGATAGCCGGGTTTTACACTTTATCGCCTAGCTGTTGCTCTTTCGCCATCGATTGTAAAAGGCTATAAGAAATTGTGTAGAAATTCGTGTGCTTTGAAAATCATTAAGTTTGATACGGAACCACCTTAATATTTACAAAACACACGTTACATTTTTCTTTAATACATATTTTTTTTTCAACAATTAAAACGAGAATGATCCATACAGGATGTGCAAACATTTCAAAATCATGTGTTGAATAACGCTGGCTTCGCCAGATTAAATATTAGAGCCTAACACGAAGCGGAGCGGCGGCGACGCACTGGCGCCTACAAACCTAACAGGGATACTTCACGCATTGCGCAACGCGTGAAGTATCCCTGTTAGGTTTGTAGGCGCTAATGCGCGCTTCGCGCTGGCTGCTCACCTGCCGCACCGCAGCGTGCCACGGCGCTTGAAGTAACTATTTCACACCAGAGGTATTGCACAGTATCATACAAAACTGAAGGCGCTTTAATATATTAGGAATGGCAGGCATCCACGCATCCATCAAAAGTACGGAGCTTTCCTCGCTAAATAAATCAAGATATTACGGCCCAAAAAGAGAGCAGTGGTCCAAAAACTCACAAAGTCCTAGCGTCCGTAATTAGTAACGTTTAGCATACACTTTATCGCCTGGCTGTGAGTTGCTTAGTTCGGCTATAAAAGGCTATAAGAAATTGTGTAGCCAGCTATAGAAGCTATTGGAAATCTTACAGCCGGCCGTATTTTGGAACACAGATTCTACTGCTAATTTTTACCAGGGTACAAAAAAGACTGATTTCAAGAACCGAGACGCATGGTAGGCACAACTCTTCGGGAGAAGTCAAACTATAACAATCACTGTATTACGCCCCCCTTTCTCCCCCCAAAAATCTGAATGTTTTCTGCTAATACAAAGAGGCACACAGGAACCCTTTTTTGGTCCATATCGCCGTTTAGAATAAGTTCAAACATCCCATGGTACCCTTGAACTTTTGAGCTTAATTTTTATAATGTGGACTTTAGCTATTACTCGTACTATCATTTATTAACCACACCGAAAAAGCATATTATATTTTTCTGCATGCATTGATCATAATTTTTCTCTGATCCAATTAATATTTTTTAAATATTTCTTATCTTATCTTACTATAGTAAAAAAAAATAAGGCCTTTTTTGTGTGTACGTCCGTGTCATTTCGCATTCTCATTGGTCGTTCATTAACCAATCAGAAAACGTCATTGAAAATCCCCGGGAAATTTGAATGTATGCTCCCTTAAATCATTCGATATTAAACATAATACCTACGTATCAAACGGGATTTATTAATATTAACCGGGATAAAAAGGAGTAATTCTATCTATACAGGATAGTCATGGACATAACGGGATGTACCTTTATTAGGAAACCGCGAAAACAGGAAGGATATCGATCTTTGAATATCGATCTTCGATATATCATTTGATTGAAAGCAGTATTGACTGGGATAAAACGGGATTTCTTCATAAAGACCGGGATAAAAGAGAGGAATTTTACCTATACAGGATAGTCATGGATAAAACGGGATGTACCTTTATTAGGAAACCGGGATGACAGGAAGGATATCGATCTTTGTGTATCGTTCTTCGATATATCGTTTAATTGAAAGCAGTATTGACTGGGATAAAACGGGATTTCTTCATAAAGACCGGGATAAAAGGGAGGAATTTTACCTATACAGGATAGTCATGGATAAAACGGGATGTACCTTTATTAGGAAACCGGGATAACAGGAAGGATATCGATCTTTGAATATCGATCTTCGATAAATCGTTTATTTTACCTATACAGGATAGTCATGGATAAAATGGGATGTACCTGTATTAGGAAACCGGGATGACAGGAAGGATATCGAACCTTTATTAGGAAACCGGGATAACAGGAAGGATATCGATCTTTGAATATCGATCTTCGATATATCGTTTGATTGAAAGCAGTATTGACTGGGATAAAACGGGATTTCTTCATAAAGACCGGGATAAAAGGGAGGAATTTTACCTATACAGGATAGTCATGATTAAACCGGGATGTACCTTTATTAGGAAACCGGGATAATAGGAAGGATATCGAACCTTTATTAGGAAACCGCGAAAACAGGAAGGATATCGATCTTCGATATATCGTTTCATTGAAAGCAGTATTGACCTCGAGTTGTTAAGTAACGATGTTAAGAAACCGGGATAACAGGTTGGGCTACTTCGATTTTATCCCGGTCGTGATTTAGGGATTTTATCGTCAAAAAATGGGAAAATTGGGGAGAGGAACGGGCCCGCGGTTGCGAAGCAACCGCTTCCGCAGCATTGCCGTATTGCGATTATCGATACATGTGATTATCAGTTTGATGTGTTTGATTGTGTTTCGTGATGTGTTTGTTGTGTTTGATGTGTTTAATGTGTTTTTGTGTTCTTGTGTTGATTGTTTTTAATGATGTGTTTGTGTTGTTTGATGTGTTTGATGTGTTTTTTGTGTTTGTTGTGTGTTGTGTGTCACAACAAACACATCAAATGCATCATGAAACACAGCAAACACATCAAACGCATCATGAAACACATAAAACACATCAAACATATCAAACACAAGAAACACATCATGAAACACAATCAAACACAACAAACACACCATGAAAAACAGCAAACGCGTAATGAAACACATAAAACACATCAAACACAACAAACACATCCTGAAACACAATCAAACACATCAAACACAAAAAACACATCATGAAACACAATCAAACAAATCAAACACATCAAACTGATAATCGCATGTATCGAGAACCGCATGTATCGATAATCGCAATACGGCGATGTATCGAAAACTTATTGAGATCATTCTTTGTTTACCTTCTTTTAACTTCAGAAGACATTAATGGAAAAAGACTTTGGGAAAAATTCGAGAAATATCTATACGACGATAGTAATAAAAGTAATGTAATTTCAGAAGTAGAACAAAAGTTAAACGGTGAAGAGAAAAGCCTAAAGGATTCTTGGAAAACATTCTTGTACAGAGCACTCTATCACCATTTAAAACACAATAATCAAAAAGTATTGTGTATAGCATGGACTGGAATAGCTGCAATTTTACTTCCTGGTGGAAAAACAGCTCACAGAGTTTTTAAATTGCCCCTTCAGATGACATCCGAAAACGACATTAAACCGGTAAAACTTACAACAGAATTAAAGCAAATATTAACAGAAGTTGATTTTATAATATGGGATGAAGCTTCAATGATATTGTCAACAGCTTTTCAAATAGTGAACGTAACCTTGCAAGATTTAATGAGAAATATGATACATTCGGAGGAAGAACCGTTTGCCTGGGCGGAGATTTCAGACAATTATTGCCAGTAGTAAAGAAAGGAAGCAGAAATAAAATAGTCAAATCATGCTTTAATAAGCTCTCCTTTATGGAAACATTTCAAAATCTTTCACTTGAAAAAAAATATGAGAGCAAACAACGAAGAATTCAGTGAATGGCTGCTAGAAATCGGAAATGGGAAGAAAGAAATCGTTGAATTTCCATCAGAAATGGTATGTAATGAAAACATTGTTGATAGCATTTTTAAAGAATATAACGAAGAAACATTAAAAACATCAATACTTCTTGCATCCAGAAATTGTGAAGTTGACAGATTGAACGAAGAAGTACTTTCAAATTGGAAGGAGAAACAATTGTGAGTGAAGGATTCAGTTGGGCAACTGCAGTGGGCGGAGACCTGACAGACCAAGAAGAGTTAACTCTAAGATATCAACCAGAATACTTAGCTTCATTGAACCCTTCAGGAATGCCAAGTCAAAATTTGAAGTTAAAAGAAGGAGCTGTCGTTTTGTTGCTACGCAACATTTGTATCGTGGATGGATTGTGCAATGGGACAAGATTAATTGTCTTAAAAATAAACAAATACATTTTGCATTGCTCAATTTTAACAGGAGAAAATAAAGGAAAAATAGTTGCACTACCAAAAATTACACTTAACACAAAAGAAGAAAAAACCCAACCTTTTGTTTTGAATAGGAAACAGTTCCCCGTTAGATTAGCTTTTGATATGACTATTAGTAAAAGCCAAGGGCAATCATTTGACAGAGTGGGAATTTTTATAGATAAAGAAAGACCAATGTTCGCTCACGGGCAACTGTATGTAGCATTGTCTAGATGTAGGACTAAAGAAGGTTTAAAAATAAAAATCATTAATTTTGATGACAACAAAAATAAAAACACAGCAATGAACATTGTACATCAAGAAATTCTGCAATAACTTTGTTTATTTTCTACTGTTAAAATTGAACAATGCAATATGTATTTATTATCTTCAAAACAATTAATTTTGTCCCTATGAACAAAACATTTTTTATTATGTTTATAACTTAAAATTATAGTTTCACTAAACGTGACGGACGCACGAAGCACGCCCAGAGGTAACGGCAGGGGATGAAACCACTGGCCCGGCGGTAATTTTGATTCGCTCCCCAAGCCATTTTTCTAAATAATTGTACATTTCATGTATTATGTATAAATTCTGGAGATTCTCAAGACACTAATGATTTTGTCATAAAATCTTGGCGTGATTGGCGATATATCGATTGATTTATCGCAACAAATACGTTATTAGTCGATTATTTCCACAGATTCAAATGAGGAAACATAGGTAGATAGCAAAGTATGCAATAAACTGGTTTAACTGATTTCCACTGAAAAGATCAATTAGTCAGAGTATATGTAATACTTTAATCTTGATCGACTTCTTTTAAGAAATCATTAAGATACGAGACGTGATGGTACAATTTTTTATCTAACAATATTCTTCATGGTAAAATTCAATCACCCAATTAGAGCAGCAAATCCAAAAATTGTTACGCATCACCGTCACTCTTTAATTTAAATATCAAACCGACTTGTGGCCTTTTATCCAGGTTATTATAAATAAATCACGTTTTATCAAGGAAAATCCTATTATATTTCGTTTATATTATATTATATTTTATCCTATTTGCTTTCCATCCATCATGTTTTATCCCATACAAACCGTTTCACACTGATTATTCACCTTTTCTTAAAATTCCAACCTTAATTGAAGTAAGTTTTTAGCTAAATTGATGATGATGTTTTGAATGAATAAGCATCTAACAGAACTTCAGGAGTATAAATAAAAATTACAAGAATAATGTGAATTAAAAAAAAATTATGTGATATTTTCATCATGAATTGACAGAATCTACGAGGGGGTTGGGCCGCGGAGCGGCCAGGGGGCGGAGCCCTCTAGTAAATATAAAAAAATGTAGAGAAAAGCAACTTTAGATGATCCTTGATTGAGGAAATGTAGCTAAACGACACCTCTAAAGTATCAGTTTCGTGCAGACCAACTTTCTACGAGGCAGCTTGTGGGATGCCGGATACCTTCATGTCAGAGGAAATTTCCACATCATATCGGAACCAAAAATGACCCAAGTAAAATAGCAACTTTTAAAAGAAGGAGTAAACATTGAAATGGTTCCTAAAGACCGATGACCATATACTTTTATGAATACTTGAATCCAGTAGACTCGGAAATTGATGTTAGCGGTAAAGTGGACACTTTATTTTTTGAATAAAAGATTATAAAAAGCACCAAAGCACTTATCTGCATCGGTAAACTAATTTCAAATGCTTTGTTTGTAAAATGAACCAAAGGATGTAGTAGTTCTTTTTTGCATAGAAGAGAACCAAACAGAATACAAACAGCGAGAGGGTCTTAACAGCATCGTTACTTATTCTCACTACATTTTGACGACTTATTTTTTATTCCTAACCATAGGTGCATGTTTAAAATTGAACATTTTCTAAAACAAATTTCTTGAGAATGTGCGACCGTCCAAAAGGAACCGAAATGAACGAATTGTCAAATAAAATTTTGCGACGCAGTTAAGCCCCCCTCTCCGCATTTTACCCTTCCGTAGCAACTGTCCAGTCTCTAATAAGTCGCATAAGACTCAAAACCTCACTCATTTACTTACAAAGTAACTCTAGGAAGCTGGTAATGGCAATCATTCAGCTGTGCAGTGTAATATCAATGTTTTACGTTTATCAATGTCATTAAAATAGAAATTGATAATGGAAAAACAAAATTGGAAGCTTTGACGTTCTTGCACACACGAGAAAACGATCAAAATGATTAACAAGTGACGAGGTTCGATGGTGCCATTTGACAATGAGTCGTGCTACTTTTATATGCATTGTGTATATACACTTTTTACGTAAAGGTACGACCGTTTAAAATCTTGATAGTTGAGACTCAGGAGAGAATGAAGACAAAGGTTCGTAAATTTTCGAGTATAGTGATAGGTTCTTTTTCGGTCAGATGATACACCAACTTACCTCCTCCCTCTTCTTAAACGTGTTGCTGTTCGTGGTTGTTCCAAGTGTCTTGCTCAAATGTGAATGTGAATAAGTACTCTAATATTGCATCTTTGAAAGAGGTGAGGCTAGATGGGTCTGAAAATTTTGAACTCATAGAGAATTCATCTCCCATACAATGAAAAATTGGCCCCTTAGCAGCTAGGTCATTTTCCGCCAAGTTTCAGCATGGTGAGAAGGGAGCAAGCTACATTTGAAATATCCTCCAATGAGGATCCGATTTGATCACAGATCCTTTCTGATGACACCACTGTAGATGATAATGGATCGAGAAATACAATTTCGTATCGGCCTTCTTGATTATGCTGTGCGGATGTAACAGTTGGCTTTTCCTATGAAGTTAATTGTGATTTAATCAACAAAACGTATATGTCAACAGATCTTGTATTAGCTGTTTGCACCCCCTGTTTTACAATTCTCCGCAAAATATTTCCCTTGTTTAACCAAATAAATAATTCTAGTTATGATTCAGAGGACGTTTCAAAGCATATGTTTGATTTCCCTGTGGTCGTCTCAGACGTTTAGTATTATTTTTGCCAAAAAGACACAGAAAAAAATGACCCTATTATCAGAGAAACCAGAACTCCGCAGTGAATTCTCTAAATTTGCTCCTGACCATCGATTTGAGGTTTGTAAATGCATTTCATCAGATATCATATTTTTAAAAACAAATATTTTTTTCAACTACTGAATATGCAGATTCTATTTGCAAACGACGTATAAACGATAATCCTCACGTAGCAATTAGTTCGATTAGTTTATATGATTGAATGGTATTACACCAATCTCAGCGCAGTGCATATAAAATTTTTGGGGTGTAAGAACCCCTGAGAGATTTGAGGTAGCTATTTCAACGATAAGGTATGTGCAATTGCCTACTTGACGTTTTGAAGGAGAAATACACCTGCGTGTATTTCGTGCGCATGTCTACAAACAGCTACAGTTTTTAGCCTGCACTCCTGCAGGCTCAGACATGAAGACGTAATGGTTTCACCCCAGTCTGCATCTTTGAAAACGTATGGAAGAATAATAGGTACCTAAAGCTATGGTTTAGAGGGACTAAATTGCAATTTTAAAAGGCTCGTCCCAATGGCTTTCACCAAACTCTTATCAGATTTTACTTTTATAAAAAGAGCAAGTATTTTTCAATTTTCTAACCAAATCGTTTCTCATTTCTCCTCTTTCTTGCTTTATTCGGCGAATAGATCAAACATGGCAATAATGGATTAAAATTTTCGAACAACTTTGCGTTTGACAGCAACATTAAAATACCAAATGTTCCTAGGAAAACTGAAAATCCATCACTCATACCGCCAGGTAAGTACTTACTTCTATCATTATCTCGCATTACACCTCCATTGTACATACTAAAAAGGCGAGGGGGGTAAAAATTAACTGAAAATGCGCATATGAGTACTTGGCAAAACAAATTTTGGTGAGTTCTATTGTATTTTCAGCTAATAGCTACATAGATTATAGCCAGCCAATCACAAATAGTCTCGTTGTCTCACTATCAGTGACGTCAGCAAGGCTATGCAGGGTCATCCAAGGTTGAACGGCCAGACTGCAGGGGAAGAAACATCCCCAAACCCCTTTTTTAAATTGAGATTTCGATATTTTTTATTAATTTATGGATTCAGGGCATAAAAATGAGATTAGGCTCCAAACCGTTGCCAAAATTCAGGAAAAACGATTTATTTTCCGATTTTTGGGGGGGGGGGGTGTAGCTCCAACACGTGGCACTTTCAGAAAAAACTTTATACGACAAAAAAGCCTTATTTTGACCTATAAATCACGCTCGTGCAGTCTGGCCGTTTAACCCTGGATCACTCAGTATAAACATGTGCTGCCTATTTTTCGAGGTCTTTTTTGGATCTCAGACCTGTGACTCACATTACTCTCATTTTGGTCTTCTCAGCCCCAGACCCGTGTTTCCTCTCAAAAATCTGACAATTGTGCTACTCTTTATGATATTCTGTGGTCTGTGCTCTTTTACTTCAATATACATTCTCCGATTCCAAATCGTTTTACTTACTTATCTACTCGCTCTCCCACAACTCAGCTCTCCCGTTCAAATTCTTTCATTCTTTATCTATTTCTATTAATTTCCATACTTAACTACTGACAGGATACCTTATAATGCGCGAATGGTAAAGTATCTCTTTGTGACACGTCATTATTTAAATCTTCTTGTCCTTTACGTTCATTTACAGACGTATGGTCCAGCATAGTATCCTCGCGAGATGATTTAAGAAAAGATGTCATAACCTTGCCTGAAGAACACCCTTATGAGCCGTGGCACTTGCTGCAGGAGGAGCCTGAAGCGCCGCGGAAATCACGCCGTCAAAGAGCTCGAGAGCGGGATGGGTTCCGACGATACCCACCACCGCGAACGAAGGACTCGGGACGACGCAGAAAACCAAGACCTGGAAAACGAGCACGGCAGCGTGGAGAATTTGGGAACGATGACTTGCGACGATCTCGGAACCAGAAGGAGGTACCACGGGGGCCTTGGGAACGTGGAAGGGATGGACGAGGATCACGAAGCCGAGAAGACGATCCACGGCGATCGTGGAGCCAGAGGGACGAACCACGGCAACCATGGAGCAGAAGAGATGAACCACGGCAACCATGGAGTCGGAGGGATGAACCACAGCAACCGTGGGACCGCAGGGATGAACCACGGCAACCATGGAGCCAGAGAGACGAATCACGACGACCATGGAGCAGTAGAGATGAACCACGGCAACCATGGAGCAGGAGGGACGAACCACGGCAACCATGGAACCGGAGGGACGAACCACGGCAACCATGGAGCGGGAGGGATGAACCACAACGACCGTGGGACTACAGGGATGAACCACAACGACCGTGGGACCACAGGGATGAACCACAACGACCGTGGGACCACAGGGATGAACCACAACGACCGTGGGACCACAGGGACGAACCACAACGAGTGCCGGGTCGAACGGGACAAGCACAACGATCATGGGGCCGACGAGAAGAACCACGGCAACCATGGAGCAGTGAAGATGAACCACAGCGACCGAGGAGCCAGAGGAATAGACCAGAGCGGCCATGGGACCGGGGGAACGAAGAACAACGATCATGGGACCGCAGGAGATACGTACAACGACCATGGGATCAAAAAGACATTAAGAGAGCACGAAAACTGGCGAAGAGGAGAATCAGAAATGGGTTGCGACAAAGATTGGCTCAGGAGAGGAGAGCAGAGAAACTGAAGAAGGAGGGGGTTAGCGAGGCAAGCCCTTCGCGGAAAAGCGAGGGCCAGGAACCCAAGTCCACGCTGGCGTGGAGGACCACGAACCGAGAGACGCGGGTGGAGAGGAAGACGACGCGGGTGGAGAGGTTGACGACGCGGGTGGAGAGGGCGACGACGCGGGTGGAGAGGGCGACGACGCGGGTGGAGAGGCCGACGACGACGCAGTATCCACGAACCCGTAAATATGACATATCACAGCGGCCGATTGAATGGCGGGAACAAGGACCGTGGACACCGGAGGCATGGACGCGCAACACTTGGCCCTGGGGTGGCTGGACGAAAAAACCAAAACGTACCATCATGACGCGCGCCTCTACACCTCATCCGAATACGGCCGCGTCCCAGCCCTGAATCACCATTCTTCCCCTAGGTATACTGAAGATTGGGATTAATGTCTCGACTTTAAAAGAGTTGAGATCGGAAATTGTATCCGCGAAAGATTGCGTAGTCGCATCGCAACGTGAGCAGAAAACATTATGAACGCCTTCATTTTTGCGCCTGCAACACGCATGGCTACTGAGCAGGTTTAGTTGCAGCAAGGCGTTTCGATTATTTCGATCAACAATGATGGCGTTTCACGCCTGCTGGCTGATAGTAAGATAAATATAATAGCTACCAATAAATCATTAGATGTCATTACATCGTTATTATCGTTATCATTAGTTGAATAACGCTTTGATGACCTTCTAGGCACATTAACTTTAGGACGAGAGGAAGAAAGTGCTCCTTTTCATTCACGTCTGTCAGGGCCGGATTATTGGCGGATTTACCTACTTGGCCGCCTGTATTTTGCCGCCCCCTTCTCATTCGTTTTGAAACATCAATAAAAACCACCAAGTGAACGTGCCAGCGGGGGTGGGGTGCATAAGACGCGTTTACTCGTGTTGGACACATTTTTTGGGAAAGCCCTGTCAACACTACTAGCAAGAATTCACCGAACTTTGCGCGAACGTTAAGTTTCGTAAACCTATCTCTGCGTGGACAAGGCCTTCCATTCATAAGAAATGAACGAAAAAATTATGAAAGAACAAACATAAATGTGGTTTGATGATTTTGCCTTCCGCCGCCGCGCCGCGCAGACCGCACCGTGTTTGACGCAACGCGTGAAGTACTCACGCAGTCTTATAGGCGCTATGCGTTTTACGCTGACCGCACTGTGTTTGGCGCAATGCGTGAAGTATTCGTGCATTCTTATAGGCATGTAGGCGCTAATATGTGTTACATTACATGCCGACCGCCGCGCCGAGGGCTTCTCGCTTCTCCTTTTCATCTCAAGTCCTCGTCATCATTTCTCTCTCAGTCGTTCTGTTCCTTGCCGAATTGCGTGTTTGGTCTCTCTCTTAACTCGACTAATTAAAGGTGCTGTCTCTTGTATCACCGAAAGACGACAAAATTACAAATTACTATACTCTCAGGAAATGAGAGATTTTGTTTGTAATTTTTTTCTAAATCCGATTTTTTCTATACCTACATTTAAAAAAATTGCAAAATTTGCCGCCTCCTAGATTTGCCGCCATGGGCCGCGGGCCGCGGCCCATGTGGCCACCTTATTCATCCGGCCCTGACGTCTGTTTCTCTCCTCATAAGAGACGGATCATTGCTCTTCATTTTTAACGTGTCGCAAGGAAGTGCGGAATCAAACGATGTTCAATTGGACGGCATTTTGCAATCAGGAGCTACAATTTCTGACATATGTTAGAAACAGGATTTGTGCCATAAGTTTCCCTTTGCAGGATGGTGTTTTAATGGATGAGCCTGAAATTGTAGTCCCTAATTGTAAAATGTTGTCCAATTACACATGTACATTATTTAGCTCACAATTAACGAGCGGGCATCAAACGAGAAACGACATTCATGGTCAAAGTAATCATAACGTTTTGATGCAACTAAATCTGCTCAGAAGTTGTGTGTGTGGCGGATGCAAAAATGAAAGCATTGTGTCTAAACTGAGCCAGAAATTTTATTTCCTAATGTAAAATGTAGTTCAAATATTATATAAATAACAAGGCTGTGATATTTCCTGGGAATCTCTTTTCAGGCAACTTTAATAATTATTATATTATAATGATTCTAGATATTTTTGTCATTAAATCAGTATGTTTGATTAAGACTAACACCACACATCTGTAGATAGGTAGCTTTCCCAGAATGAGAAGAGAGAGAGAGTAAATATAGAGGGATTAAAACTTATGGTAGAGTGACTGTTCATTGTTCATTTCCTAATCTTCCGTCTTTTCTTAATTTTCATTGATTTTAGAGCTTTCTTCATGACTTTATGATAGCACTGAACCTTCTATCAAGAGGCAAATTAAAGTACCTAGTCCTGTTAAACTCTATTTTGAGTCTTTATTTAGTCAACATCGGTAGAAAATAAGTTTGAGACATAGTAATTAACAACCACGTATTTTTTAATTAAGTGTCGGACCAGGACCATAGTTCTAAAAACACCTACCCCGGTTTCTCGGTCATTTCTCCTAACGGACGGGAATATTATTCAAAATGATAAAGTCTTAAACAACATACTATCCTTGATACCTTAAAGAAATAGTTTCCCTTCTACCTTCCAAGGATGAGGAATGAAGATAGTTTTTTCGCTCTCTTGAAAAATTGCAACGATACCTCATTGGCAACCATAGAGGGGATTATTGCGAGTTCACGCGTCGCGCTATCGCGCCTTCAACTTTGCAGACACAACACGGACATCCGTCAAGCACGAATAGTTGTATCTCTGCGCCGGCATAAGCGCTACCCCTTTCCGTTGCTCTATTTTCATGTTTTGTGAGTTCCGTTTGTCTTATTAAAATTGTAATGGCGCTTCAAACGATAACGTAAGCAATGCAGCATACAGATAGGAGAGGCATAATTTGGCCTTGTTTTTTAGTTTTTCTTCCGAATCAGCGACACCTACATTACTAGCAGCACATGGTCGAGCATCGCGAGTTTATGCCTCGAACCTTGCGCCTTCAATTTTGAAGATGCAACACGGCCATCCATCATCAAGTACGAATAATTAGTTGTATCTCTCCGCTGTCATCAATGCGCGTTGAAGTGTCTTCAATTTTTGAAATTTAAGAAATGTTAAGGTCAAGTTTGCTAATAATGAAAGAAACAAATATTGAGCTATTCTCTTGAATAATATGCAAACTCAGACCATGCTTAACAAACAAAGTGCAAGAGAATGTTAATTTAAAAATTACCTCAACGTGATAAAATTTGGTCAATTTTTAAATAAATATTCTCTTGCACACTGTTTTTTTAAGCATGGCCTGAGTTTACATATTATCAAGGACAAAATCGGCTAAGAGCTCAATATTTGTTTCTTTCACTATGAGTAACCAAAAACCCAATAAGTTTGTTTGCTCACAATAATTATGCTATGATGTCTTCAAATCAATTATCATTTTGATTAAGAAGCAGAAAAATAAGAAGAAGAAGAATAAGACGAAGAAGAGGAAGAAGGAGAGGAGGAATGAAAAAACTAAAATTTTCAAAGGTCCCTCTAACGCCCTACAAGGCGCTCATCTAAGAGTTGGTATTTTGGCGAGAATAATATCGTATCAGGGAATTTTCTTTACGACTACCCCTGGAATCTCTCAAATAGTCGGGTCAATTTGACCCGATTAGATCTCATCTGGGGAAGCTGCATAATATGACAAGTAATAAGAGAGGTGAATGCACTAGGCCAGTACCAAAAAAGGGGACGATTTCATAAAAAGTATTTTCTACCCTCAACGCAGAAATGAAATGGATAATACTTCAAATCGAAGGTTAATTCGACCCGACTTGGGACTTCGCGTGTGAAAGAAGTCTTCGGCATCTAAGGGTTAAAAGATTTGTGTTATGACGAGATTCGCTTTGTCGCAAATACACAAATATACGATCTCTGCAATTTCGGAAATTTTATCGAGAGTTACCATTTACCAATAAACAGAACAATATGAATTTACATTTTAATGATTTCCGGTGAAAAATCTCACTGATAGACCCACAATAAAATTCCTCTTCCGCAAAATTATATTTGGCGCCATGAAAAATTAGGTAGGTATACGAACGGTAATGCCAACAATGGCAGTACGGCAACTGCACTCATTTTTCTTTTTGGACCTCATTTATTGACAAATAAAAATTACATGATCAGTTTTCCGCAAAAAAATAATGCAAGAAATACTTTAGTCTAAAGATTCAAGGCTTCACGCGAAGAACCTCAAAAAAAGAAATTGTGGTCACCTGAAAAATTGCAGTCTCGTTAAGATGGTACAGCTGATGAATTATTCAACATAACCTGTGTTAAGTCATTATTATTGTTTTGGGTTTTTTCGTCCTCGTCTCATGTTGTTTTGAGATCTAAAGACTTCAAAAACTCCTCAATATTTCTCAGTTTTAATCAAATTTCTCGTACTTAAGATTGTTAAGTAGTCAATGCTTTAATATTTTGTTCATATGTTTTTTGTGAGTCCTCTGTGGGAGTTTCACAACTTGTGATCTCCAGCATGGCAACTTGATCTCTTCTCATCTTTCACTAGTCAGTGCATCTGTTTTTTGAGTAGGTAATCAACAATCTAACTTTATTTGCGTACTCTAAAGTCCTCAATGCTTCTTTAATTTCGCAGCAAGTAACTGATGTAGTCAATTCGTCCCACATGCCCGTCTTGCAGTTTAGTCTTGCAACCTTGATCAATGAAAGAGGAGCATGGTTACGACCTCGCAAGCTGTTACCTAATAGAGCGTTAATTTAAATTAGCCCATCAACCATTTCTTTACCAGAAAAAACCAGAATCCTACTATTTGAATGACTTATTTGTGTCCAGCAAATGGTAACTCTAAGGCAGGATTTCAAAAGTTATCTTGGTCGCATGAATCATCGTTTGCCACGAATCATCAGTTCTGTTTGTGCACGCTTGAAGTCAGCAGAATCATTCATTTTCCAATACTATAAATTTGTAAAAGATCAGTTTTTCTATTATTAAATGTATTTGGTCTTTATGTTAGGCATTTCAAAAGTTATGCTTTAGTGGAATTAATATCTCATACTTTCTGCTAAGAAAGTTAAGATCTACATTCTCCATCATCAAATCAATTTCAATGCCACACAACTCTATCAGCATTATAATAAGCAGTACTCAATTTCTGTAGTGTTGGCTAGCTGCGTTGTCGAAGTAAACTGTTTGGAAAATTGAAAACAGAATTACCAGATTCCGAAAGGTCAATTTTGTTGGACTCCGTCAGAGTTACCTGATGGCTTGTTTGTCTGCGTACATAAGCCTAAAATTTCTACCAAACCCTCAACAAACTCAGGCGGTCAATGGGACTGTTGGGTTGTGTTTGGAAACTAAAGAATCGAACGGAATCGGACAAGTTTACATCTACAAAGCACTGCAAATCTACTGTTCCAAGGAAAATACTTATTGGGCTCTAATCTCAACTTCAGAATCGTTTCAACATTAAGTCCATACATTAAGGGAAGGATGTCATGCCCTTTGTTAAGAGAAGTGTGCCAACAACCTGCTTTCTGACTTAAAACTGTGCATTTTAAGGTTTCAGAATGACACAACTATGATGGTCGCTAAGACAAGATAATTTGAACTGATTGGCTGAGAAGTTTAGGGAGAAAGAGTTTTGTAACTAGTCCCATTTTTAACTGCCAGGGGCTGGTGTTGCTTTCATGCATTCACTAGTCCTGGCAATCCCTAATAGTTAAATTAAACCAGCAAATTCATTTTCAGCCTGAATTCAGTTTTGTTTCTTAGAATCAAATTATTTTCCCCCTGTCAGTGTTGGGTGCGATCATCAATTTTCATGAAACCTATCAACACTTAATTCCCTTAAACCATGTATTCGTTTTTCAGTCTTCAACTTAAGCAGTTCTTCCTGTTTTTCAGATGAAGTAAAATGGATGTTTTGAATAAATTTTGCTCAACGGTCAGCAGCACTGTTTCTCAGTTATCAGCGGCTTTACCTGGGAATCCAGTCACTAGAGAATTTGAAGCCACAGAGCATATTGCCAGTGTTGGTCAAGGTAATTGCTTCTTGCTATATTTTCAAATCATTTTGTTTTTATTTACACTTCCACTCACTCTTGTTAAATTTTTTTTTTGAAGATAGATGCACCAATGTTTTCCATTTTATTAGAGGAGAGAGAATTTTTGTTTTCAAAGCCTGAAGAGATTTCAAAGAGAGGAATAATTTTTCGCAAAGTCCTCTAAGAAATAA
Source organism: Bemisia tabaci (assembly GCF_001854935.1). Classification (NCBI taxonomy): domain Eukaryota; kingdom Metazoa; phylum Arthropoda; class Insecta; order Hemiptera; family Aleyrodidae; genus Bemisia; species Bemisia tabaci. Next base: position 240,342 of record NW_017566689.1, read on the forward strand.
AATGAGAATATTTTTTGAAAACCAATGGAAACTCTTATCCAATCAAATGCATCATTATTTGAAATAAAAACTGAAAATTCTCAATCATCAACCTTTTGAGTGAGATGCAGACAAATCTGAGTTTTTAACCAACAATTGTAGTGTTTATTCCAGCAATATTTGAACTCAAAACTATTTGTTTTAGCAAATTGCAGGTAAGTAACCAAAAGAACAAGATTTAGTTTCGGAGAAACTGCCTCCTCTAACCATTTTGTGGTTTTCAAAATCCACTAAGAGCGGAAAACTGTATTCGTTCGAGACCTTGAATAGACTGTTAGGACTTCATTATAACTTAAGTACAACAGAATTCTTCTTATCAATTCAAATTGAAGTTATCTGTTTTTTAACTGTTTTTACGTCGTAAGGGATCAACTATAGGAAAACCAGTTTTTTGTCAATACCTCTCGAGGTTTAATCTCGCAGTATCCGGAATTTTTTGCAATTTCTCTTACGTTAGCACAAGATCAATTCTGTTAATTTGCTCCCATGTTCTGTATCATGCAATTTCACTTACCTATCAACTAAACTTATTTTCTTTTCTTTGAAGGTCTCCTGTGGAAAGTTTACAGTGGCTACAAGAAATCTACCAGGCAGGAAGTTTCAATTCTAGTTTTGGAAAAGAAGCAGCTAGAAAGATGGCAGCGAAACGAGAGAGAAATTATTTTAGAAACTCTGAGAAGAGGCATTGCACAACTAACGCGGTTGAGGCATCCTCAAGTTTTGGTTGTATGTCATGCTCTTGAAGAGTCTCGGTAAGATGGTTTTTCTGTATGATTGCAGTGGTATTTTTAGGTGTTGAGGTTAAAGCATTAAAAATGTACATTACAAAGTGTTGCCTTCAATGGATGAATATCAGACCTCTAAATTCTATGTTTGATACTACTTACCTATACTTATTTTTATTTCCATGCAAGCCCTTGATTTTGAAATTATAAAATACCTTAACAATGAATCAACTTGCAGTAGCCCAAAAAGTTTGCACTGGTTTGTATTTTGTGCCAGGTGAAATAAGATGACTCTGCATGATATTTTGGGAAACTCAGTCCTCATGAGTAATTGTATTGTGTTCCTATCAATGATGGAAGAAGAAAAATATTTATATTAATTGTGGCTTAGTAAAATTTTGGCATACAATGCATAGATTTTTCTTTAGATTAAAGAAGGTAGATTATGCAGAATTTGTCAGATCAAACATGATTCTCCTGCATCAGTTTTAAATTTGGTAAGAGTTTGGAACACTATCAACCAAGTTACGTATTTCTCTTGTTTCACGGTTTTTATTCCTAAATAAATTATTTACCGCAGGTACATTTATTTTCATGAAAATGATGCACCTTCAAGAGTTTTTCGCCGGCACAAATTCAACTTAAAATCACTCTTTCATCAATTTTAATTATGAGCCAATCTAAATTGCAGTTTTACCCCTTTAGAGAATATCTGATTACTCACCTAGAAAACACTGTATTACTAACAATTTCGTATTTTGTTTTGTCCAGGGACAGTTTAGCTTTTGCCACCGAACCCATTCTTGCCAGTTTAGCAAATGTGTTGGGTGTCCATGAAAATATGCCAACACCACTACCAGCGCAGTTGAAAAATTATAAGTTACTGGAAATTGAGGTCAAATATGGTTTACTACAGGTACGACCCTCCTTTATTCTTAGCAGTCATTGCTGTGCTTTGAAGCTCAATGTTTACTGTTGAATCATGAGCTTCATCCATGTTTTGAATTAGCCTCTCTTTAAGCATGAATTATGTGGATTCTACTGAAATCAGCTTGACTGCTCTTAATAATGCATTATTCTCTCTCGTTTCATTTTATTTAAATGGAAAACTAATCTACTCAAAACCCTTAAGTATCCTGTGAAATTGCGCTGAATCATGAAGAATATTTTCGCAAAATTCCAAGTTTCAGTGTTGCTTACTTTTCTGCTCCAAAAATAAAACATCAGAGAATTTTTTTATTTATATACTACTGCTCACAGGAAATAGACCTTGGTTTGTGAAGATAAACTTTTTAAGAGAGTGATGATTGTCCAATAGGATTGAATTTTGATCTTTCAACAGAATAAAATCTCTTGTGTCCTGAGAATAAGTCGCGGGTGGCCTAATTCTTTTTTTTTTGCCTCTGAAGTATATAAATGCTTCTATTGGTATCTATTCAGTGCCTTGAGCGTGGAAAATTAGCTTCAATAGCTTTTTCTTAAAACTACATTTTTTTAATCAATAACTTCAAATTGCCAGTTTGTGGACCAAGGTCTATCTCCTTGAAGACAGTCACATCCTTTTTAAATTGCCTGAAATTTGCTATCAAACTACAGGCAAATTAACTGATTAAATGATTTTTCAACCTTGTCCAAAACATGTCGTCCCTTTCTAAAATATAAATCAGAGTAGGGAATACAACATACAGTAGTCATTTTAATGCCAATGTGGCTGGCTTTCATTGAACATGATAAAATTGTTGAAAAAATAATTGAGCTACAAGCCAAAAATAAATTAAACAAATAATATTTCAAACTACATAGAGATGAGAAATAATAAAAAACTTTTGTTGTAATTAAAAACGTTGTGTTTCCTGTAAGTTTTTTATTATTTCTCATCTCTATGTAGTTTGAAATATTATTTGTTTAATTTATTTTTGGCTTGTAGCTCTTTTATTATTTCAATAATTTCATCATACAGAAGTCATTGTAGAGGAAATTTCAATAAATTTCAGGATGTACGTATGTAAATAAAAAGTTTGTTTTTAACTTAATTTTTAAGTTTAGTAAGTTAGAGAAGTAATATCAACCTCTCTTGTATTGTCTTTTAAATATCAATTTTCAATAATTATTTTTTGATGTTCCAGATTGGAGAAGGACTTGCCTTCCTACATAATGATGCTAAATTACTGCACCGCAATATATGCCCAGAAAATATCATAATTAACCAACAAGGAGCTTGGAAATTATTTGGTTTTGAATTTTGTGCTCCTAACTCTAGTGACAAGCATGTAAGTACATTCTGTTTCTCAGCATCGATTTCATTCTGCAGTAAAAAATTATTTTTGTCATTGCAAATGAGACTCCATTGCCTTATTTCAACTTCAGTATATTTCTCATTATTAATTTCTATCCTTTTGAAAAATTGTTTCCTTCAATGTTTTTCTTTGTTTTCATTTATAGGATATGGCGTGTGCCTTTCGCAGTGATTTACCACCAATTGCCTCACCCAACATTGATTACATTGCGCCAGAGTGTGTGACATCAGAGACGCAATCATCCGCCAGCGATGTTTTTTCTTTGGGTATTCTAACGTATGCAGTACACAATGATGGCCGCCCCCTATTTTCACCATCTGACATTCATGGCTATCGAAGAAACATGTCTGAGGTGATTTTAGTTCAATCATTGAATTAACAAATTCTGTCTCATCTTTACTTAAGTAAAAAATGAAACCAAGCATGGATGAGCAAAATTTTGTAAAATAAAAAAATTTGATCGGAAGAGCTGCAAGTTTCAATCCTACTATTCCAGTGTCCAAAGCTCTGAGTTTTGTTTAAGAAAAGATGCTCTAATTTTAAAACCAAGCAACCCATTCAGATGATTTTGGTCCCATGTTGCAAAAAAATTGCGTATAATGCATGTTTCTTTTTTCTTTGCAGAAATCAATGCAAAACCTGTACAGCTATGAATATAGCAAGGTCAAAAACCTCCTTTTAACCCTCAGTGCCTGTCCCCCCCCCCCCTCAATCACAAATAATATTTAGTTGTTGACAATAAAAATATAGGTAAACTTACTTTTCATCAGTTTAAATTTATTTCACTGATCGATACTAACAATTTTATTTTCAGCTCAAGAGCCTGCCATCATCCAAACTCATCAACATACCCCCAGGTCTCCGAGATGTGGTCAAATTGATGCTTAGCACAACACCAGAGTTGCGACCTGAAATTCATGACTTTATCAAAGTAAGAAATATTCGAATACCATAACGGTTAACGTATAATGACGTAATGGTTTATTTAAAAGCAAATTATTTAATTGATGATCTGCTAATTGAAGCCTCTTGATTCTCTGATAATTCTGATACATGGCTCATGGCTAAATTTCTCCAGGGCATCAAGTTATGGTCAATGTTTCGAAGCCGCATCTTTGTGAGAAAAAAATCACTCATAAGTTCAGCAGATACTAGGTCGCTTACCAGCACAATATCTGTAAAAATGATCGTTGATCCGTATGATCCTCTTGCATCCCTGAATATTATAAGCTCTGAAAGTCACAGCATTACAACCATACAGTATTATTTCAGCATTACTTTTCTCATTGGCATCCCTTATTTTCCTAGTATCTGCCATGACTTCTTTTCTGTACAGGTTGACTTTTTTGAAGACGTTGGTGTGAAAACTCTGAATTATTTGGACTCACTTTTCCAATGGGACAATCTTCAAAAATCTCAGTTTTATAAAGGTCTTCCGCAAGTTATTGAAAAATTACCTCACAGAGTGTGTATTTACAGGTCAGTAAGAATGAACCAAACTGTCTTTAGAACCTCATCCTAAAAAATTTAATTTTGTTAACTGTCAAAAGACCTAATATTTATCTTTTAGATTTTAAACTATTACCTAGGACAATAATAAAATAAATGAATAAAATCCTCTTCTAAAGGATTCATACACAGCCTTTAGCTTACTAGATGAGAATCATGTCCGCTGCACCAAGAGGTAGCTAAGGCAAGTGAAAAAAATTGATGCAGTATAAACAAAGCGTAAAGGTGCTGTGCAATTCCTGAGCTTAATATTTGGCATGCCCTGAAGCGATGACTCAAGTCTTCCAAGTATACTCATTAAGGTGTAAGGAATCATGGTTTTTCAGGGGTCTAGAAATTTCTTTGTTTTCACATAAATAAAGTTTACTTTAATAAAAATACCCTGTTAGTGAAAAGGTATAGTGCGTTAGAAAGACCCGACTCTGCCAAAAAAGCAATGTGTTCATTGTGTGGTTTCTTCACTGTCACTAACATGCAAGTCAGTCTCTTTCACTGAAATCAAAGGTGCCTCCTGCTAGCAGAGAACTGAAAGTAAAATTTTAAAAATGATTGAAAAAAAAAGAAAGAAACCTTGACTGCTTTTACTAAACATTTCTTGTTCTATACTGGTTTCATAAAAAAGCATGGGAACACGATCCTGCAATCTAGAATTTTCTGGACTCTTAGAAGTATTTACTACAAAAGTAGACTACATCATCTGTGTTTTCGGCAATGGTCATGAGATTTTAAAATTCTCCCTCTGAGTAAATCTATTTGTTTTACTGATCTGTATCAGTCAACAGAACACTATTTTTTCTTATTCCATGCAGCTGATCTGACCGATTATCAAGGTCTACTTGTGAGACTTCATTTCACACAAATGAATCCTGATCAATGCAAGACTTTCAGTCATTTTAATGATATTTTATAAGATTCTTGTTTGATTTTGGAACAGTACTCTCATTCTTTCTTTTTTTAACTCTTTTTATTTTTTTTCTCCCTTTGTATAATCATTTACAGAATAGTGCCCTGTCTAGTTAAAGAATTTGTTAACCCTACAATGGTTCCATTTGTTCTACCCAATGTCCTATCAATCGCAGAATCAAGTACAAAGGAAGAATTTGTCCACCATATCCTCCCGCACTTGAAACCAGTCATGAAATTACAGGAACCAATTCAAGTAAGAAACTTTCTCATATAACGCACCTTCAATAGAAAGTATGAATATGTTGCTACTCAATAATAACTCTATGGATTTACCCTTTGTGCCCAGTGTTGGTGCCAGCGCAACATTGTAATGATGATTTCAAACTGAAATAGTGATAAGAATCTTTAGTAGCAGCTTTTTCCCATAATAACACTAATTTAATTTAAAGTAAAAGGAGCAATGAAAGGAGGAGGATGAGCTGGCAAGGACAAAGGCTCAAAGTTTACAATAGCGGCTGGTGAGTATTTTTACTGAGTAGGCACTCCTAGAAGGGGCCTGGACTGAAGTTCCTTAGNGGGGGGGGGGGGGGGGGGGTCCTGTTACGGTCAAATCCAGGGGAAGAGGTAAGATGTAGGTGGAGAATGAAATGGCCGAAAATCCAAGTTCCACATGTCGATGTAAGAGTACGTGCAGTGGATGAGCAAAAGGAGGTGGCTGGACACCTCAGGCTTGTTCCATGTGTTAGTAGATGGACTGCTGTATCAGAGTTCTCCTCTCTCCTGTCTTGTGCGTCGTCTTTCTATTGCCAAGTCCCACAGAACAAAGGCTCCAAAGCAAAGCTTCAAGCTCAAAACAAAGTTGCTTCATTCCTTTCTACTCATGCCGAAGCAATGCAAGCTTCACGCTGCACTGCAAATTTTTTGACTTCTTCTCCTCATGCTTTTGCTATTAATTGCAGCTATCTATGAACTATTATTAATTAATTTTATCTTTTGTTATTATTGTGATGTTCCAATATTTATTTTATTAATGATTTATTTGTCCTTTGTCTCCTTGTAAGGCACTGCCCATGTCCACTCAAAAGGCTCTGCCTTTCATGTCTTTGAGCCCTTCCTCCATCGTACCGCACCTGAAAGTTTACAGGGGAAGACAATGATGATGATGAGGGGTCATAAAAAAGCAAAGGTCCTCTTTTATTTGTCACTCCCATTTTCCCCCTAGGGGCTCCTTCTTTTTAAATATTTAAATTTTGGTTACCATTTTTTTTTTGTTTCTTTTCTTTTCAGACACTATTGATTTTCATGCAGAAAATGGAATTGCTTTTGAATTTGACACCAGCAGATGAAATTAAGTCAGACGTGTTACCAATGCTTTATCGAGCTTTAGAGTCGGATGTACAGCAGATACAAGAGCTGTGTCTTGCAGCCCTACCGACTTTTGCTAGTCTCATCGATTATCCTTCAATGAAAAATGCCCTTTTACCTAGAATTAAAAGGCTGTGTGTGTCTACATCGTATATTTCCGTAAGTAATTTTTTGTGACGAACATCAGAATTTTTTTCTCTTTTGATTATTGAGCTCCTCCTCTCCAGTGTGACATATGGTAGAAAAGAGGAAGGATAAGTAAGTCATTTTAGGTAGGGATACCATCAGTTTTGATTCAATTTTTGTCTTAGCATAATTTTGTCAATTAATTTGAAGAACTCTCGAAAATCAAAGACAAAGAGAATGTTAATCTCTGTGGAGGAATAGTGTACCTTCTTTTTACTACCTTGTATCATTCCATCAACATAGTAAAACTTTGACAAAAAGCATGGAAGCACAGCAGTAACAAACAAGTACACTCAACAAGTCAACATGTAATTTTTAACAAACACTTGCCATAAGTACAAAAACATAAGTATACTTGTGGCACATGAAGTGCGCAGACTGGTGGACACTTTACTCAGTCATGGTATTGAAAGGGTTAGCATCCAAACAGAAACTTCTCTCCATTATTTTTTTCATTTCTGTAGTCGGCAATTTAAGTTTTCAAATTTCTCTGTTTGTTTCTCAGGTTCGCGTCAACTGTCTTGTCTGTCTTGGAAAACTGTTAGAGTTCCTAGACAAATGGCTCGTTCTTGACGAAGTACTTCCTTTCCTACCACAGATTCCATCTCGAGAACCAGCAGTTCTTATGGGCATTTTAGGTAAGTCATTCACCTTTTCCTGAACTGCTTCTTTTCTTTGGGCCCCGTTCTTGTATTTGCTCCTTATCTGTGCACGGAGAGTTTGACTGGATTGGTGGCACTGTAGAAGCAGGCTCAGACTGTAATATAGGCAATCCCTTCCTTTAGGCCTTCAACTTTGAGAGTTTTTTTGAGCTTGGGTGTTTGTCTCATAGAAAACCAGTGGTATCATCATCTTTCTCGCAAAACTTTAATTGAGAAAAAGTACTTAAATAGCAAATCTTCCTGGCATGCAAGATTTCCTCTCCATCAATTGTAACCATCCAAGGAAAAGAGAACCGTTTGTCAGAAAACTCCAAATAGAGGTATGACACTCCTGCATACATGATTAACAAAACTTTTGACATAAGCTACTTGCAAAAATCTCATACCATCGACATAAACTGAGCCAGATCGCTCACAACTTACTGAGAGAGATACCATTGAGTGTTCCCATCAGAAAGACTAATTCCAAATTTCTAACCTAGGTTGAAAACAAATTGCTGTCTCTGAAAATTTGCCTTCATATCTCAAGGTACCTTTTTTTAACGGACAGTCACACTTGATAACAAATTTTATCCTCTGATCCTAATTGGTTGAAAGATATCACTCGCACCTTGTGTAACTGCACTGTTTTTTTACCCTGCTGTATCAATGCACTTCTTATTGCTGTGCGTGCTGCTTGTTGCTTGCTACCTTGCGTGCTACTATTCTTACATTTGGCTCAGCTTTTTTTAATTCAGTTTCTTCCGCTGTGGTTACTTTTGTGGTCCTACTACCCTAGTGTTTTTCGCTGTATTGTCGCTGTGCATAGACCTTACTTGCAGTTCATAAGTATGCTTGTATTGTGCTGAAGTGTTGTAATTTTTGAGAGAATCGCAATGAACAAGCACTTGACACAACTTTCAACCCTTTGGCAATGCCTGCTCACTTAATCCATCAGCATATTCCCACTAATTTTTTGCACCTTGACCAGGTAAGCTTTGTTTTTTCTTGTAAATTTTGAAGCTTTGAACTTAGTATTATCATTTTGTCATCAGTGGCATGGCGGACTGTGCAATGTATTGATTGATCTGCCATTCAAACCTATAGAAAAGGATCAATAAACAGGGTGTACGCAACGAACACCTTAATAATCGATTCTTTACCATAGCTCTAAATGAGGAAATATCAATAATCGATCATTTACGCTTCTCCACTGGTTGTTGTTCACTCTGTTTATTTCATTTTTTTGCTTGCTTTTCTTTCTGGATATTTCTAGCTCTTCCATTAAGTGCTAGCATTTATACACGCATTTATTTAAAAGTATTTTATAGAATGTTGAAAAATCAGAAATTATGATTTGTGTAGTATCAAAAATTTAGTCGTTAATGGGTATTTTCAGAATGTTAATCTATTTTACCCCTGATTTTCGGTAGAGGCTTAAATAAGAGCCTTCAGAATTCTCCATTGATATTGAAATTTTTTAGTAATTCCTTAACGCTACAAAAAATAATTGTTTGCTACAAATAATCAAACAATTTTTGTGGTGCAAGTAATATTTCTCTCTTTTTCTTTTCTTTCTAGGTATCTACAAACTAGTTCTAAATCACAAAAAAATGACAGTTTCTAAGGAAGTAATGGCAACAAAAATCATTCCCTTTTTAATGCCCCTCAGTATTGAGAATTCCTTGACCTTAAATCAATTTAACGCTTTAATCTCTATCATAAAAGAGATGGTAAATAGGGTGGAAGCCGAGCACCGTGTGAAATTAGAACAGTTGAATTCAATCCAAAGCCAGCAGTCGTAAGTATCTCGATTTATTTTAATCAATACTTTCAAAGAAGATAAAGTTTCTTTTGGGTGTAAAGTTTTTGCCGAGGCAAGAAAAACTCATACATAATTACGGTCCGTAACAATAAAATTGCCAGCAGAAAAGATGGCATTTTCTCAATATATTTTATAAATGGACAAAGTCGGTGCCAATGTTTGTTCTATAATCCTAAATTGTTTTCACAATTGAGTAAATTATACAATTAAACATGTTGAATTTTGTTTGTCTTAAGAATTAACTAGGTAAACTGTACAGCAAAGAAAAAGACAAACATATAGCTTTTAAGTAAGAAATACCACTGTCTTTTCGTTGTCCATGTCTACTCAATGTTCGGTTTCCTCATCATTGAAAAGTACATCATTATTCTAATGATTATGATATTTCAATGTATGTATTTTACAATATTGCAGTGAAATGAATCCACTATTTTCACTTTAGTCTATGTGGTAACTTATTCTTCATATCTCTCTTGTTTCAGAGCAATGAATCCCTCCTCCAAAGCATCACAGAATGTCTCATCTGCTGAGCCTTTTTCCCTGGAACAAATTTTAGGAATGAATGGAAATCAACAAAAATCCGATGACAATAAATTTAAAAGTAACACCAGTGAAACCCTAACGTTTCAAGATAAACAAAGGTAAATGAAGGTTTTCTCTTCGTTTTTAACGATTTCATTAGGTTTCTGTTTTATTATGATGAATAATATGGAAGTTTTTTTAGCACTAAATCATCATGCTCCCTCATTCCTAGAATCTTCATGATGTTGTCATCACAACTTGTCATCACAACATGTCAACTTTTAGTCCAGGCGCCTGGTAGCTAAAAATGAGGCTACCTGGAATTTTGGGTACACAGCGATTTTTTTGGCTTACTTTATGTTCTTTGGGTCGCTGAATCCGAATCTGAAGTTTCCGCACGCGTATCTGGTGAGCATTTTCCGCTATTTTGAAAAAATGGCCTAAAAAGGCCTTTTTTTGCGGTTTTTTTGATATAGCGGCTACGGATGAGGAAAAGTCCCGGATTTAGCTAATGTTTTGAATAGCTGACAAAATTTGGAAGAAAATGGTATATGAATATGCTAGGTTTGCTCAAAAATTGAGGAACCTCGGATTTCGGAACTTTAGAACGCTTCGGAACTTGGCTGACCGCGGCGAGCCGGATCGCGCGTTGACGGGTGCGCCGCGAAAACGTGAATAGGCGCGATGTTCACGATGCTGTATCTTCCTCAATTTTTAAGCAAACCTAACATATGTATACACCATTTTCTTCCAAATTATGTCAGCTATTCAAAACATTAGCTAAATCCGGGACTTTTCCTCATCCGTAGCCGCTATATCAAAAAAACCGCAAAAAAAGGCCTTTTTTGGCCATTTTTTCAAAATAGCGGAAAATGCTCACCAGATACGCGTGCGGAAACTTCAGATTCGGATTCAGCGACCCAAAAAACATAAAGTAAGCCAAAAAAATCGCTGTGTACCCAAAATTCCAGGTAGACTTACCAGGCGCCTGGACTACTTATCTTATGTAATGCTGTGTGTTGTTGATCTATATTATAACAAACTTTCAAAATCTCCTTTCAAAACTACCCTGGAGCTAATCTATAGCATTTCTCAAAAATGTCCAATTTTTCTCTTGAAAATTTCTGAAAAACTTTGCAGGAGATGGCAAGTGAATTAAGTCCTGAAGAATAAATTACTTCAACCTGAAGAGGAAAATTCCTTCCACCTATGAAGTCATCTTCCCTCAGCGAGCTCCTATTTCTCATACCCACAAAGTTAATTAACATTGCTCTTGATTTTTGTATTTCAGACTCGTGCAACAGCAGGATGTTCAGAAGAGGTTACAAAGTGAACCGGTTCTAAGCCCGACTCCAGCACCACAGAAAGCACCCCCTCAAGTCAGAGATTTGACTGCTAGTTTAATAGAAAACAATTTATCCCAAATGTCTTTTTCTCAACATTCCAACCCTCCCCAATCCAATTTTCCCTCAAATCAAAGTACAATGAATCTGGGTTCAACGGGCTTTAGTTCTTTCTCTCAGACACCGGCGTTGCTTCCTGCAACACAACCAGCATTCATGTCTTCGCAAATGAGACCACAAGCTACCAGCTCTCAGTTCCCATCCTTACCAAATCTACCCCAAAACAATCTTAGTCAACCTGGGTTTAATTTCTTGTCCATGAATGCAACGGCCCAGTCTCCCCTAAATTCTTCAATGATTTCACCCATGAATACATTCCCATCCATTAAGTCAACTCCATCTATGTCTATGAATAATACTTTCCTAAATAACTCTATGAATTCGCAGCCTACTAAACCATTGTCCTCCTCTGAAATTGACGATTTTTTGAGTTAACCATCACTTGATCTATTTATTTCTAGTTGATTTGCACAGCTTTTGCTTATTTTTTTTTTTTTTTTTTAGTATTGTATTATTCTCAGACTAATGTTCATGAAGCTTGTCAGTTTTTGTTTTTTTTTTCAATGTTTTTGTGATCTTTTCTAATTTTGCTGTGAATCTGTCAGCAAACTCATCAGTTTTAAGTGGACATGCATTTTTAACAAATCATTGTGTTCTTCCTTGTATGCTCGGATACAGACTATGCCATCACGACTATCCTTGCAAAATTCAAGAGAGCATGTGTTATGAGCTCTTTAGTAAAATTGTATAAAGTTCAAAACTGTCTGTATTTTCTCCCATGTGGCTGTGTTGAGGTCATGTACGTAAACAAAACTGAAAAAAGTTTGAAGTAACACAAGATATCACATTCATTTTACGTACTTAAAAACATTTTCAGGTCTTCAGCTTGCAAACATAGAAGGTTAATTTTTTTCATAGAAAAAAGAGACTTCACTAACAGAAGTGAGAGCTTTATGAGGACCTATACCCAAGTTGTTCCTTTTGAGATTGGCTATTTTTACACCCCTTTTTTCCAAATCCATGACTTTTTAACTAATTTAAAATTTGAGGGCTGAGTTATGTCAATGTGATTTTCATTACAATGTAAATGGTAGAACCTAAATTAGTAGCTCTATGTAGAGAAGTAAACTCCGTTTTAGTTAAACAAATTTATTTTTTAACAATCGAGCTCCCCAAAATATCAACCATCTGCAGACATAAACAGTTTTTTTTTTTTTTACCCATATTTGCTTCAATGAAACAGACATAGCCAGAGGTTGCATTTCTGTTGGTGTGGTCTATTTATTCAATAATTTTTTACTATTCAAAAGCAGTCCTTATTACAAATTTGTTTCAGCCTGAAAGATAATATCATAGCAACTGCTTAGTTCCTCTAGAGCATATCTCGAGTTTTATGTCTAAAGAATCCTCTCAGGATCTGGAAATTCCTCTGTTCGTGGTCAAAATTCTTGCATAAGCTGTAATTTTAAGCTTTCCTAAAATTGTCTGCTTTTTCGTCAGTATACGTTTCCTTTTTGCCAAAAGGCAATTAACATCCTAAAAGATTTCTAATCATCGGGACCCTTTTAATTTATCTCTGATGGCTTTTGTACTTTTTTTTTTATTTATTTATTCAATTTATCTTAAGTGTCTTTGTAATTTTACAATCCTGTTATTCCAATCACTGAATACCATTCCAATAAATAACCACTGTTATCCATGTCAAGCCTTTTTTATGATAGTGTAAGTTCCTTCCTCTCCGTAAGTGGGGTCTGTTAGTAGCACAGTGAATACATGTTGACCCTCACCTTTTTCAGAACATATTAAAAACCTGATTCTCACCTAGGCCCTTTTTTAATTACAACTTCCATGCTCAATTAAAATTTTCTCGGTTTACAACACATACGCGGAATATCCGTAGGCATGAGGAAACAGCCCTGAGAGATCTTCTTTCATAGAACACCGCTGGAGAAACCGCATATCTGCCGCGATATTGAGATGATGAAAGCTTAATATCCCACTTTTTTACAAAACCACTGGGAAAATCGCGTATTTGCCGCGATACTGAGATGAAAATCATGAATAATTTCTTCATTGTTTACAAAACCACAGGATGAATCGCGGTCTTTTTTAATGTTCAAAGAAATTTGCATACTCATGTTCTATGAATCAACACTGGTCAAAGCGGACACCAAACGCGCAACTATTCGAACTCCGGAGTAGTCATGTGGTATCATGCGAAATTGAAGGAAAATCGTAGCTTTCCGCCTGCCTCAAATTACTAATTTTCGTGAACGTGGGTATTATGCTCGCATCATTGAATGTGGAAATCAAGCGCGCAGCTATTCAAAGCCCAGAGTAGTCATGTGGTATCACGCGCAATTGAAAGAAAATCATAGCTTTTCGCCTGCCTCAAATTACTGAAGTTCATGAATCTGGGTATTATGCTACCATTGTTAGATGTGGAAATCAAACGCGCAACTTTTCGAATTCGGAGTAAATATGTGTTATCACGCGAGAGTGAAGGCAAATCTTGCCTTTTCGCCTGTTTCAAATCAATGACGTTACTGAATGCCACGGCATTCATGGAAAAATGCTCGATGACTTAGGTTTTCACAAAACCGCTGGAAAATCGCGTATTCCCCGCGGCGTTGCGATAAATATCGCATGTAATTTCTTATGTTCTTACAATACACTGGAAAAAAAACACATTGGATCTAGAGTCCAGACTCTTGAAAACATGGACAAGAAAAAATACACCTGATTCAATCAGATTTATGCTTAAATCAAAAGGAAATCCGCTCAAATTAAGAGGTTTGGTTCTTGATTTAAGCAAAAATACAATTGAATCAAGAGTATTTTTTCTTGTCGATGTTTTTAAGAGTCTGGACTCTAGATCCAATGTGTGTTTTTTTTTCCAGTGTATCACTGAAATAATTGCGAATTTCTTAATGTCCACGGAAAGTTGCATAAAAAAGTCAACGAATCAACCCTGATCCAAGCGGACACCAAGAGCGGAACTATTCGAACTCCAGAGTAGTCATACATTATCACGGTTGAGCATAGGATAGAATTTCAAAAGCCGCCGCCCACCCGCGGCGCGCTATGGTCCAAAACTCAAGAATTGGAAGAAATAAGTTGGATAATGACTGAAAGATCACGAAAGTTGCGTATCTGATGTTTTTTGAGTCGCTAATTTCGAATTTTATGTCAAATTGCCTACATTTTAACACCCTGACCTGTTAATTGTGGGCAAGTTCATGGCACGCTGCGGCGCGGCGCGACGTACTGCCAGCTCGAAACGTGCACTGACGCCTAAAAACCTAAGGGAATACTCCAAGCATTGCGTAATGTGTGAAGTAGCCCCTTAGGTTTGTAGGCGTCAGAGCGCGTTTCGCGCTGACAGCATGCCGCGGCGCCCGCCCCCGACGACGCGACGGGCGTGTGGTGAACGATTTCTTGCGGGAAGAGCTCCCTGGCGGAGAAACGCGTCCATCGTGTAGCTTTTTTTCTTCTTCTTTTTTAATTTTCGACTTTTAAAATTACACACTGGTCGTGTTAAATGAACTCTCAACGTCAGACGAAGTGGAATAATGAAAAGCAGGTCGTGCGCCATGCGCGCTGCGGACGGCGCAGGGCGGCTCATGAAATTCTTCTCTGTGCTCTGTCGATAGTATCACGCAAAATTGAAGGAAAATCATAACTTTTCGCCTGCCTCAAATTACTGACGTACATCCACGTAGATACCCAGAGAGAATTTCAACACAAAAGTTTTGTCAATACGGGATTTAAAACACAGAATAACCCTGGACTTTGGTTGATAATTTCAAGAGAAAATGCCAACTAGTTTTCTTAAAGAGATTTATAGGAATACCAAAGTCGGAATCGGAGGAATGAACTTCCCAAGTCTCTTTATCGTTTTCTGCGATGTATTCGCCACAAACTGTACCAAAATCCACACAAAAGGTGTGGTGGTTTCTGTTTTACTTCCTACAGTAACCAAAAGTAACACGAGTATTATTATTGAGGTGACGCTATTACTTTTTAACGACTCAACGCTAGGACGCTGTGTTTTACGCGATTTTGAAGCTACCTGGGTTGTGCGAAAACGGTCCCGTTGTGCGGTTCTTGCGATATTTTGTGTGACTTTCGAACGACTCAACGCTAGGACGCTGTGTTTTACGCGATTTTGAAGCTACCTGAGTTGTGCGAAAACGGTCCCGTTGTGCGGTTCTTGCGATATTTTGTGTGACTTTCGCGATTTTCGCGTTATTTTGTGTAACTTTCTAACGACTCAACTCTAGGACGCTGTGTTTTACGCGATTTTGAAGCTTCCCGGGTGGTGCGAAAACGGTACTCCCGTTGTGCGGTTCTTGCGATATTTTGTGTGACTTTCGAACGACTCAACACTAGGACGCTGTGTTTTACGCGATTTTGAAGCTTCCTGGGTTATGCGAAAACGGTAATCCCGTTGCGCGGTTCGCGCGATATTTTTTGTGACTTTCGAACGGATCAACGCTAGGACGCTGTGTTTCACGCGATTTTGAAGCTTCCTAGGTTGTGCGAAAACTGTAATCTCGTTGTACGGTTCGCGCGATATTTCTTGTGAATTTCGAACGACTCAATGCTAGGACGCTGTGTTTTACGCGATTTTGAAGCTTCTTGGATTGTGCGAAAACGGCAATCCCGTTGTGCGGTTCGCGCGATATTTTTTGTGACTTTCGCACGACTGAACGCTGGGAAGCTGTGTTTTACGTGATTTTGAAGCTTTCTGGGTTGTGCGAAAACTGTAATCCCGCTGTGCGGTTCGCGGGATATTTTGTGTAACTTTCACACGACTCAACGTTATGAAAGCTGTATTTTACGTGATTTTGAAGGTTCCTGCAGTGTGCGAAAACGGCAATCCCGTTGTGCGGTTCGCGCGATATTTTTTGTGACTTTCATATGACTATATGTTAGGATGCTGTTTAGTAACACACATATTTTTATTGGTGTATATGCTCGCATTGTTAGTTGTGGAAATCAATCGCGCGACTTTTCGGATCCTGGAGTGTTATAACGCACGAGTAACCCAAATCACACCTCTTTGTCTATCTCAAATTACTGACGTTTACGTATGCTACGATTTTCATACGATAAATTCATGGTGTCTAGACCTGGAAAAACCTGGATCATTAGGGAATGAATTTAAAATTTTCTAGACCCAGTGCGTCGAGACGTTCTAAAGTCATTCACGCGAAAAAGCTACCGAAAAAGAGTCTAAGCTACTTGAAAGGGCATAAACTCAACCCTTAATATCAGAATCAAATCGAAGCAGTGAGAGGGAGGGTGTACACTGTAGCCCATACCTGCAATATAAGATGAAACCTGGTCGATACAACCTGGAACACTTTTCCCGTAGGTAGGACTAGATTGCCTTTACAGAGAGAGTACGGACTTATCGGTAAGGTTAAGTCATGGAGCTTTTAGGGCCCTAAAGGGCAGCCAACCTATGAATTCAAATTATCTTCGTCGTTTGAGAAGCACGTATTTGACTTGGTTTTTGCATTTTACTCATTTTTGCAGAAGAACGCTCATTAATGAACATTCTCGGCCATCTTGGCTTAATATTGGAATCTGAATATTAGCAGAGACATTTTTTGTGTTAGAAAATTGGTTTCCCTTTTGGACCCTAAGAACTTTATACTTAAAATGTCCTACGCAGGTACCGGGCGTTTCCTAGGCATCTATGTTTCAATTCTCATCTCTGCGGCTGTATCATCGCAGCAGCCTGATTGTTGATATTTTGTGTTTTTCGGGTAGACATAGATGACATAGGTTAACAGGCGGAGCGTGATTGGTCTCTTATCGCTGCTTTATTGTGCCTTTGTCAGGTGGAATGGTCGACATACTGTCGGAAACTCAAAAGGTGCCTTTAGCTTGTCGTGAGTTCCACCCGACATAGGCACGATAAAGCAGCGATGAGACATAGCCGACCAATCTTGCTCTACTTTTTAACCTATGTCATCTCATTTATGTCTCCCCGACCAGCGGGACAATTATTGAAATTGATAGACAAAGCTATAGGCAAAGGAGACATAAGAGATATGGAGAAATCCTATTGGTGGAAGCGGGTGGTTGCAATGTACAGAGGAGATAGGTAATAGACGAACTAACGGCAACCCACGAGAGACCCGACAGTTAGTCTATCATTTTCTCCCTTTGTCTATAGGAACCACCCGTTTCAACCAATATGATCGCTCCATACTCCCCATGTCATCTTTGTCTGTAGCTTTGTCCATCAATTTCAATAATCAGCCCGCAGGTGTAGCGCTTGTTGAGCGAGACGAATCGGAAGGCGCAACATACATGGCGATCTCGGATGCGCGCACCTCTGGTCAGGAGCGGGCCCCATTTGACCGAGAGTCGCGACTGGAATGAGCGGGGCGCCGCGGCCGCGTCGCGCCGGGGGTGTCACTAAACTCGTGGGATCACGCAGCTCGCGGCCCAAGTTCGCCTCAGTCTCACCGCGCTCGGCACCTCGGCACACCGTTCGCTCCCTCGTCTTTTCCGTCTACGAAAAACTCGCGCCCTCCTCGCCGAAACCGCGTGTCGGCTCCCGCCAGTAGTTTTTATACGTTTTTCCGCGGAATTTATAAAAAATTTCATTTTGGATTGTGAGTCATTGAATATTCTCTTGCTTTTAATTTTTTTCGAAAATGTGTGTACTTACGTCGGTGTTATTTATAAATGTTCTACCGAAACTACCTTTTTGCAATTTTTCGTGACAGTTCAGTGTTTTATTAAGTGGTGAATTAGGTGTACTTCGTCGTAAGTACAAGAGACCATCGAATTTGATGGAGATAGTTTCTTTTTTGTGCAATTTATTGGTCGTTTACATAATAGTTTATAAATAGTGTTAGTGCTGGAAATTCTTTACTCAGCTAGAGAGCTTTTGGTGTACAGTTTTAGTCCATGGAAGTTCAGTTCATCGCAAGGATTTAACTGGTAGGCTAATTTCTGCTCCTTACTCACGAATTTTCTTCCGGANNNAGTGTCGCACGAAAAATTGCGAGTTCTGTAAAAGCTTAGATGCTTACACTATGATATGACTCTGTAACAACCACAATTCAAGGCGTTTGATTAGAAAAACTGCATTTTCTGTCGATTATTTTGTGCAAAAACTAATCTCCAGTGTACAATATAATAAAATTGAATACGCAATTAATTCATTCTTTCGCATTCATCTTCAAGTCGATGTATTTGTACATCATTATCATCCCTTTAAATTTTCAAGTTTGGCCGTCTCAAAATCACAAAAATGTATAACTTCACTCTCCCATATCAATTTGTAATACCTCTCAATTGACCACGAAGCAGTTAGTAGACAGTAGAGAGGCCTTTCAGAAGATTTTTTGCTTTATTCGAATTGCTACGAGGAGACGTGCTCAAAAGTTTCCGTGTGTTTAGAAAACAATCACAAAAAAGAGTCAGGGCTGTAGCTCATCTGAAAGTGTTACTGCCCAAAGGCACTAATAAGTAAATTTTACTATACATTGAACTCGGCGTTCTCCACGATTCTACTTTTTTTTTCGCTCTATGCACTCGGATATAATGATATCAACACAGGTGGGTCGAGCTTTAAAAACTTAGAGTTGATTCCCAAACATAAAAAGAAAGCACAGAAATGTTTGGTTATGAAAAAGTCTACAATGTTGTTGCTGTCTCACGACGGCAGCTCTTTTTGACCTGTAACCTGTGAACAAAAATTTCCCTCTATTTTTGTCCTCAAATAAATAGATACAGACTCAGCAAAAACAGCTAAATGTACAAGTCACATAGATGAAGCAGAATACTTCTAAGACCATGCGTCTGGACACATTTTTATCGACCTCTCTATAATTAAAAAGTTTCTTTTAGTTCTAGATCGTAATCTTCCTTGACAGAAAAAGATGCAAATGTAAATTTTAAGTAAAAATACGCAGATTTGAGTCAGTTCTTCAAAAAATAAGGGGAAACCCCGCGTGAGTGCCCACGTAGAATGATGTTCGATTTTGCGTCTTTCAAGAACATAATGCAAATAGAACACTGCTGAGACAGTGATTAGATATGGTAATCAACACAACAGACCCCTGGCTGCATTCTCCATACTGGAATAGAATCCATGCGTCACCACGTAAGCTAAGCACTATAGAAATCTGTGGTAAATTCGTCGAAATAAGACATTGTCGAAGTATCGTAGAATTGACCGTAATTTTCTTTTCCCTTTTTTTCCATTACACATTCAGTTGTTATTACTCAAAAATGTATCTTGAAATCTCTCAATGGAAGCCGAAAGTAGTATCCGAAAGCGAAGTAACGCGTTCGACTATTCAAATCAAAAAGTTACTTTTTGTAACTAGTTGCTATCGTTTTTCATTTCACATTTTCCCAAAAATAATTTTAGAAATCATGTCGCTTCAATGCGTTTTACCATGGTTTTTCCATAGTATTGTCAAGTACAACTGAATCTATACTTCAATCTAGTTGATTCGACACCCCGATATTTTTTACTCCCTGTGAGAAACCACCTTAGCACCTCGTAAAACACCTCCCCAGAACTACTAACTCCGCCCTCCAGTCGCTTCGCCTGATTCATAATCCTGAAGGATCAATGAACTGTTGCGATGGGACCCCCAATTCTATTTATCTTTTTATCGTTACCGCTGGCCTGGCGCCTCGCCCCCTTCCTTGGACTCGAGAGAGGGTGTCAAGAGTTTCCGAATAGATCCCAATTACTGGATTCGAGATTAAAAATAGCTGGCCGGAGCACATCATGATACATCTCCGTCCATTTTTGGAATTAATGTAGGCATGACAAGATGTCGAAACGCGATATGGGCCGCGTTACCTTAAGCAGGAAGGAATCAAGCCACATCAGCTATTGCCAACTTTTATCGGGCAATTCAATTTTTTACACGAAAATGATTGTGCGGATTTTCGTGCAAATTTCAGTCAATTTTCTGCATAGTACGAAGAAAATTCCCTAAAATTGTCAAGGGAATCTGCCCAAACGTTGTCTCATGTAAAAAATCAAATTGCCCAGTTAAATCTGACAATTGCTGATGTATCTTAGTTCCTTTCTGCTAAACGCGGTCCATATATGGTTAGTATAGAGTTCTATATTGTCTTGTCATATTGACATAATTTCAATAATTAGCCCTCATTGCTGGCAGTAGTTAGTAGGGCAATTCCATTTTCCTTCTTTTTATGGTACAATAATTGCATTTTACATCTAGCTCCGGAATTCTCTGGAGGCTCCGTCTTGTTCTGTTTCATCAGTCATCAGTTCAGGCCGTCTAATCGATGAAATTTGATCATCTTCGCAGTACAGACCTGTTTTAGAAACGTACACGGGGCTCAAAAATATTTCTCTCGAAACGTGAAACGATGCGACTCAAAGTAATCGAAGCGAAGGTTCGGAACTCGAAGAAAACACGCAACTAGGAGATTCGGGCGTGAAAACTCAATTCAAACCTCGATTTCAAATTCACTTAAGCCGTTAGTCATCGCTAAAAACGGTGTCAAAGGAGTGAACTCATCGATGAATCAATTCATGGATGATTTCATACCGAATTTTCCGCTGCTCTGTCTGATGATCTTGTAAGATCAACGGACTGTTACGAATACGATGGAACCCTAAATGGAGTAATTCGATCCTCCTCGGCAAAAAGAAACCAAGCATATTGGAAAACAAGAGGTGTGCTTTTTAGTTGCTGGTATGGATTCAGGATGCATCACTATGCAATTGCCATTTTGTTGTTGGTTCCTTTCTCTAAATTAACTTTACCGATATTGGAAATCTGCGCTCTGTGTAAAACTGCACCATTGGACTGCGTAAGTGGCCTGCGTTTAGCAGAGAGGAAGTAAGCCACATCAGTCATTGGCAAATTGAACTGGACAATTTGATTTTTTACAAGAGAACGATGGTGTGGATTCCTTTGAAAATTTTAAGGGACTTGCCTCGCACTATGCAGAAAATTCACTGAAATTTGCACAAAAATCCGCACAACCGTTCTTATGGAAACAAATTAATTTCCCAATTAAAAGGGCAATGGCTGACGTGGCTTGGTTCCTTTCCGCTTAACGCGGTCCAATTAGTTCTTTTTTCTGTATTGATTACAACAACCAACAACGACCAAAAAAATTGCAACAGTTTTGATTCTCTTGGACAGAAATACACGAACCAAGCTGCACAGTTTAAAATTAAAGCATTAAATTAAGAGGTTTATTGAAATTAAAATTTTGAGGAGGGAGGGAGGACTTTGATTGTGATAAATAAAAAGGCACCTAACTCTAAAGCGAACAGACCCCATGCCTCCTTCAAAATTTGTTCTTCTCTACTTCTCTGGACTGAACAAAAATTCTCGGCGTTTTTACCACAGTCCGTTGGTACTTTTACCATCTCACTTTTTTTTACCAATTATTGGTAATTTTACCAAGACAGACTGGTAAGCTTACCTAAAAACCGGTACTTTTACTGTTTTTTTTCAGGTGAGAATACCACTTTTATTGGTAATCAATTCCCGGTAACTTTGCCATTTTATCTCGGTAATTCTACCACAGTCGATAAAAAATATTGGCATTTTACCGGGGTCCAGTAAAATTACCGAGAAAGTTCAATAACTTTACCGAGATTTCTCGGTAAAATTACCAATTCCATAAATGGTAATTTTACCAAGAAAAAACTGGGATCAAATATAACCCTGAATTCTTGGTAATTTTACCCTTCTCTTAGTAAATACACCGAGCTTTTTTTTCAGTATGTAAAATTAAAGCATTAAATTAAGAGGTTTATTGAAATTAAAATTTTGAGGAGGGAGGGAGGACTGTGATTGTGAAAAATGAAAAAGCACCTATCTCTAAAGCGAACAGACCCCATGCCTCCTTCAAAATTTGTTCTTCTCTACTTCTCTGTATCCAATACTATTTATCATGCGATCGTTACCGCTGGCGCCGGGCCGCGCTCGGACTCGCGAGATGGAGTCGGGGTTCCCGAAAGGATCCCAATTACCGGATTTCGGATTCGAGGTTAAAATTAGTCGTCGGCGGCCGGTGAAACGCACGCGAGAGGAGCGAGCGAAACTCCACCATGCATCGCACCGCACCGTCATCGCCGGCACAAGCGTGGACGCCACGTGGAGTTAAAAATAAGCTCGCGGCTCGCCTAGACTCCCGCCCTAAGGAAAAACATCCTATGAACTTTTGAGAGTTGCCAAATTTCCTTTGATGACTCATGAATTTCGAGGGAAATCCTTCAGTAATTTTTTTTAAATTTTCCGAGAATTTTATCCCTAGTCGGATGTGAATAATCTGAAAATTTCTAGAGAAAATACCCACAACTCTTCTTAAAATAAACATTTCATTGGAGGAAATTTGACAACTCTCGACTGTCTATACAACGTTTTTCCGTAGCACGGCAGTTGACAATCGGCGTCGGGTCCTTCCCACCGCATCGCCGCAATACCATGTTCGTTGATGATTTTCTAGTCTAATTGTAAGGTGAGGGAATTGTGATTGTCCACAAAAAGAGGATTTTGGGAGACCGGGGAAATGTCCCTGGAAAGAGGAGGAGTTTCGAAGGGAAATCAGGGAATTTACAGTGATCGCGGCTTCTCCTCCGATGAGCCGGAAAAAAACAAGATTTGAACCGATACGTTGTTTCTTCGAAAGATGTGCGATTTCCTCCTTGGAAAGTCATCAATCGAGATAAGAATGGAACCTCCGTTTCAGCAAGCCGCAAGCCGTGATGTAAATAACGATGCTTAGAGGCAAATATTCGTGCTCAGCGGATGTCCGTATTGCATAGGCAAAAAATTGAAGGCGCTTGTTCACGTTCACAGGGATATGCGCTGTCCGGTTGATACTTCAAATCGCTATACCCAGTCGATGGAAATGCCCGATGCAGCTGATCACGCTTACGAAAAACAAAGAACTAAAACGACCAAAAAGTATAAAATTAAAAATATCTTAACAGGACCGCTTTCGATCTGAGGCACTTGTTTTCTGTTCTCTCATCAAAGATCGCATAATTCTTCATTTTTCCTGAAATTGGATTATATTATTGTTTTTTTCCCCCAAGAGCCATGTGAATTTTCTCACTTTATTCCTGTACTGAATTTATAGCAATATTCCCTTTCCTGAAAAAGTTTACCTCGGGAATGATAGAATTATTTCCTGCGGAACATCAAAAATGTAAAGAACAAGCCTCGAACAGCTATTTCCGCGGAACAAAATAGACGGATTGAAAGCCGCGGAAAGAATTGATACGGAACGCAAGGGCTGAGCAACGTTACGTTGCGGCGAGGAGGGTGCCAACAGAAAACAGAACGCAGGGCGAACAACCGAGTCGAGTCGGCGAACTCCAATTTTAAACTGGCGCTTAAAGTTAACGGCGGTTTACAGGGTATTCACTCGCAATCGTTGCGTCGTTTGCTTAACTCCACGCCGCAGGGCCCGTGCTTCGTACCCCCTCACCCCCCGACGGAAAAGGGGGGGGGTGCTGGGATCGGGGACTCAACAACTTGACTTCTCTCGACTTTAGAACCCTATCAACCGGGACCGTCGAGGCAGACGGCCCGTGTTCGCTTGTGGTGCGTGTTTTCTGATAAAATGTCGCTCCTCTGACGCATGGGCGTGTATAGACTTCCGCATGAGCCCTGGGAAACGTAGAGATATAAGGATAATAGGGTTCATGTGGAAATCGAGATGTGTTCTTATGTCAGAGAGGTGACGAAAAGTAATCCGAGGCTGTGTAATGTTTTTCTTTATTTTTCTCTTATTCGAGGGTACATACTGGAGGAATTACATGAAAAATGGCCAAAATCAACAAAGGCGTATCTTCTTTGGTGGCGTTGTGTGCTGCGCTCTTTTTTTCTCTTTTTTTCTTTTTTTTTAAAGGAAAACCTATATTATTCGCTCTACAGGGTGATCCAAAAGTCCCTTCCACCCCCTCTAACTTTTTACCTAATTGAGGTAAAGATTTGAAACTTGGGGGATATTCCTAGGTAAAAGGGAGCTACTTTTTGGCCCCCCTTGGGGGGGCAACGGCCCCCAACTTTTAATTTTCAAATGGGAAGACCCCCTTTGTGATAGCTCGTTCGAAAGAGCATAAAAAAAGAAAACTTTTCGCGCAAACCCGAAGTCAATATCTCAAACCGTTTCAAAATGGCGGCCGGTTAAAGTTCAAAATGGCCGAAAATTCACACCGGTTATTTGTCGATGGATTTGCGCGAAAGTCGGTATGTAGGGGTATTTTGACACGAGAAAAATGAATTTGACGTTAGATTTTCAAAAAAACCGAAATTTCCAAAATGGCCGCCGGTTAAAGTTTAAAATGGCCATAAATTGTCACTTCAGTTTTTTGCTGATGGATTTGCCTAAAACTTGGAATTTGAGAGTATTTTGGCATAAGATAAACAAATTTGAGCTTAGATTTCTAAAAAAATCAATTTTTGGTCATTTTGAACTTTAACCGGCCGCCATTTTGAAACGGTTTGAGATATTGACTTCGGGTTTGCGCGAAAAGTTTTCTTTTTTTATGCTCTTTCGAACGAGCTATCACAAAGGGGGTCTTCCCATTTGAAAATTAAAAGTTGGGGGCCCCCTGAAAATTTAAGGGGGGCCAAAAAGTAGCTCCATTTGACCTAGGAATATCCCCCAAGTTTCAAATCTTTACCTCAATTAGGTAAAAAGTTAGAGGGGGTGGAAGGGACTTTTGGATCACCCTGTATATCGATCTTATTGTGTGGGATTTTTTTTTATGAAGTTCAGCAAACAATGTTTTAAACGATGTCTAAAAGGTATAGTAGCACTGAATACCTATATCGCATAGAGAGAAAAAAAAGGAGGTGTTTGCATCTTGAGGTTCGTTTACCCTGTGATGTAGGTCGGTACAACCTGGCCAGCGAAATCCGGATTCGAAGTATGAAAAACGGACCTTAATGTCCGATTTTTTTGCTTGAATCAACTCATGATATAATTTCAAGCACTTTTTGTAGAATGACTTTTTTCCATAAATTACACCATTTCCAAGAAAATCGATGATAAACTCGTTGTACCGACCTAAGTCATTCAAGATGCCCGAAATGCAAACACCACCTTTTTTTTCTCTCTCCCTATATCGGTATGCGGAGTGTAGCCAAAAGCTAGAAATAATGTAACTTTTTTTTTTTTTTTTTTTAATGAAAAAACTTACATTTTATTAATAAAATTTGACCGAAGCTTTTCGAAGCAAGCGCCTTATCGTCAGGGTCACAAAGTATAAATCACAAAGGCCATAACTTAATTTCAGACAAGGTAACAGATTTCAGTGGTAACAATTGATAACAGATCAAAACACTTAATAATCAAAATACTTTCAATCTATGCATAGTACTCAGTTCTCATCGGAGATTTTTTTTTTTGCGTAGCAAGCAAACAGCAAAAATCTCGGGTTGAAATCAAGTTTAGTTTTCTTTGTAAAAATTGAAACGCATGGAAGGACATTTTGTAACACCGTGCTGGAGTCACGCACTTTTTGACTTTAAGCCATCAAAATTTACAAAGCAGAGTGATCTGAAAAGAGCAGAAAAAGTATGATACATTCTCTCGAATGAAAGAAAATGAGTTTTGTCAACCTTTGCCGGGGCAAAACAGTTTCCAACTCATCCTCCAAGATGGACCAACGACCTCGCAAAGCAAGTGCC
The DNA here is from genome assembly GCF_001854935.1 of Bemisia tabaci. Lineage (NCBI taxonomy): Eukaryota > Metazoa > Arthropoda > Insecta > Hemiptera > Aleyrodidae > Bemisia > Bemisia tabaci. The sequence continues at coordinate 266,444 of NW_017566689.1, forward strand.
TATCCATAGGCCGAGGAGGCGCAGAAAAGTAACGGATCAATGTAACACAGCGTCAATTGGCTGCTTGGGAGCGCATATTAGGAGAACAATAATTTTATTCAGCTCCAAGACACTGCAGCGGGATTTCGCACTCGGTTGCCAATCGCCCTCGAAACTTAATTTCATCTCGAGTTTCTTCATATTGGCGTCGGAGTGCCCGGAAGTTTGGCATCAACGCAAGGCGGTCGAAGACTCGACTTATCCAGAATGTTATTGTATTCGGTGAATCGGAAAAGTGCTATGATAGCGCCGTCGAGCCGGGAGATGCCTTGCTTGTTCAGCTTTGAACTTCTCGCGCAGCAAAAGCTCCACCACCATCGCCGATGCCATGTGTTGTGCGATTTATCTCAGTGGTGCTGTTTTCCGATATTTGCCGTCTTTTTGACTCGTCCCGACGGTCCAACATTGTCGTCGTGGTTTGTTGAACTATGCTATTCTTAGACCCTTTTTTGTCTGTTTGTAGTATTGGCACTGTCGTGCTGAAGAAAAGCGTCTAATGAACTTTTGCACGTTGCCAAATTGCTCCTGATTGCAGGTTTATTTTTGATGAAAGCTGTGAATTTTTTGCGTTGATGCGTTCAGACACTCCAGACTAAAGACGAGAATTTTGGGGTTCGTGTATTTTTTCCGTTCAATTTTCAGATACTTGTCGCAACTTAATCTAAAGTTTCTGAAAATGTCAAGTAAAAATATCCATAACTTTCCGCAAAAATAAATGTTCCGAATTACTCCTTTGCTGCGACTTACGGTCGCGTCGTCACAGAGAGTGCATGAATAAAGTCAGCGCAGCGCCTTCATTCTTTACCGTATACTCGACGCATTGTTTCAAAACTCGAATAGTTGCATCCCAACGTTGTCGTTAACTCGGTAACGAATGACTTAGCAACACGGCGGCGCTCATCCCTGTATGCGTGAGGACGCAGTTTTTTCGCCTTCAATATTTTGCTTAGGCAATATAAACATCCATTGAGCAAGAATGGTTACATTCAGGCACTGCTATTTATACTCCGTGGTTTGAGGCTATGAAACCGAGATTCCATCCACTGAGATCGGCCGAAGAAGCCTAAATTCGGTCTGAAAGAAGCAATTGTGTTTTCCTATCGTTTAAGCTTTTAAGCCATACGACGGTATTGTTTAAACGCGTCTAAATTGATTTTTTTTTTCAGCGAGAAAATCGCGCAGATTTGAAAATTCAACGCATCTATTCACATTGTGAATTTTTCCCGTGAAATGTGGGACGGTTGAATTTTCGTTTCAATCGCAAAAAATGTCGTTCAAGTTGCCCATTGATATAGAGCTCTAGGCTGAAATAAACAAACAGAATAAGCCTCCACCGCACTCCCTAAAATTTACCGTGAAAGTGAATTTCATCTGAGACGTATGCTATCGCCGTCACGGTCGGGAAGTGAAACTACTGCATTTCCTGGATGGCAAGAAGTTAATAATAGGAGGGTGCGGGGCGACAGTTGCTTTAATAGTGTCATAAACGCGCACCCCGTTCCGGGTAACGCATGCCAATCACATATCAGCAAGGGGTAGATAATTTCCCAAGATAAGGTTTCCCGTGCTCCGTGATTCCATTTGGCGACAGTGGCGCCCCATTTGTTAAATGGCTCCTTTTCCGGCTGTTTTCTCCGGCTGGGAGGGCAAGGTCTAAACTGGTCCTTCTTATTACCCGGCGTTTCCACTCTTTATAACCCACGTTTTCACCTATTTACCGGGGTTGTTCCTATCACTGTTAACATTGAAACGCCACTTTATATGGGAGCGTTCATAAACTGCGTCACGCATATTCCCTTCGGTGACATTTTTTGGCGCTTGCGTCGGAATGTGTCCGTGTTGGCGTGTAACTTATAGAGCTCCTCCCCTCCCCCCTCCAAAAAAAAAGAGAAAAAATTGGTCGTACAGGGTAGGAAGACACACCAAATGTAGTCTATTGCAATCTTACATTAGAAGTTCAGGCATGTACGTGACGGTACGTGACAGCCACAGCCACAGAGCGCCTAAGTTTGCAAATTTTAGCTTAACTCAATTAGCTCAATTTGATAAGACATTTCCTGTCGTCATCTTTATCAGGATGGGCGGGTTAGGCCGATTGCAGTCTGCAGTGTAGGCTAATTACGTCTTTTCGCCGGAAAAGAAAAGGCCTCCCTCAGGAAAAGTTGCACCATTGAATTTCCTTTTATTTAATACATCACAAAAAAGCAGGCCTCCGCACAGTGGATCGAGTGAATTAGAAAGGTCGCACTTGAAATTTTTGACTAAAACTGTAAACTTTGATGTTTATTTCGTCACATTCTAAATTTCAACGGGTAGTTATAGAAGAAAATTTCACTAGGAAACCAATGGAACCACTTATTGAACCTCAAAGTTTTGTATAAACGGAGTTATAAGCTCCCAAATTTTGTTTGATCTCTCTTATTGACTCGATCCCCTGTGCTCCGCTCCCCCGAACGAAAAATCCTCGCATATCGGACCCTCTAATATTTATGAAGGCGACTCAAGAGTCTGCGAGAAAGTAGAGTGAATAGTATTTTGAATAAAACGTCAGGTAGAGAAAGTGTCCCCGACTTCCTCAGCTGAAAAGATCAGAGCTCGGCGAAAAAAAGGGGAAGATGTGATATCCTGAGTCCTGGACCGAAGTCGCGACGCGTCGCGTTGACTCGCAATCTCAAGTGTGGCATTAAGTTGGCTTTGTAATGCCATCATTCATCACCGTGTGTTGTGCTTTCCATGAACCGAAAACCTAGCCAACGTTGTCACGTATTTAGAGTTCGGTCCGGAAACCAAAACTTCTCAAGGAAAAAAAAGAGTCGGGAGTTATTAAGTCTCAACTGTTAGATGGTTAGGAAATTTCCAATTGATTGTGACCCCAATAAATTAGGTTACTAACCGAAATGTTACGGTACTACCCTAAATTGAGTTGTAATACTAGCACAATCAATTGGAACTGTTCATATCATCCAACAAATTGTGGGTAGTACCACAATTTTGGGGGATTACCCCCTAACTCTTTTTTTTCGTGCTAGAGGCCGGAATCTATCGACTAATTTCCACATAGTGACTTTCCGAGAAATACATTGATGATTTATTACAATGATAATAATCGACAAGTTAGTATCTTATCGAGAGTCCGTTTTGTAGACGAGGTCCATTGAAAAGTTTTTCTACCGCTCAATGCAACATTCAGTGATACCATTCGACAAATCTTCGACCTCAAATATCATACTTTTTTTTCAATGAAACTCAGCTCAAATATCAAATTTTCTAACAAAACAGCCCATAGGAATCGAGGAAAGATATCTGATACTCGCTTGTTTCGGTCAACGATTTTGACAGTCAAGTTTTGGACTAGCCTTGAGAGATAAATTAAACAATTAGGAAGAGAATGGGAACTTCTGCCATTGCGATAAATTAAAACTGCTTGACACATTTTCGTTGCATTACGCACATCACGTTCAATCGCATTCGCCGTATCTAACACGCCTCCATACTTTTACATAGGCAACTTCATGACCTCAGAGTTTAAATAGTTGCATACATGGAATGCAACCTGGTTTGCAATGGGCCTGTTGCATGCAAGAGATACAGCCGCGCGAATAGACTTCTTAAGGGTTAAATGACACGAAAATTACGATGGTCTCATTAAAAAAGTCCGAAATACACTCCTTACTGCGCAATTTGCGTTGTTAGGAACGCGCTTTTTCAAATTTCCCGCGTCTGGGGGCAGTTTTCTAATCACCGGAAACGAGCAAACGGCGGGCTCGGTGATTTCCGGAAGATGCCGAGTCGTTGTTGTTGTTGTTGTTGTTGTTGTTATTTTTTCCTTCAGTTTGTTTAAAAACCCAACGTGATCTCTTATAGTGGTCCATGTACGCTTTATGTGGTAACGAAATCGATCAACTTTTAAATATCCAACGAAATCCTTCTACATTTCATTTCACGATATCACGAGCTCCGATTTTTAGGTTATGTTGTCAGTTTTAGTTGACCGGAAATAGCCGCGAGTTGCCGTTTGAAAACTGCCCCCAGACGCGGGAAATTTGAAAAAGCGCGTTCCTAACAACGCAAATTGCGCAGTAAGGAGTGTATTTCAGACTTTTTTAATGTGACCATCGTAATTTTCGTATCATTTAACCTCTAAAAAGTCTATTCGCACGGCTGTATCTCTTGCATGCAACAGGCCCATTGCAATTGACGTACATTTTTTTGAGCAGCTGATGAAACTTTAATACGACTCGATCAATGCACCTTATTTTTTAAAAACTTGGATTGACCATTCAATAAAAAAAAAGAAATGTAAGGATTACCTTTAGCGCCTTAATTTCCTGCCCTATGATCTATGGTAAAACCGTATGAGATGTAACATTCTCAATGTTTCGATCATTACGCATCGTCCAACGAGCGTAATTAATTTTTCACAAGCCTCGGAAGGTGAAATTTTCAATATTCATGAGCAAATAAAGTTAAATTTAAATATTGTAATTGCTCTGCCCGTCAGCGACTTGCTCACCTTCATTTTCGTGTCTTTGGCTCTGTCTGAACCCGCTCTAAAATTTCCCAAGTTAAGGGGCAACTTGGCGGCTTGGTGTATGACTTCCAAGTGACACACGATGATGGAGGCAAACAAATCATGCGGGTGGTTCACTTGATGAACTTCCAGCTCCAGCGCTCCTGGCTCAAATTTTCCTCCCTCTTTGCTGCAGGGGATTTTTGTCCTTTTTCTCAGTGTTTGTCCTCGTAAAAGTTTGAGGTGTATGAGAAAGCTTCGCCGGGGGCAGCTTGTATTCACAGACGCAATATCACCGAAAAACTTCATTCTAACTTTTAGCAGTTTTATGCATTTCCTCTTACTTTGTTCCCGCAATTTAATACTATACGGTTAATCCGTTATAGTTAATTTAGAAAAAATAGAGAAAATGAGGAAATTCTTGCAATAGGGGGAAAATTGTAATTCAACTAATTATTTTAAAGGTAAATTTCGTAAGAAACCTGATCCGAGAGGAACATCTGCTCTGACTCCAGCTATTGGTCAAATTTTTGCCTATAATTTGACGTACGAATCGTTGATATTGAATTATCAGTCCCCTTCTTGGAGAGACCTTACTAGTTACTACCCACAAATGTTGTAAAATACGATACGGGTAAAAATAAATCATGCTACTTCTGTCAGGTTTTTTTCGGCAAGTTGTCCGTAATTTTAAAATTTAATACGTTTTCTCCTACGAATGAAATCTGAAAAATAAGCTATTAGCGTTGCCATGCTTATTTCTGAGACGATGTTACGATAAAATATTTAGTGATCACCGTAAAAAATGAAAAATTTGGGATTATTAGAGTAACGTTGATTCAAGGACGGCGTCGCGTTTTTTTATTCATCCATGTTTTTATGTTTCTCCCTCGTGGTTTATGTCCACCTCGCACTTTAATGAGAGCAATCGAAATAATTCAATGCTTTCTGAGATGCTAGATTGCATTCGTCGTCGGTAATAAAACTGTCGGCAACCATTGACAGATGGGATGCATCTTCATTTTTATTATGATTGGGAGACTGAGATGGGATTCTAAGGACTAACAAATTAGCTACATGTGTCCCTTGGGACTTTTTCACTGGATGCTTATAAGAGCAGGCGCACAGCCGGGCGTTGCTCGGTGGTTGATGTATATCATAAAAAGCAAGAGCTAAATTGAAATTTCAGTAATCAGAAATTTCTGAATTTCTCTTCGTTTTGCCATTTTCTCCTGTTTTTAGTCACTTCTTTGCAATTTGAAAGTACAAGTCCCAAGGTGAAATAATATACATATGTTTAGTTTCAATCGATCTTTGTACATAATAACTCTCCTGTTGCGGGTGATAATTCGATAAATAATAAGTTTTTGCAGAAATTAAAACTAACTAAAACTTTCTAAGAAAAATTTGTGTTTAGTCAGGAGAATTTTGATAGAGTCTGAATTTTCATGTACGGCATTTTCCTCAACACACAGTATAGTTGGTATAGTCTAGAATCTAATTGGACATTTTGCAATCAGGAACTATACAATGACTGGCTCACTTTAAAAACAACGTGTACGTACCATTAGTTTCTCCATGCACGTAAGTGTTTTTACAGATGAGCCAGAACTTGTGGTTCCCAATTGAAAAATTATGTCCGGTTGTCATATTGTGCGCTTTTTCCGCGTAAAATGCAGTACCGGTGTTAAATTCAGTACCATGTCAAATTCGTAAGTCGGAAAATTCTGCTTGAAGCTCCTGCATGTTTATATTTGTAAGGAGTTGCAAGGAAGAGTGCACACAGTTATCGGCTAGTGTTTAATCACTCCCAGCGTGAAAATACTTTGATCCGGAATAGAAAAAAAGTTTACACAGTGTGTTAAATCTGTTTACTTTCCTCTTGAATTTATTATTCATGCTCTCGTACTACTTGTTTATCCAAGCCACGGTGGTGTGTTTTCACTTCTTCTGGGGGTACCGTGTTCCTTACTTGGGCACGGTCAAAACTGCTTCGTCGTGAGTACCCGTGGCAATCTTGGCTGATCAGTGCTTCCCTATACTTTAAATATTATTTCATGGAAAGCTTTCTCACGCCATGCGCCGCACCATGCTCTAGCCACTTATTTCCATCTTTAGCATACGCATATTCATCACTTTTATTATTTTCCTCAAAGTCTTAAAGGTGCAAAAATAATTAGCCAGAAAAACTGGACTGTGCGGTGTTTTTATTTTAAACCCTCTCTTATGATACTTTAGTTTTGCTTAATCATGTCCGTATATGCACCATTGTTTATTTTATCACCAATAGAAAATACTCGTATGAACTTCAACGTTCCCTCGTGTTTGCTTCATGGCCGGTCGTAGCAGTCATCATGAGTCTCGCACTCTGATGATGGTACTCATTGAGAGGCTTCCTCCCTTCGGATAACACGAGGCCAACATTTTCGTACGTCGATAAGCGGGGGCAAATGGCGTATGATTGGATTACCGGCAGAAAATTCGAAAGCACCGCTCGGCCTCGCCGGATGAGGATTGAGGGTGTATCGTAATTTGCGTAACTCGCGTCCTCCTTTGACCTGGTTGCCAATTCCCGGCAAAAATTAAGTCCTTCACGCATGCAACCGGGATAATCGATTTCGCCAAGTACATTTCTCAATGCAAAGTTTTGCGAATAACGTACGATTTTTCTAAAAAAATCAATTCCTAAGCTCAAAAAAACTGCTTCATTACTTTACTGCTAGGTAATAACACAGCACACCAAAAAGTGTCGAGCATTATTAAGTGATTCCTGTATCCTTTTTAGTTCTGAGTTTATAAATCATCGTTCCTCCGACGTAAAGGCGGATCCCAATTTTCACATGAGCTTTGTTTTCCGTAGAACTCTATGCTTTCGCAGCTCATGTAAAAATAAAGGTACGCCCTTATGTCATGAAAGTGACGATATGATCGTGGTTCTCTCCTACTTTCAACAGTATTCCTCCAAGAGGGGTTTTGTAAGAAAAACGATGGATTTTTCAGAAAATCCGCGCAGGCCGCAGAGTATATACAAGGATAATAGTTATGCCACGTACAGATGTTGGTTTAATGCAAGATTTTACCCTCGTTGATCTAGGTTTCTAAGTGAAAGTGAAATTTGAACAATTG